>JAQFJA010000022.1:7732351-7742385 GCA_029874485.1 Naso brachycentron
ACTCCAAGCTGCACCAAAATTGTCTGGGTGAGTATATGAGCATATTTATTCCTATAAATAAGGTCCAGGTGTCAAAATACGTGAATTCCCCTTTAATCTGGCCCAGCAGTGAAATCCGGAAAGCTCATCGTTGTCCCTCCCTTTCACTTAAGTGAAAAAACTTAAGATCTACAATCTCTCTTGTCATGGTTTCATCAGATTCATGAATCTGATCTACCTGTGAGTTCAACTTTTTGTCTGTCAAAGTCATTCTCCATAACAGTTGTAATTGTTAGGTGTGACGCTTGTTTTGAATTTGATTTGAATTAAAATTGATCAGTCAAATGGGTTTTCAGTCAAAAGCCAAAGTTGCATATCCAGTAGTAATGGGTAAGTTTCATTTTTATTTTCCTTTTTTTTTAATGAAATCACTTATCATCTGAGGTGCTTTGATATATAATCTGAGGGATTCAAAGGCCACGTTTCATTCGTCATTTAACACTCCCTGACTCCCTTCTCGTCAGCACTTGCCCTCAGGGGAATTCCCACTACCATCCTAAGTGTTGTTCCACTTCTTAAACTCCATGAGACTGACCCAACAATGACATTACAAGCACTCATAAAAAGCGGCATCTCCTTCTTGATGTGGTCTGGCAGGTTAAATGCAATGCACTCACAGCAAAAACACTGCAGATACACGATCCACAACTATGTAGTGGGGCAACAAGAACCTCAGTAACATATGCAGACAGTTACCACTGACTTATTTTGAAGGGACACATATCCGGTTTTGTGCAAAGGGCAAGCCGCTCCACACATTGAATTTATATACCCATCGTGCCCTGAGCCCTCAGCGCTTCAAGCGGCCACTCGCATGACGTATGGTGTTGCGTATTACCGAGGGCTGAGGGAAAGTGAGTTAGGGCATGTTCTAAGATTAATTAAATGTGGCAACAGTGCCACACTCAACAGCAATGGCTGGCTTTTGCCAAAAAAAAAAAACTACCCAGTTTGTCAGTTACTTGAAAGTCAGTGTGTTGCAGTATTTGTGTCACTTTCTGTGCACCTGGTAATACCTGTCCATCACATGACAGCATGTTTAGAACAGAAAGAGTAAGAGTAGATTCTACCCTAAGAGTAGAATAAATGAATTAAAAGCTTAGAAAAATATTAAAAAAAACAGCAGAACAAAACGTACTTCTATCAGAATGTCACAGATGATTACATTAACAGTAACATGCTGACTAGACTGAACACTGCGGCCTTCCCACAAATGAAGTCTGCCTTTCAAGCGTCGTTCCTGTTGTCCCCCTGTTTCTGGCGGCGAGGTCCAGCCCAGTATTGTGTGTGTGCTCTGTCTGACACGCTGGCTGTTGGGAATGAGCCATCTGACAGGGAGTGACTGCCAACAAGAGCAGAATGTCATTATGAGTGGAGGCTGCTGCGGGCCTGCCACCATCATAGGGAATTCATCACCACAAGTGATGATGATAATGGACTTTGCTGCAAATGACTTTGGAAGAGCAGTGTTTTTGGCAAGTGGTGCAGGGTCTGACTGGATTTTCTTTTTTCTCTGTACCTCAGAAATGGGGAAGAAGGCTTTTAGTGTCCAAGCTGGGCTGTGGGACGCCCTGTGGTCGAGGAATTGACACTGTGTAAATACATTGTGTTTGTGATGGACTGGAAGGCTGGTTTGTTCCAGTCAGGGTTGACTTGTCAGTCAGAAAACATTCTGATTAACTGTGCTTTCTGATTTTGATAAAATAAATTACATATTTATATTAGTGTGTTCAGTGATTGCAAACTATTTTTATCCACGTGAGTCACTCACTCAGAAACATTTCCTATTTAGACTAATGACATTTCCAACAACATCACAAACACAGTTTTTTTTCTTCACAGTTTAATAAATCACATTCCATAATTGGCCGTTTCCCTCATGTTCGCTTCTCTGAGCTCCCAGGGATTCAAAAATAATTGTCCAACTTTGCCAGAGTGCTCAGAGCAAAACTCATCAAGTGATAACTTTAACCGCCTCGTGTCGCCTCCACAGGAGAACATAGCTATGGGGAGGTGAAAAAACTGTGACGACTCCATTATGATCTGCAGGAAAAGGAAATATAACAAGGCCCAGGCTCATTATGAAATGTGACAAACAACATTTAGTTGGGATCGTGGAGGTTTTATCACTATTCTTTGACAGAATCCCTTTAATTGAATATGAAATGCCTCATTAAAGCAGCACACTTGAAAGCTTGCACGATTTGATGCAAGATCAAAATGCAGGTTGCCATCATGAGAGAGGGAGATTTCATGTGCACATTAAATAGAAGGTAAAACACCTCAGTGATAGACTGTTTGACCACATAATTAGCAGTTTCAGCCCCTTTTTTCATAAATGCAACATTCTGTCATGCATATTCAAATATGCACCCTGCGCTGCCATTTTAATTGGTTAAAGAGTTTCAACTGACAACAGAGAGGAGAGGGATGGCGGCTCTTTTCTGCAACGCTCAGGCCTCGCCTGAAAGAGCCGTCAGTCTGTCTGTCATGCAAAACATCTTTCGGGGTTTGTTTACCAGGCATGTAGCAGAGTGAGTACTCTCTGGCAGCTAATGTGACAGTTGCACTCTGGCTTTCAGTTCAGTGGACATGTTGTTTTGGAGAGAAAGCAGGAGGATGGTACCCAACTTATCTGATTACCGATGATGTACATCACACATCCCCGACCGACTTCGCAGCGAGACAGCCAAGCGAGAAGGAAAGGATGTTGGATATCTGTAAACAAGGCTTGACTGACGTGGCGGCAGACGGTTTGTGAGGCTCAGCTGAAGATCCGTGCCACATGCATGCCACTGAACTGAAGGATATCAGAAAAAAAACAGGCACATAACAAGACACTTTGGGTCAAATTGGCAGTCATACGACACCTGATGAACAGCTTCATATGCAGCTTCATGGCACATTCGTGACAGCATACTCAAGCCTTGTATCCATTGTAATGTGAGAGTATGTGTAACATGTACAAGTACTTTTGTCTCTAGCCACCCACTTTATTGCACATTTTCAATTCATGCAAAAAATACTACACAAAAGACTACTATACATATACATATATATATATATATATATATATATATATATATATATATATATATAAATGTTGCCTATGTGAATGTATAACTCATTCAGAAACCATAACTGCTGCTGTCGTTCTTCGAGGGATCAAGACTTTGGAACCTGACTGCAGGGTTTTGCTTCCATTCAGCCATGCGAGCATCAGTGAGGTTCAGCACTGATGTTTGGTGTTTCAGTCTGGCTCACAGTCATTCTTCCGGTTCATCTCAAAGGTTCTGGGCAGCATTTATCCACAACAAACTGGGGGAAAAAAATTCATTATGTACTTGGCTTTGTACGAGGGAACACTGAGATGTTGAAAGAGAAAAGAAACGGAAATTTGGACACAAAGTTGAAAGCAGACTTTTGTCAAAAAATATCAATGTATTCTGTATAGAGTTGTCAAATGATTAATTTTTTAAAATTAATCTCTAAATTTCAATAGTTAATCACAATAAATTTCTTTTTTTTAATCTCCTGTTTAAAATTCCAGTATTTTGCCTTTCAGGGAAGTTTTTAAGTAAATATTAACAATGGAAAGCAATACCAGAGTGTCTTGACAGGGAATCAAATAAGCACGAAGAATACATTTCTCTCATAATTCCAGAAGCGGCCCCCTGTGAAGAGTATGTCTGTTGTTGTTTCCTTGTAAAAATATGCGCTGAGTTTATTTATGACGGACGCCCCCTTAAGCTGCACAAAGCAGATTGAGTCATACAGGAAGTCAGACACAGAAACAGTGGAGAATTGGGTCAATTTTCAAAATAAAACTCACTGTGCAGATCATTTTTAACTTGACTACATCAGTGCAAACTGTGGCACTGGACCAGAAGTCAGACAAACAGGAGCTTGTCAGAGGATATTTGACCACCACAACTAGAGCTTCAAATTGTACTTAAAACTTAATTCTTGTGATTTACTAGACGTATGACGGTTTGTCTACTGAGTGCGTTTTTAACCAAACCACAGCCACAGATCTTTCATTTATGTCAGTCATGACTGGATGGTAGGCTGTAGCACAAAGTAGGAACAAGCGTGTAGGACAGAACAAAACCGCAGTGCACAGGCAACGTTCAAGAGACAGCTTGGTCAAGGCTTAGAGGTTCCTAGTAGGGACATAGTAGCATGTGAATAATCTCGATTTAAAAAACACAACACGTTATTCTTGGACGTTAATCTCACGGCAGTTAACGCATTAACAACCAGAGCCCTAAATCTGTTTTCTTTATTTTAAACAAAGAGGTCCTGTCCACATTTGATTGGATATATATAGAGTCCGAGACCAAAAGAAACCAACATGTGAAGCACTGGGGTTGTCCAGATAATGGTGGCTCATCCCTGTGCTGGGCCTTGCATGAGAAATCACATAGCAATCCTTTATGTGATGGTTATGAATTGTTTAGAGTTGATTTTACTTTTGAGATGTATTTGACTATGTTGAGACCTGCTGAAAGATTTTGTATGTCTAAAGTTTAATGTGGAAACCATAATTTGCCTGTTTCAGGGCACAGGTATGATCATGATAATAATCCCAAACCTTGTACCTTTTGTTTGACTGATCATCAAGGAGATGAGTTTGATTATGTGCTTGTTTGTTCCTTTTTTAGTGAAGACAGAAAAAAGTTGATTAGAAGCTACTTTAGAGTTAATTTAATTCATATAAATTCAGGGAAGTTAATATGTTCTCATAATACAAAAGTCTTGTATAATTTGGTTAAATCCTAATCAGATTTTTGTTTTCTAAATGATTTACATGTATGTACATTAACCTCGGTCTTAATACCTCTGTACACTGGTCGCTATCTGCTCTGAATTGTTATTTTTTCCTCATTCCTCATACGCCAGGGAGGGGTCGAAAGGAAAAATAAATGAAAATAAAATAAATAAATGAATTAAAAAGGTGCCAAATTTTCATTTGATACTCTCAAGTTAAATTAGCAAGTAGTGCCACATTTAGCACTCAAAGGGAGGCAACATATCAGTTGAATCTGCTCTAATAAATGTGCAAACTAGCTGTTACAAAGCTCTTGTTCTGGTGCTACCAATGTAATGAATATTACTCTGTACAAACTGCTACCAATTACTCACTGCTTGATTGTGTATTTTACTGGATCACTCACAACCTTCTGCGTTACTACATGACCTCTAAATCCAAATGACAGAAGCGTCCTAAGGCTTTGAGAATGTGAAACCATATGGAATGATAGACGTCTCCTGAGTCTTCTGTTTTTAACATGCAATCAGTATGCCACCTGATGTTCAGGTAAACAGCTGCTTAAAACAAACAGTGCACAGACCCTGAATTCATCTGGGTTTCAATCGCATGGCAGAAGTATTTTCATATAACTAAGCATATGTAATCTCTCCACACCTCCTTTGCTGTAATAATTTCATTCAGGGGTGACTCCTAATTCTTTTGCATGTAGTCTTATTTTTGTTATGGCTAAAGAATGCCACAGGGACCTGTGCTAACTGTAACTAGCCGTAATCTCAATTTGCAATGCATATGTTTCAGAAAAGAGCCCCACAGTTAGTACACAAAACCCCCCGTGAGCGCTAAGGCAGCGACTGCTGTGGTAGAGGTCCATTAATATGCATAGCTTTGCTAAAAGCTCCAAAGTGACCTACATGACAAGGTTCAGTATACACTCCAACTGTGTGCTACACTTGTGGGACTTAGCTGCACGTGTTACCTTAATTACTGTCTTCTTGCCACGGATGGCTTTTTTCTGGAGAGGCTGTTGAACTTCCCGCACACTTGTATGCCGGGGTCACCGCAGGTCACCACGGTCACTCTGAATGCTGGCTCTCGACAGCTTGGGCACCTCTCCACAGCAAACAAAATGGTTGCTATTAGCTTGTAGAGGACGACTGCTAACATCCCCATTAGATGCACTTTAAACTCCTGCAGTGTGTCATCAGCTGTCAGTCCAGCTCTTCCAGGTAATCCTCGAGACCCCTCAATGACAGGATGTATCAATTAACAGATTTGTTTGCTTTCCTCTCCTCCAACCTCATTTGCATAGCAGCCGGAAAAACACACTGCTCAAGTTCAAGAGTGCTGCTGACACTGTATTTTTGCTTTTTTGTCAGTACTTTGCAACAAGCAGCAGAGGAGCCAAAAACAAAAAATTACCATACATATTACAACTGAGTTGCTCTGTTGATCTAAAAGTATCCAACAGAAGTGGTTCGGAGCGCAGAAAGTTACAAGATGTTAGCAACCACTCCAGGGTGAAGCACTGTTGACACTCATTCCCGTTCAGTCTTCGTCAAAGGGGAACTTAGCATTTCCAATGCTAAAGGACAGCTGTTGCTGGCAGGCCTCTTTCTCACTGGCGGAGGCACCACTGTTTAGGGCGGTAATCTGTCAGGGCAGTGGCATAGCCAATGTGGTCTGCCCCTCAGTGTGGAAGCAGAGAGATGTGGCTCAGGGCTCTATGCATAGCAATGAGGCCAGACAGATGTAAAAATCCACTGCGGTTTTACAGCCTCAGTGCTTTGTGTGTTTGCCTGGATCCTCCCCACCAACCTTGTGAACACATGCATTCCCATGATGCAACACTGTTGCAAGGACACATTTATGCTGTTCGGATGGGGCCTTCATTGTAATCCAGAGAATTTGTATATTCCCTGGCAATAAATTTGTGAAAACAGCACAACAGAATGACATCTTTGGGAAAATGGACACAACTGAACTAAACCCAATATTTCATGTTTGTTAAAGGAAAAAAATAATTGAGACGTTTAAAGTAAATTTCAGTTGTTCAGTAACAAACGCGGGACTGACTGCATTGCAGCAAATGTCTGCTCTTTTAAAAACAAAACAAAATAAATAAAAAATACAATTCAATTAAACATTTGAGGAACTACTCATTAGCACTCGCTCACAACAAGCATGCAAGAAGCACACACATACACAAACACACACACACACACACACACACACACATCACAAACAGAAATAAGTACTGGCAGATATTTTTACATACTTTTCAGAAGCTCTCTGGCAATCTTTTTTATGATTGTTAGTAAACAACTGATTCTGGTAAACAAAGACAAAAACAGTAATTTAAATATTTGGTAGTCAAAGGTTACATTATCAAGCTTCAGGAAAAGATATGATGTTTTATATTTGAAGTATTCTTCGTGTATTGTCCAATAAAATAAATATGCGTTTGGAAACTATTGAACTTCTTATACAAAAATGACATGATGATTGTTGTTGATGTGTGATTGTTAATGCTTCCTTAAATTACAGTGGCCTTTTTTAGTCAAGGATGTTTAGCATAGGATCTGCACTGACGTAAGGTACATTTGAGGGAGAAATACCCCCCTCACACACACGCACACACACACACACACACACACACACACACACAAATTGACACTCCCACAGATAATTATCAGGACCACTTGCATACTGTTTGCATGATTAGATGTCAAAGTTCAGCACTCGTTAATGATTGTCACTATGCATTATTTTCTGGCTGTACAAATTGTGGTGTGTTGGGAGTCAGTGTGCTCAGTCCTTATAGATTCAGAAATGTCAATCAGAATGAACGAGCTTACAAACAAGAACCAAATGTAAACACTCAGAGTATTTTTAACACCACGCATAAGGACGCGAGGCAAATTAGCCAGGAAACGACGCTGTAAAGATGGAGCTTATCCGGCTGCTTAATTTAGCTAAATATGCTAAGGTCTTCTTAATTATTACCACAGCAATTTCCATCACTGCTGCTGCTGGTTTAACTGCCGCATCCTGCAAATCAGTAAATTGCACAACTTTTCTTTTTCCACACAAGCCTGCAACTATACTGATTTTTATAATTAACATGTATGTTTTTCTAATCAGACAAAATTTCTTGGACAGCAACAAACAGAAGGCCATGAAGCTGCACCACACAAAATATAGCAAATCAAAGTCTATTCACTCGTCTTTCCTCTGCCTCAACAGCTTTCATTTAATCTTCTGTCTGCTGTATGTATGGCTTGCAAACATTTGACACAACAGCTGACAAAAGAGCATATACAAACCCAAAAAGTTGTATTTTCCATTTGGAGGACTGTTATTTAATTCTAAAGGTTGCAACCATCTTGAAATCCTAAATTTCATCCTGTCTTAAACTTTTTAAGCAGGTGTGTGTATTTGTGTGTGTTTTTCCTAACTAAAATCCTTGTGTCTGACCGTATCATTCATAAATTCCTAACTAAAGCCTCTCCTGTTGTCTTCCCATCGACCATGCAATTTTTGCCTTCCTGGGTGAATTTTGACCCCGTCTGGTTAGACTGTTAATAAAATATGAAGTATAAATTATCACCCACTTCTGTGTTACACCTTTTTAGCCAACTCCAGTCCAACTCATTCCCACGAATTTTACACTATTTTTTTGAATTTGTGGTAAATAAGCAGTGAATTCGATGAAAGAAAACCACTGGTCAAATTTGACCAGGGGGCAACAGGAGGTTAGGAGAAGAAAAGATAGGAAGAAAATCTCGCCAACTACTAAATCAGTTAATAAACAGCCCTTAGTTTTTGCTAAACATAGAAAAACTTAAGGAAAAACCTAATTGCTGCCTGGATTTAATTCACTGGAAAATACTGCAAAAGCTCATAAACTCAAAAAACAATTGATTATTCAGCTAGATCCTTCTTTGTTACTTCTGTACTAAACAGGAAAAGGTTAGTTTAAGTGCAGTCCTACATAAAGGTTACAGAAGCTGAAGTCACAGTTGTAATGATTCCACGCAGCATCTTGGTGGAAACAGATAACAAAAACTATTCAGTTAAGAAATGGTTTCTTCACTCATCCAAACCCCAGAGTTTGTTGGTAGTTGTGCAGGGTGATGCTGAATGAAACCAGTACAAGAACGTAGCAACTCTCAATGCACTTTGCAGGAAAAAAATATAACTAGGTGAGAAGACACCTGTACAAAACCATTTCAGCTGACATGAGAACTGTGCCCATTAGAAGTCCACAGCATTAAATGAAGATGGAGTAAGTGGCAATGTGAATCACAGGGGCATATAAAGCAGCCTCTCAGCCAAATGCTAATGATTAATGAGGCACATGAGTAAACCTAGCTGCCGATTCCTTCTTCTCTCACACGCACTTGTCATCTGCAATAAAGTTTGCTCCTTTGCTTTGGAAAATTTAAGAAGCATTCAGTTTGACATCATTCCCTCGAGTGAGGTCAAGTTTTAGGTCTCCAAATAACAAACAGGCGTTGCAAACTTTAAAACATAGAAGGGCTTTAAGAAAACTTTCAATCTGTTTAGTGAAATTGAAACAACAATTCTTCATGTGTTGAAAAACCCTGAGGTGCATATTGAGTCCCTCTGGATCTTGGCTGAGTCCCCAGCGAGCTCCTAGTTTTTGTGGTGTAAGTCACACGTGGTATGTTTTCAAGCCTCTTATCAACACTTCAGATTAGCAGGCCTGCAGTTCACACATTTTAGTTCTCGGCCTGTTAGGATCCTCAGAAACATGGTCCTTTGGACATGGTCACACTGCCAACAGATGGTGAGAGCATCTTAAGGCTTAGCGGATGGAGACAGACAGCAGATAGCTGAATGCTTTGGTGAAACCCTCAACAAAAACTCTTCAAGACAGTGACACAAAATGTATGTTCCCTTGAGGCATAATAAATGTTTTTTAACTTATGTGACCAATCATGGATGTTGTGAAGTTACAGCTTTCATCAGTAACCAAAGGAAAACTGAGACACATGAAGGCAAATGTAGTGGCTGTCAGTATGAGGTTTGGCTTTAAAGGGGTTAAGATAACACTTGAAGGTATGATGTTGATGTTTTGTTGATGTTTACTATGTTTAAACTATGTATGAGAAAACTTACTTTGTCTGGTTGTTTGTTTCTTAAAAATTACACTATTTCTAAATGAAAATGCCTGACATTACTTCCTGTTGTTACTGGA
>JAQFJA010000022.1:7766850-7778776 GCA_029874485.1 Naso brachycentron
AAAGACAGCTGTACAAGTCAAGTCAGCTTTATTTTTACAGCACATTTTAAACAACCAGGCATTAACCAAAGTGCTTTACAGAATAAAAGTAAAACAAGAACATGAGTGCATCATACATCATAAAATAATATTAAGATAATAGTAAACTCTATTGCAATAAAACCCATAAGGTAATAATAAAAGTAAAAAGTAGAAACTGTTGGGATAAAACAATCTCATCTTGAAACAAAGGCCAAAGAGAAAAGATGTTATTCAACAGTAATTTAAAGTACAAGGGCACGCACACACACACACACACACACACACTCAATCAAACTGAAATTACCGTGGTGTGAGGCCTTCTACCAAATGCATTCTTTGCCTCTTCTTGATATTTACCTATCACTAATAACATAGTAAAAGCTGCTGTAAACACTAAATCCAACCAATGACCATTCTCCCACTTTGGACCAGTTTCCTTCCTTTATTATAGTTTTAAGAACACCTCCATCAACTGTCTTTGACTTAAGTCTCCCTTCCAGTCACACTATGAAACAGAAATTTGATTGTATTATAAAGTAAAAATTACAAAGATTAAGATTTTATTACAACGATGATAAGAAAAAGGTTGATCAAAAGATTAATATGTTGTAATGTGGGTAGAGAGCTAAGAAAGTAGTGTTTTGAGGTGGAAATTAGAAAAAGACTGAAAAATTCCAGTTAAACAAGCTGACAAAGCGGAGAACATATCGGAGAAAAAAAACTTGCTCCGAATTTCTACTCAAGTTTTTCTAACTATTGTTATATGAAATACAAATATATTTCAACAATATTTGTGGATTTCCATTTTATTTCAGTAATTATCAAGATAATACCACATTATCATTTTTGGCCAAGATAATTATACTGTAAATATTGACACAGATTAGATGCTGATCCCTGTGAAAACATTTTGTCACTGCAACAGTAGAAATCTAATTCTAGAGACAAAGCAATAACAGAATAATTTTAAAAACACCACACTGCTGAAAGTAGCTGAACAAGTTGAGTGTTTTGAGCATCAACATTCTGGTTGTATATGTCACTTACTGTGCATTGCGTCTAGCAGTGAGGCTTTCACATGTCCATGGATATCTGGAAAAGCAGCTTCGAGCTTTACGTGATCAAGATGATTTAACAGCCCTCAAATCAATTAGGATCCAAAAGGCAATATGGACGTCGGCTGGCCAGCGGCTGCAGTCTCCCACTGGGACAATCTTCGTCTCCTCTTTCCAAGCACGACTTCCAAGGACGGGTGTGATGTCTCGCGAGTGGAGGGGTGGGGGATGGGGGGTACTGGGGATGGTGGCAGCAGGGAGCAGTGCTCTCTGGAGCAGCCGGTGTCTCTCTTGTGACAGGTGATAAAGTTTGAAATGCCAACCCTGTGCACTCCAGGCACAGGTGTGGAGAAAATGTCCAGGAATAGCCAAACCCTCTATTCACAAGTCTCATGGCACCGCAGCAACAAATATCGCCCCCACCGGACTGAAGACAACGTTATGTGTCACCTTGTGTCCGTGCCTTCTGTGTGTGCTTCGTGTGGTATTTGTAAAGATGTTTGAAACGTGATGGGAATGATTCCCTCACCTTTTAATTTTCACCAGTAAGAGAGTGGGGGTGATGGTAATGGTAATTCAGGGAAGGACAGATGCATAACAGTGCTGGTACCATATTTAAAAAATCCAATCAAAATGTCTGGGGAATCACTGCCTCTGTAAGAATTTTAGCAATGTCAGGGTGAAAAAACTTCACAAATCACTTCTTTATAAAGTAGGCCTACCTTGTTTTGGAATTGAAGACCTTTATTACAGGGTGAAGCACTCCAGCCAAAAATATACTGAACTGAGATGATTACAGACGGAAAATACTGAATGACACCCTACATTTCCTAGAAGACCAACATCAAAGATACTCACTGATTAAACCTTTGAACAACTGGAATAATGTAAAAATCACCACATTTGAAGTGACTGCTTATAAGTTTCTTAAAATAATGATAAATAATAACATTTTTTGATACATCGTGAAATTCTACATTGTCAGGCATCCCGTCCTATGTAGCAGTTGTTCAGTTAACATGGATTAAAATATATTACACCGCCATCGTCGACAAACATGAAAATTAGACAATACATGCAAGCATATTGTTACATTTGTGCTGTGCTTCTCATTCTCCGTTTTCAGTGATGAAGGTGCTAATGTGAGCCATCTTTGACGGTCGTAGTGAGCTACATAGTGCCAGCAGTGCTAACACCGCAGTCTCCCCGTCACTGTTCTAAAATTGCTGACATAACTTTCACAACTATCATCATCTTATTTTCGAAATAGTCTTTGTAACTGTTGAACTCGCTTACCAACTACTGGATTTTAATATGTATGGTATTTATTTGGCCAAATGCCCAATCTGTCAGTGCTAGCGAAAGTGAAAAATAATTAGCATATCCGTCCTGTGATTGGGATTAGCTCCAAAACGTAATGAGTTCTCTGTTGGCCCGTGCTGCACTCTTCTACAAAATTAGCTGAAAATCAGAAGTTTTTCTGTAATCCTGCTGACAAACAGACAAACAAACCAAATCAGGACATAACCCACTTGGTCAGGGTGATAAATACCATAATAACTGTAATTAAAGCACTCTACATCTGTACAAAATGCACACATTGACTTTAAATAATGTCACAGAGTTCGGTTAGACGGCATCTTGGCTGTGATGAACAATCTCCATATATACTGGTCAGCAGGGGAAGATCTCTACCTTGACTGGCTTGTTGTTCCAGCTCAGTGACATCATCTGTGGTGCAATTAAAGCCTCAGCAGTTTCATCATGTTCAGGGAGACAATGGCCTTTCCAGTGTTACACTGTGGACACAAATAAATACAACATACTTTGCAGTTCCTTGTAATTTCGGACAGCTGTTGTTCTTATCGCAGCTCATTTTACCATTTACACCGATGTTTTACTGTTCTCACATTAGCCTCCTGACCACAGTCTCTGTGTGGCGATGGGGGCTTCAAGATGTTTTCAAATCTCTGCCGCTAATGTCTTGCTGGGGGTGGCCATCTGTTTTTGCATCTCCCACCGAAGCTGTGCCGGGGACGGGCTCTTGGCTCCTGTCTTCACTCGGCTTCTGTTGGGGGTAATAATGTGTGCTGGTTCTGGGAGCCCAACTGGTGTCCATGAGTTTGTCCTTTACCACCACTCATCCTTGTCCCAGTCACACCACAGCGAGGGCAGAGAGCCATGCCGTGATGGAGTGGACTTCAGGGGGCTGCTTTTTATCGCTGTTAGAAGATTCTGGGCAGCCGAAGTGGAGTCACTCTCTCCACACACGGCACTATCTCTCCTCTGTATCATGTCGTCAGAGCTGAATCCTATCTCACTTTCCAGTGTAACATTGCAGGCTCTCATCATCACACTCTTATCCAAAGTGGCATATTCAGATCAGAATGTGGTTTCTAATAGGCCTTTGGGGCATTAACATAGTAAACAGTGTTTTGGTGCATTTCAGGTGTAAACATATCCATGCATCTGGTTAAACAGGCTAAATATAAGTGCACGTATTTCTTCTTTTTTTAAACAAAATCTCTTACATGTGGCATTTACCTCTCTGTTACCATTTAAATGTGTTTAAATAAATAATTAAATGCAACCTTGTAACATCCAACCATATTGTATGCAAGATGGTTTTGACAAAATATGGCCCAGTTTTACCTTCAGATGGTATTTCATCTCAAAATCTCAAGAACCCTTACTACCACAACACTAAAAAAAAGAAGAGCATAAATTATTGCACAGTATGTTACCATTATTTATCTGCAAAGTGTTAGCGGGGTCAGAGTTCAATAACAATGTTCAAAACTCACTTTTATCTGGTCCTTACTCCTGGAAAATAATTATTAATCCTGTAGATTTTTAACAACATTTTCTTAATTCAATGTATTTACTAGTATTGTGGGACTGGAACATAATAAGCCATCATTCAAAAGTATAAACCAAACAGCAGAAAGTGACAGAAAGCAACGTCATGGCAGGTTGTTTAAGTAGCTTTATTTGTTGGTACATTTTCGCCTACTAGCACATTAAACCTCATCAAGTTCAACAATTTTTCTGGAACTTTAAGTACGGAAAATACAATGTATTCCAAATAAAATCAATTTTGGGAGTAGCCATTACCAATAAATGGGTCTTTATGATTTGCAGAACAGAACAGATAAATAGTTTTTATTCATTCATGTAGCTGTCAGTGACACTGGTCCCATCTCTCTGTCTGTCCATCACACCTTTTTATTATAGGTGCATTAACATGCCAACAATCACTAACTAGATGATAAAGATCTATGCAGGTATTTTTCCATTTTAATATGTTACATTTTAATTTCTGGTGTTTAATGAGGCTTAAAAACCTTCTGCTCTGAATCCTCCTTGGTGCAGGTGTAGACAAACATCCCTGAAATATTTGAATTGTAATTCATGATGGAGCTCTATATACAAAATAAAAAGAAAATGAGTAAAAAGATTGTTTAATTTCAGACAGTATGGGAGGAAATGCAGAGGGAAAAGTGGAATGATTTAGGTTTGTATCTCCTGCTCCCCTTTGTTTTATGGTTACATTAACTCCAATCGGTCTAACACATTTGGCTGTCATTGCAGACATTATTGCGTTGGTAAAGGACGCTGGAGAACCTTCATTTCACTCTTTGTTCAGTTTTATCAGTAAAGTTGTTTGGTTTGTCCTTAACTTCTGGTTCATCTTGCCTTTCATGGAACAAAAAAGTTGTTCCCAAATCAATCAAGCCATCAATAAGAGCAAAGTCAGGACTTCCTCTCAGGCCCTTGCTTCTGCAAATGTGCTGATTTTGACAGTGAGCCATTAAAGGGGTGACTCGAGCCATAGATCAGGGTAATTGTGGCATTAGGCTGCAAATTGGAGCTAAAATAACCAGATGCAGGGGCAGATAGCCACGTCCCACTCCAGCGACAGTTATCCCAAGTTCAAGGAGAGTTCAAGCATAGAGAAGATACTGTAACCTGACTGGATCCGGCTCACAGACTCCTTTAGAAAATCCTCACAAATATACGATTTCCGAAGGGTGTAATTGTCTTCACGCTTATGGTCATTCATGCCTCATTTCATTTTCCATAAGTCTATATTTTCTTGGCCTATTACAAGGGTTATGTTGCACCTAAGGCTGGAAGATATGGCCCTGTCTTTTTCTTTTTCCATGCTTTAGGAAGCTTTTCTATGAAAACTCCTGTCAATATGGATTGTAAGAAATGGCGGTCGTGTAAACTTTTATGGTAGCAATAAAGAGCCGCAGCACCGCCCACCATCACTACCCCTCACAACCCCCATTTCCCATCGAATTCTTGCACCCCAGCCTTCACAGAGAGAAAGATGGCATCTGACAGTAGACATTAGGAGACTACTGTCCAGTGATTTTCACCTCTGACATCAACCCTCCCTATTTTCTGGTGTGTAGTTGTGTTTTTGAAACATAACCTCTGACTGGAAATTATTCTAACATGCATTACAGCGTGTTGCTGCCATGGTGAGGATTCAGTCACTTTATAATAAACCTACTTTTGTTATCCAGTGGAAATGTGTTACTTTATTAAATATAGGACAGAGTACAAGTAAGAAATCCTTTTATCACATTTTTTAATTGATTACTTTCACCACATATATTTTGTAAACAATTATCCAAGTCACTGCAATACTTTTATTGGAAAAAAATATTTTATTTGTGTTGTGCTTCTTTTTTTTATTTTTTGACTGTTAGTGGAATGTAGGTAAATTAGGGTGAAAAAACACAAAATATGGAAAGAAAATCTTTACATGCAACTTACTATTTCCGCATTATAATTAAGTTTAATGCCAATTCATTTACCATCGTGCCTTTAATCAGAACCCTCAATATTATCCAGCAAAATTATGAGAATTTGTTTTTATTTTCTGCTTGATTTCATTTTTTGAACAGGTTTGTGCATCAGTTTGCAAAGAGTCTTGTGTTTTTTAAACACAACACAATTACTGTTATTCTTATAAACCGTCTAATGCTACAAACTGCTGAATTACCTTTAAGACAATCCCAAAGAATCAGCCTTCCAATTGCATCACTTTATTAGCTTCTACAATGGGACAATGAGTCCAATTACCCAGAATCCCCATTCCTGCTCTCTACAGCTCCATCTCTGACCGTCTGCAGGGGGCTGGCTATGTGCCAGGGTGCATTCAGTGTGCTCTGATTGGCCAAATTATCTAAAATGTTCATTATTTTGCACTTTATTCAGATGGTGTGACAGCGTTTAAGTTTTGCCCAGTTTTCTCAAATTTAAATGAGGCCAGAGGCGGAATGGCTGAGTGAATAGTCTTACAGATTGGCTAATATGTAAATGTGGCTGCAATTAAAGAAGATGTTCTGAGGTTAAAAGGGAAACGGGATATTTTTATGGCAACTTAAATTAAAATATTTGAATAGAACGTATAATCTTCCCTTCTAAAAAAAACAACAAGATGTGAGGACATAAAAACAAAGCAAAAGTCGTCATGTCATTAGCCTCTTTAACGAAAGGCCAAGAACAGAATCCAAGCTTGACATAACTTTCATGTGGATGGGTTGGAGGGGGTCAGAGGGGGTCGGAAGGGGTCAGAGGAATGGGAGGGATCAGAAGGATCGGAGGGGTTGGAGTGAGGAGAGGGACGGGGGGTCCGTGGCTTAAGGCAATGACTAAAACACAATCAACCTTCTCCTCATCTCCTCACGCTGCTGTGGCCCACAGCCCCCCGCTAATTAAAGTGATACAACATCTCACAGGCCAGTGCGCAGATCTAATGGGCTGGGTGAGGCCCTCCTGCCTCATATACTCTCACTCCATAGCTGTGACCACACATACTCAGACTCACACACACGCACAATATCATCTTGCCTCCAAAGATCATGAACTCAGCAGGAAGCAATGATCAAAGCCTTTTATCCAGGCTTCAACATCTAATGTGTATCTGACCTTAAACAGGGGCCTTGTCATGTCTTTAAGCCCCATATCAATCTGATACAGAAACAGACGCACAGATAGGGTACATGTTGGTGTCCAGTGGCACAGAGTAATACATGATTTCTTCTGCGTGAGAGGGAGGGCAGTAAAAGAGGGCAAAAGAGAAATAACTAAGTAACAGAGCAAGTTATAGGAAAAGACATACAATGTTCACTTTTCTAATGTCTGTAAACCTGAATTTCTTTTTTTTTTCCTAAATTGATTTGTCTCCAAAACATGAACTTGTCATGTGCCACTAATCATTGTTTCCAATCTAAGCATGCCAGTGCTCCTTCGGATAATACAAAGAGTGTAAATGGACCTAATTGGCTTATGTAGCATAAGAAGTGAGGGAAGCAGTCTTCTGTTAGGACCTTAAGTGACCAAGCTTTAGGACAACAAAAGTCTGAAGTATTTTTTCACTTAAACTTGATAGGAGGGATATGATCAACAAAGACAGATAATCCTGACAGCAGGTCATGCACCAAGGCAAAACCACACTGATAACCCATTCGCTACATTTAGACCACAGTGATCAGAGTGGTATTACTCTCTATTGGTGTGGATGGCCAGCTTTTAATTACTCAATGGTTAACGAGGAGGGAAAGGCAAAAGACTGTAAGGACTTATGCAAGATCTGTCAAAAAAGATAACAGCAAAACATGAAACAACAAAAGTAAAACACAAGGTAAGACAGAGAATTAGAGACAAAAACTAAGAGAGAAAGAAAGACAGAAGGAAGAGAGGAGGATAGAAGTAATGTGAACAGTGCAAGAAAGCAAATGCTGTGGATGGACATTGTGACGGAAAGAGACAGACCCTAAAAACAGAAAGACAAAGAGAAAGCAAAATCTTAAAGAAAGTAAAAGAAAGTTAAACAGGAAGAAAGACAGACAATATGAGGAGGAAAAACACATAGAAAGGCTTCTTAAACAAAGAGAAAAAGGAGCAGCCAAGACTGACAGAAATATAAATATCAATACAAAGAAGAAGAAAGAAAATGGATTGAAAGATAAAAACAGAAGCCAAGACAGACAGACATATAAATATCAATACAAAGAAGAAGAAGAAAGGAAGGGAATGAAAGATAAACAGAGATACAATGATGGACTTCTGAGATGGAGATGGAGAGAAAACAAAGACGAGGCGAAGCAAACACTCATCAAGCAGCCTGTGTTTGGTCATTTGGAAACTCTTCCTCTTCTTGGATGATGTTCCCTTGAACCCAGTGTGTGTGCATGTGTGTGCGTTTGTGCACGCACACACACACTGGCTGCTGTGACTTGAGTTTCGCCTGCCAACATCAAAAATGAAGTGGTCAGCGGACAGCTTGGCTTGTCACAGGAAGCAGTAGGCAGCCATGCCACATGTAGCTCAGAGGACAGGCCAAGGAGGGGTGGGGTTGGGGATGGGGGGGGCAGGGGAGGGAGTGGAGGGAGGGGGTGTCTGAGAGGAAAATAAAGGGGATCGGGCAGCAAAGAAGCATCTCTGAGCACCCCCTAACCTGATCTCATCACACCACATCTGTTCAGCAGTGAACCCGCGAGGTGCAGTTGCTCGTGGTGTCGTCATCCATATTTGATGTGTGTTACTGGTTTTCTTTGTAAGGCTCATAATTTACATTGGGTTTAACTACTCCAGTTTCCTCTCCCCTTTACATGAATAATGAACTCTGAGCTTGTGCCTTTCAACTTTGTTAATATAGACTTTACTCGGCTGATTCTGTAATACTTGCTACAAAGGCAGTGCTCTAGTTTTTTCTGAAAGCGAAAACAACAAGGCTGATTGTTGAAGCTGATATGTTGAATTCATCTATCCTCTAATGGCCACTACATGCTGGTTCCTTAATATTACAATAATGATAAACCTTATTTATAGAGCATTATTGTTTAAAAAATGTGCTTTACAACATACAGGCCAAAAAAACAACGTGCAGTACGACATAAAACTACAGCAGATATCAATAATAATGTAATAAATGCAAATTCTTTAAGACGAGATTTAAAGGCCCAAATATAAAAACTTTGTCTTTCCTCCGTTCTGAAAATCACTAACACTGTTTTGGTCAAAATGATCACTTATTCATCTAATGAAATGTGAAACTTATGCTGTTGATGCCTAACCATCCTCTTGCTCCTCTTTCTTGTTATGCCTCTAATGTCCTCGCTTGCCATATCTTAGTACCTTGATCCCAAATATACTATGTTACCACTCATCACCAAACTTATGCAACTCAAGGTGCTTTGCATGAAGCGTAAAATTATTAAATGGCAGTATGGGCAGCATGATAGAGATGGATTATTTTGACAAGGCTACAGATAACAAAGCTCTGGGGAAATTTTATCTTCTTTTAGCTCATTATTTGTTTTTTCTTTCCAAGCTCATCTATCAGCCTCACTTTCAATGGCTGTTTTCAGTGGTTTTATCAAAACAGCTTTAATGCACACACTGCACACCAAATGCACACAGAAATGACAGCTGACACACCCTCTAGAGAAGGAGAGACAACATTCAGCACCATGGAGAGCTTCACTCTTAATGATCACTACAAACCTTTAAAACAGATATGATCATATGATCAATGATTAACTGATTAACTAACAATAGCAAGGCTACACACTGCAAACCACACAGAAAGTAATGATACCATTATCTGACAAAAAGTGCCAACACATTTCGACACAACTGTAACATCACCGCTGTGAGACACTGTTATACTGTTATACTATACACAAACAACACAACATCACAGGAGACTAAGCAGCAACTAACAAGCCAATGAAGCAATAAAAGGCTGTGTAACCTGAATACACACAAAAAAGACAGTCAATATAAGTGCAAGCAGAGAAATACATACAATTAATCATTAAGAGATACTCTCATATAGCACAGATCAAAGCGTGCCACAACTGAAAGTAAACGGGTCTAAGTAAATGATTAAATTGCTGCTTAGGTGTGCCACAGGGATCCATCCTGGACCTCCTGCTTTTTAGCTTATATATCAACGACCTTCCCACTGCCCCACAGTCTCGATACTTGGCACATATGGGTGCTCAGCTTTCACCCTGAAAGCTCGATTTTTATTTTGGTAGGTGCTTGACTTTCTCCATCAACAGATATGCTACCTTGCCAACACCAAGCAAATAAAGTTAGCAACTAACAGGTGAAGAGAGTGGAAAGCTTTTGAGCTAAAGGGCCAGATGTTTTATCTGGGAGTTGGTGGAGACCAAATCAGAGCCAAAAGGAGGCTTAATGATCATCTTCTTCTTTGGCTTCCAAGTAGCAGAAAACAGTCAAATACTGCTGCATTGAAGAGCCATCTAGCCATGTACTTTCAATGCCCTTCACAGCACAAAGACAAAATTTGACCACTGCACTGAGTACATATATATTACCAACCTTTAATCTCTTTAATCCCTCCAATTAATCTCCAACATTTTTTCTCTGGAAACCAGGAGAATAAATCTATTGCATTTGCTTCATCTTTTGACATTTTTTAAAATTTTATTTAATTTTATTTTAGGCAAATTGCTGTTACAAATGTACAGCATATATTCTACAAAAAAGGCTCTGTCTGCATTTAGACTTGTTATCTCATGTGACTGTTTTAACAGCAGGAGCATAGCAGCCTGCCCCTGTCTGTATGTTGAGGTGGAATTCATACTCAGAAGGCTCCTGTAATTGGGGAGACAAAGGAAGAAGAACAAGCGAGGTTTTAACAATCCCACGTCAGCAAGGCTCCATCAGCCATGAAACAAAAGGGACCCAGTGATTTACCCAGCAGAAGGGGGGCGGGTGAAGGCAGCGACGAATTATCCGAAAAGGTCATCCTCAATTTCTGTTCAGAAATGATCTTTTCCCACTATGTAATAAACATTTATCTGATCCCTTTATTGGCTTTATTAGATCTGACAGTTTAGTTAAGCCATTTCCAGCCGCCGCCGCGGGTCGTGACAGTTAACGTTGCGCAAAAAGTTCCATTGCCTAGGCTTGTATTCACTGCACTGACGGGGCAAGGACAGTAGGTCTGGGCCTGGCATTATTACCACTGTGAAACAAAGGCTCTGCAGACCTGCTCAAGCACATTTAGATGCCCGTAAATATCCCTTCGGCAAATGGCAGAGTAGAACATCCAGACACTGGAGCAGACTGGCTGTTGTGTTTAAGGAGAACATCTGAATGTCAATTGGATGTGATTGCTGTAAAAGCTGCTCTTATCTAAAAGGTTACTGTGTTTTACAAAATAATAACACCTCGTGACAAAAGACCTTCAATGTGATTTGAGCAAGAATCAATTTTAATCACTCCTATAAATCTGAATCATAATGTTTTTGTTGAACAGCAAATGCAAGTAACCGCCATAGCTTTACTCTCCCTACTCTCTCTCTATTTTTCATCTGTATGATTTTAAGGCAAATGCAACAAATGCAAACGGAGCTGAAAGGCCAAATTAACTAAAAGATTAAATTCTGGAGTAGAACTCAATAGAATTCATAGAAAATGTTTAATCTGCATTTGGATCTGGAAAAAGTAACCTAATGTGACAATTATTTTATTCTTGTGCCAGATTAGTTTTCCAATTCAAGCACAGAAAGGGCAGTAGGTCTCAGAAAGGTTACGGCTAAAAAAAAAAAGTCAAATCTCACCTTGTTGAGAAATTTAATGATGTCTTCAGCTGAGGATTTCAGATCTTTTCTCTGGCACTTGCTGAATTCATCTAATACTGTTTGTATTTTATGAAGGTTATAAAAGATTAAATATTATTTGGAAATGATGTTCAAGAAATGATGCTAAATTTGTCAGCATTTTCTCAGTGTTTCCTGCTTGAAAAATCCCGCTTATTAACTGACATCCAAACAACAAAACAGAGGACTTTG
>JAQFJA010000022.1:7801832-7817031 GCA_029874485.1 Naso brachycentron
GCACTATATTCACTAACAAATATCTATAAACCAAAGTCCTGACCTTAAAACAAGCCTCTTAACATCTAAGGACTCTCCAAAATATCCTTTCCAAGCAAAAATGTCGTTACTCTGAAGGTCTCCAAGTCAACCTGGTTCTCATAGAGATAGAAGCACAGGAACACACATGCACCACCCCCACAGAGATGAATCCTGTATGCATTATGTCTAGACTGACACGTAAAGAGGCCCTAGATTAACTGCTCCCCCCTTCAGACTTTTTTATCCCCTCCGTTCCAGGGGCCACGCTCATTTACATAAACAGATAATACTTGATAAAAATTTCCATTAGACAAAGGTGAAATGGATCAATTTCTGCTGCCAAGATAAATCTCACGTTTTACACCGACAGGGTCATTACACAAGCCACATTTCAGGAATAATGTATTTAAAAAGTCCGCCGATAGCGGCCATTTCCCGCTTTCCAATTACCTTAAAGAAAAGCTTATTCTGTGGACAATAAAGCACATTACGGCACAATATGATACAGTCCATAAAGATCAGCGTGTTTGATGAGAGGTTAGCGAAAGCTCAGCATATTTCGGAGGGGATGTCACAACCCCGTGGTTATCGCTGACACCTCGCTGTGCTCGCCATGCAAATGTCCTATTACGCCCAGTCCAAATAGATTAAGAGGCCTGTTCAGAAATAAACAGTTTTTTTCCTGTTTTTTTTTTCTTCTCTGTGGTAAAGATGGGAGGGGAGGAAGAAGAGGATGGGGTGGTTGGCTGAGGAGGGAGGACAGGGGGTGGGGAGGTGGATTGACAGGACAGCGAGGTGATGCCAGCGTTCCAGGGCAGGGGGAGAACGGAAAAACTCATTAGTTTGCTTCCACCCCAATTCGCCGCTCTGCCTTTGACCTTGAGACATCCACTCCCCTCCGTGCCCTGCCCACTCACACCCACCAACCTCTCCCCCACCCTCACCCACCGTCTACAATTTTAGGTGAATCGCACTGCAGGGTTTGGATGAGAGCAAGGTGGCCACTGGATGACGGGAGCTGAAATGAGGCTTCCTGCGCAGTGCAGAATGTCTTAACCTTGTTCCTCACAAACTGAACTTCTTTCAGGAATTTCCTAAAAATTGTTATTTCCTTCCCTAAACAGAACAACTTGAAGCAACTTAAACCGCTTGAAACAAGTTAAAATACTTAAATATTAAGCTTGAAGGTCCATTCTTGACCTTTGAAATTACAACCAAAAAAAATTAAGGTTTACTTCTTTGTCTTTTCTGAAGCTTTCAGTCACATCTCATGGTCTTCCTCAGCTGATCAAGTTTGCTGAGTTGTTGGATGATGAGTCATGTGACCACCACCTGGAATCACATGACCAAAATTCCAAGTCACACACGATAATGACAACTGTGCTTTTTTTCACCAAAGAGAGGTTGAAAAATGTGACTGAGACCTGCAGGAAAACTAATTGGACATCATGGCTAAAAAGCTGCACTGAAATACTTATATGGTCTCCATGATATGTGGTATTTATTATTTATATATCCTCTGATGGATTTGTCATATTTGGTTCATTTGCAACCTAAAATCAAATACTACAACAGGAGTTAGAAACAAACAAAAGTTTAGGTAGAAGTATGAATTTAGTGACCTTTTGACATCAGTTTCAGTATTTACTGTTCAGTGATATTTTACATTCATAAAGCAACATATGAGAACAAATGATCGTGGATATATTTGGTATGAATGCAGCCTGAAACAGATCCAGCATGACCTCTCCTGGGGTGACAGGTTTAGACAAACCTCCCCCACTGTCTCTCTCTTCTTTCTCTGCTTGTTTCTCTCCATTACAGAGAGCGAACAACCCTTCTGCTGTGAACAAAGTGTCTCTCTTTTGTCTTGGCTGCCTCGCTGGCTGCAAACCCAAAATCTCCTCTCCGCCTCCAACCTGAGGACACAAGCCTAACTTCGGAGGTATTCATTTTGCATTCAGATGAGCTGAAATTTTCCCGACGTGGCAGCATGTGCTGTAGACTCACAGGGTCAGGATGCCTGCAGAGACGAGGGAGGAAACAAAAGAAATCAGCTGCAGAGATCTTTTCTGTCCCACCAACCACCTCCCCCTCTAACGCCAGGAGACATGAAACCCATTATCTTGATGGGATCAGGCAGCATCCATCTTAATACGGACTGCATATGATGACAATGATGATCCTCAGAGCAACATGCCACCAGCTCGAGAGCTTCCTGGCTGCAGGTTTGGAGCAAATCCCATGAGAAAAATCTTTTAAAAAAATATTCACAAAAATGGTTCCACTTGTGTCTCAATCTGGTTGAATCTGACTGTGAATTATTAACAAATCAGATCTGTCTGCTTGTGTGTCTGTCCATCCACGGGTCCCCATCCTGTCATTCCCTTAATCGTAACTTCAGTTACTTCCCTGATCTAATGCACTAACTTTAAATAAATCATACCAGTTGAAACAGCCCCCAAATGGTGTGTTATTTATTATTGGCCTGATGCAGGAGCCAGTTTTGGGGGTCTCGTACACTTAAGCTCATGCAGGGGGTTGATGTCTCTATGGAGGACCCTGACATAGATGCCATTGCGCCATCTGCTGCCTGTAGATGGAAACAGAGGCTTCATTTTCCTCTCAGTGTCCTCTGATTCATTGCTCTGCAGCTGTGAGTCTTTTGTTGTAACAACACAATGAAACAGCAAGGAACAACAACTGGTTTTAGTCTGTGATTCACTGTTCGTAAGTCACTTTGCTGCTCATTCAGACATTTGTTCCTGCTCATGGACATATTTGGGTGGTTTTGGTTTTATTTTTCTTGCTTTTGAGTAATAAGTTTGATTAAAAACACAATAAAAGGGAGTCCATGTGGTTGAGAATGCTGACCATATAATTGTACAATTTCCTGTTTGCATCAAGCCACCTTTGTTAGATGACATTCCTCTTTATCTCCCATTTCATCTTCTGTTAGCTCTCAACTGCTAACTTAGGCCAAAAAGGAGAAAAAAGGCCAGAAAATTACAAAAAAAGAATATCAAACAATAATTTAAATGATGTCATGACTTAAAATAATTAAAAATTCCTACTATTCATGTTGTAAAATACAAGGTTGTGTTGTGGAAAAAAAAGCTGTGTTAAAGTTTTATATGTTTTTTCCCATCTTTCCTCCATAGGTAAACTACATACATACAAGGTAAAGACTTGAAAAGACTTTAGGCTTTACCTTTTCAATTGAGTCTAATGACCAGACTTATGTTGAAAAATTCATTCTAATGATGATAATATTTATCCTTATCCTCCTATGTGGCCACATACTGTATATTCAGTGTGTCTCCGCACTGACAGACAGATAAAAAATCATGTGTTGTTTTATCTGAGGTAGCTCATGTTCAGCGTGTGGCCTTCTGCTGCTCTGCTGTTGCTGTTGATGTCCACAGCAGGTACAGAGTGACCTCCACAGGAAGCAAAATGAACTGCAGCCTCACGCATGAGACATACCGACAGATTATTAATGATTTGCAGCAGCAGCTTAATGATTTTTTTTCTTGTGAGTACAACAACAAAACCACAAGAATCCACGAGTTATTATTCAGAAAATAGCTCATACAATGAATGGATAAGATGGAGTGGCAGTGAATGGGTCTGTTAAGTTGAACAAGTTTCTCTCTTTGAAGCCATCCGTCAGTTCATTTTTACATCCAAGTTCACTTTGCACAGTGATTATGTCCACAAGTTTGATGAATTTCACTGAAGAGGCTGCTGTTTATTGCCCACACTCAGACAGTTCAGTTCTCAAACTCGTAACTAATGTCCAAATTTATTCTCTCTTCAGAGGCCCAGTGATGAATGGAGATGGCACTAATCAGTGCAGTATTTTCTCATGAATTTTTTTGTGTAAGTAGTAAAAAGATCAACAATGAAAACTTTTTTACTCAATACAGTGCATACTGAAGGTGAGATATACTCATGTGGTGACATAGAATATAACATATTTCTATCAGGCTGGCTCATTGGTGAAATCAGCATTTGCCAAATGCAGATTTTTGACTCCACTGCTCAATGTTAACATGCTTAGCATGCACTATTTTTCTTAAATTACAAAAAATTAAATTAATCTTTTTTTCTACACTAACACTCAGTGCCGTAGTCATGATTTTAGAAGATCTTGAGTCCGTATTTGGCAAATACACATAAAGTCAAAAACTGACTTGCCTCCAAAAATGATTCTAAGAATTTCTCACAAATAATTTTGCTCAGTTATGAATATCTAAATGATATTTAAAAGCCTCCTCCACACCTCTCTGAATATTGTTCTGGTAGAGACATATAAATTATTGTGAGGATTCTTCCGGTTTGATATGTGTGTGTGTGTGTGTGTGTGCGTGTGTGTTATAAACAGTTACATTTTGAAGAGTCTTAAAAAGAATCTTTTATTAATCCTTGACACCCATCAGGAAACTTAATGGTGTGCAATACTTTTAATGAATTTGTTGCCTGTAAGCATGTTTAGTCTAAAAAATATTTACATTCAAACCTAAATGACTCACCGGAATTATTTAAAATCCCCCAAACTTCCAAAATCAATAATTAAGACAAGTCCTTTGTGAGCTTCTTTTGAATATCAGTGGTGCATTCTGTCACTTTTTTCTGTCCATCATTAAAAATGATAGTTGCAAATTTGAATTCACCTGAAATGTGTTTCAGGTTTGTTATGCAAATGCTTTTATTTTGTAAATGTATACGTATACATACCAAGACATAAGCCATAGAGTAAGAAAGTATTGATTTTAATTCAACAGAGGTAAGAGATAAAGCAATTTAGCAGAAAAAGCAGAACTAACTTTGATCTATACTGAAATTCATCCAAACAAGACAAAAATGCTCAGAAAGGGCTAAAAACACAAGCAATTTCTTATGCAGTCATGTGCCACTCGTTCAGAGTCAAAAATGTCCTCAATTTCATTTCATTCTTCAGATCATAATAAGCGGTGCAAAAAACATGAAAACATTCTATCCCTCATCTGCTTGAGCTTTGGGAAGTGACAGTGAATACATGTTTTAATGTATAAAGCTAGTTTTTGCAAAACTTCAGGAAAAACTCCTGAAGCTTCAGTTTAACAGGTCATGTCAGAAAACTGCTCCTGCAGTCACTTACAGCACTCTCTCAAATGTATCTGAGCTGTAGATTATGTGGCCACAACCTGAAACAACTTGTTGTAGGTGAGTTGTTATAAAAGATGGAGCAGTACATGAGTACAAGCAACAATCAAAAAATGCTCTTTGGGTTATGAAAAATATACAAGTACATCATTTTTTAATCTAAATCTTCTTTGCAAAACTCAAGAAAACCAATCTGCGTCCCATGTAAACCTGCAGAAAGAGGATAACTGCAACCACGCATATGCAGGTCTGATCTACAGCCAGTTTTATATTAAGGGGTTATTTTAGTAGGCTATTGTTCTGGAAATAAAAAAAATAAAGTACCCTGCATACATACTTTTAGTGTCAAAAAGCTCAAACAGTTTGTCTGAGAGATGAGGATGGGCTTACACTTTCTGATCCTTTAAGGATTACCAGGAAGTTTCGTCCAGCTGCAAAAAGAGCAACACATCGCAGCAGTTGTTGCTGTCGAGGGCATTAATCTCATTCCCAGCAGCAGCTAAATGTCCTGAAACAACCACTCTGCCCTCCTCCTTAATCCCCTCACTGTTGTAAAAATTGTTTTCTCTTTTCTTTGGAATCCCTGCAGGAATTACAAGATAGAGAACCAGATGTATCTTCTAAGACCAAAAAAAAGTAAAAGGAAGCGCAGAGATTAAGACTAATGCCTTTCAATACTGTTATACAGATGAAACTTTCCCCTCTGAAAGAAAAATATGCACAAGAAGACTAGGCAACAATGCCATTTCATTTCCAGAAAGAGCTCAGTGGCACAGATGCTATGAGGATAGATTTAGACATTAGTGCTGGAACATTTGTTGATGCAACAATTTATTTTTACTTCTTTTTTTTTCCACTTTGTGATGTACTGCTCTGCATATGGCACACAAACAGAGTGACAAAGTTGTTGATATTTCTGGTTTATATTTAAATTAAATGTGGACAATAAACATTTGTCATGTGTCCATGTTGAAATGAACAAGATTAGAAAAAAAGAAAGTTATTTGTCCAGATTATTTTAAACGATACAATCCAGTTGTTTGGGGTTTTTTGCAAACCGTCAGATGCACAATCTGACCATTGCAACAATCAAAGGCACTTACTGCAGAATATGTCCCATGGATTTTCATTCATGTCCATATGACAAGCTTCTATGGATCTTTTCCTCAAACAGGAACCATTTTTCAAAAAACTATGTAAATAGATTTCAGACACTGAAATGTATTTTAGCAGTAATTTCTTCCTTTCTTTACCAAAATTTGCATTTGAACACAAACAAATTGTAACTGTGGTTAAAACGTTTATCTCCAATTCTGTAACTCTCACCCTGGGTAACAGGATGTGGGTTAGAAGCATAGTCAAGAACCTCACATTTCAATTAATATATAATATATTAATATATAATATATTCTTTGGGTCACACTGATTTGATACGATATTGATTCAATACGCTTTGATATTGTTTCAGCAATATTCATAGATGACAGGAACACCCAGATAATTCATTAGAATACCCTCTGATATTTGTTAGATAATAAAGTGTGTATTGTTTGTACTGGTTTAGAACAAACTGACCCCAAAATGTAAATCAGTAGAAATTGTTTGGGGCCTTCGTACAACACAAATCACACTACGGCAGCACCCTCAATGCCCCCACAGGAGTGGGGCTTTATGACAGTAAATACTTGATTTCACGATTTTCTGAATCTATATTAAATTGGGAAAAAACATATGGCAATGCATTGATTAACCTGTTTATTTACCCAGCCCTAATTCGAAGTTTAATGAGGCTGTGAGTCACGTTATTCTCCAAATCAGTCACTCAAATAAATCTGAAGCTGCAATGAAAACAACACGCACATAGCTCACTGTTTGTGCTGTTGTGGTGGCTTCAGTCAAACAGCACTTCATGGATTTTTTTTCTGACCTAAATGTTTTAGTGAAATCTGAGACTGTGAGGTATCTTAACGACACAGCATTGCCATGTTGTGCAGCTTGTAGTAATGGTGAGGATATGACTGGATGGTCGGTAAGAGCGCGACAGTAATAAGTATGTTGTCTCTACTTTTCACTGTGAATCAGCAGCATTAAATTTTGAATGAACTGTCACCATAGTGATGTTTCAAAACAGCCTGACAGACGTATCTGTCAAAAATTCTGTGCTTTTTCTGACAGATCAATGAAGTCACGCTTTTAAGAAAAACATGCTCAGACAAGGATTGCTTAGCATCTGTGTTTCATGAATGAGCCTTCATGGATCTCTGTGAACTTTATGACGCAGTTCCTCAGGGAGCCGTACTAGGCTGCTAAATAGTCATGATCATGTGATTTGGTGAAGTCTTGACATCTCAGTCACATAAAACAGCTATTCCACAGTGTTACACACTGAATGGGTCCTACTCTGCATAGCCAGCCCTGTAGCACCCCATAATGTAATAATTTCCTAAAAATGTAATAACACCTGAAAATGAAATAAAATTTTCACTTAACACAATCAAAGATGTAATAAAACCCAATAATGTAATGAAATATCTTGACTGATATTGTAATAACATTTTTACTGTTAATGTAATACCTTATTGTGAATTTATTATCATTTCAAGTGGGCCTTTTTCAGGACTGATAAGGTAATATGCTACTTGACAGAAACTGTAATACTATGTTCATTTTCAGTCCAGAGTTCTTCACTTTGTGTTTGAATAATCTAAGAATGTTACATGCACCGGCTTTGAAATGAAAGATGGACGAATGGGTTAAATTGCAGACTTAAAGTACCATACAGACATACACACGTGTGCAGAATCTCAGGGACATGTAGCTGGTCTTATTGAATGGGTGATGGACTAACCTCCTCGGGAGACCACCATCTGTAAGGATCCAGAATTCCAGCATCAAAATGACAGAACTTTATGACAATTAACATGGGCATTTTTCAAACTCCTTATTGGGGTTTATTCAGGGGTTTCTGAAGTTTTATGTTTTTTTATGATAGTATATAATTTTTTTAGTGGTAAAAATAATTGTCTACAAGTACAAAAGCTGAGAGCAGCCATGGTTACTATTAAACAACAGGCTTTTTTAAAATCCTGTTATCACAAGAAAATGAATCTTGTTATCTCATGATAACACATTAATTTATCCTGTTATCACGGGAAAACAAACCGTTATCTCGTGATAACAAAATGATTTTTTCGTTATCCCGAGATAACAGAATGAAAAAATATAGTAGCAACCATGGCGGCTCTCAGCTTCCGTGTCAAATCTATTTTAATATTCAATTTAATCTCCATGATAGTATATATCACATCAAATCGTTCTGTTTGTAATTTCACAGGTAATGGCTTAACACAGTGCCTTAGAAATCTGGTCACCTTACTATGTCACCAGACAAATTTTAGGTCTGTTTCTCCTGTCTTATCACCTGCTGAAATTTTACTTCATACAGTGCTCAGTTCTCAAGATAATTGAGCCACATACACACAGAGATTTCTGTTACATTACATTTTTAGGAAATTATTACATTATGGGGTGCTACAATCCCTTACATACAAGCTCTTAAAAATCACAGTTTCTAGCACGCCAACATTAGCTACGTAACTATGCTGCTCTTCTATAATATTGTAAAAGATGACGGCCAAGTGTTTAAAAAGTACATAAAGGAAAACGTACCTTTTCACTCTCCTCTCAAAAACTTCGCCAACTTTCTTCTTCCTCTTCTTCTTCTTCTTCTTCTTCTTCGTGTCTTTAGTAGTCCCACAGAACCGGTCCATCCCACCGGTCGAGTCCCCCTAGTGGCCTGGTGCACTTCCGTTTTGTGGAGTGAATTTGCAGCATTTCTCTCTTGCAGTTGTTTTGGGGTTTTGTGTGTTTTTTGATATTTGCAGCATTTTTCTTTTGCATTTGTTTTGTGGGTTTGTAAGTCTTTGCTTCTGCTTCATTTCTGTGATTGCAGCATTTTTCTCCTGCAGCGTTTTTTTGTTGCATTTGTTTTATGTGTTTGCGTGTTTTTGGTTTTGCATCATTTCTGTGTTTGCAGCATTTGCCGTTTGCCGTACCGTGCTTGTAACTGTTGAGAAACTGAAAAGCAGAGATCGTCTCCTCTCAAAAATAAACGGACTGGTTGGTAAAACACAATAACGCTTTTTCACGTTAAAAATTAGCATTTCTCCGACACACACAGAGCATCAAGAGGGAAAAAGAAACAGGCCGACGCTTAAAGAAAAGCTGCTTCCTCAAACTCTGCTCCTAAACTCCGCTCCTTGAGTGAAACGAGTGCCTGCAGTCAGCTGGGAGGCTGGACACATGCTGCGTTCACGGGCTGCTCTGAAGCTCCGACAGAGCCAATTCAGGCAGAAATACATCAAAACTAGTTACATAAAACTTTGCAAAATCGAAATACCGCAATTTCAAAGTGCGTATTGAACTGTGGATGTCATACCGTACGGTTCAATATTATATTGAGAATTGTGGCATCCTTAGTCTTAACCCTCAAAAAGCCTGAACATAGTGTGAACCGCCCAAAATGTCCTCACTTCCCAAAAATGACCTCACTCCGCTGGTTCAAAACTTGCGCTGGTCTTCACTGAGGTAAAAGCACAAGAACAAACATACACACACACGTACTTCCTTAATTATTCTTCCTAAAAAATTGTGTTCATATTGTCATGTCGATTTGAGATCATGCTGGAGGCGTAATCGATCTGAAATCAGCTGTCAGCCAAAGCGTGAGAGTGCTCTGTATTTTAGCCCTCCTAATTACGCACAGCTTATCCAACTTGGATACAATGTGGATACATTTTGTATGTTACTGATCTAAACTGCTATATTCTTGCTTAAAATAAGATGAATCACTTGAATATGTTGGAGAGCTTCTGCCTCCACTTGCAGCCTAAAAGAAAAGAGGGGCGAGGATAAAATCCTGTGGGTAAACTCTGCCAGTTCCTATTTGCACACACATGCTTTGAATGGTGCTTACATGGTAATTATTTAATAAATTGAATGGGAATAATACAGCCCATATAAATAGCTGTGTAGTAATAATATTTTAATTGACATTGCAATTAAAATATTATTACATAAAAGCTGGGGTGGCCGCTGTACCTGCAGCACTTCGCTTTCTTTTATCTTGTATGTACAAGTTAGTAAGAGATTAAAAAAATTAATAAGTTGCCCCTCACAGCTTCTGTCATTTAAAAAAAAACAAAAAACAATTGATCTAAGTTGTTTTTGCCATTTCATCTAACAGAGATATATGTTCAAAAGACTCCTGCTAAACAGCAACATGTGGAACTGACATGTAACACCAGCTGTCCTCTGAATGACTTTACATGGTTTAAGAACAGACACAAAGTCTATGAGAAAAAACAGACTGTTGTAGTTCCACTCACAGCTCCTGAAGGCTTCTCCTGTGCTGTAAGAGGCCACAATGATCTGAACTCTGCTGCAGTCTGTAAGTATTAACCAGCCTTCAATCTGCATGTTATTACTCATGAAATGGGAAATTCATGTTCTTGGTCTAGAAATATGAAGATTAAATATCACAGGATGAGATCAAAATAACAGAAACATCTCAGATTATAATGCAGTTGCTATGAAGCAGTAAACACCAGCAGGAAGAAGTCAGAATGTTGAGACAGTCAGATGGTGAGATGTGTGGATTAAGGCAGGGCCTGATTTCTACCAGCTGTGTCTACTGTAAAGTTATCATCTTCTACCACACAGGAATTTTAGTTAAAAGATGATTTAAAGTAACTTCAGAGGTAACTCAAAGTGAAGCAGCTTCTTACCTTTTATCTATATTTCAGGTACTGAGGACAGGAACTGCTGGAGTGTGAATTATATCAGCAGGAGAATCTGTGCTCTGCAAGGCTCCTCAGTGAACATTTCAAGCGAATATTCTCATCCCGGCCTCCAGGACCCCTTATCTAAACTGTGGTATAAAATAAATAAAGATGGTAAAGAAGAAGCTAAGATGCTGACTGATGATGCAGCTCATGTTCAGTTTCATGACACGGGCAAGAATCACCACATCCTGACAATCAAAAACCTGAAGAAGAATGACTCAGCAGAATATATTTTCAGACTGCAGAAAGAAGACCGAGGATGGGAACAGTCTGATTTACCTGGAGTGACGTTGGTTGTGACTGGTAATTTTTTACAGTAAATACTTCTTCTGCATAGAGAGTCTAAGTCCCGCGCTTCTACTTACGGTCCATGGGACTTTATTTCGGATAAAATATGAACAGTAGTCAATGGAAAGAACGAAATTATTTTTTTGATCCAGTATAAATTGTGCCCTCATTCTCAAATATGATGTTTTTCAATTTAAAAGATAATTTTGCAGTCAAGAAAGTCGCAGTTTGTCACCCAACTGCTGAAGTAAGACTAACAATACACATTTCGAAGAACTACACACCCGATCATTGCAAGGTGACGTCTTAACAACGATCTCTTACGGAACCGACTAATGGTGCTTCAATTGCAAGTCAGAAGTTCCAAGTTGGTATTCCGGACTTCCAACCAGAATGGATTCCAGTGCAAGTGCTCAAGAAAACATGGACACCCGCAGCAAAGTTGTGTTTGTATTGATGTTGCGTTTCATTGTACTAGGAACTTGGAGAAAACAACCTCCGACTGGGAAAAGTGCGGTAGAACGGCCTTTCAAGTCGGAATTATGCTGCATGCCATAAAAGTGGAAAGTCGGTCATATCCCACTTGGGGCTTACGAGGTCCGACCTCTGCTGCTTTCCAGGAAACTGGGAGGTCCGAAATTTCACACCTCCACAAATCGATTTACCCCAACTTCATGAGTAGGAACTCCGACTTCAAGTGGCTTTCCATTGCACTTTTCCCAGTTGGAGGTGTGAAATTTTGGATTTCCCAGTTTTCTGGAATGCAGCATAAAATCAAGATACCAGCTCAGTCAGGAAAAAGTGTTGACCGTCTTGCTCGTCTTTGCTAATTCAAATAATGTCCAAAAGCTCTAAAGTGTGTAAGCATGGCTGCTCATGCTTGTATTGATTTTTACGTCTTTTCTTGACTTCCATGTCGTGTACTAACAGCAGTCACACACTGAAAGAGAGGTTCAATCAGCTTTTCATTCAATACAATAGCCTATATTCAATAATCAAATTTAACTTTGTCAAAACTGGAAAAGCTGCCTTCAGTCTAATGTATTTTTTAACCAGACGTTAACATAAGGATGGATGACGGGATGAGCCTTTTCATCTTTGTTGGTTGTTTCAGATCTATTATACTGTGAAGTTATGGGGACCAGACGTCTTCTCTGTGTTTGTTGACCAATCTGACCATCTTTCAGGTCTGAAAGTGAAGTTTACTCCGTCTGCAGTGGTGACAGAGGGTCACAGAGTCACTCTGATCTGCAGTACCAGCTGTCCTCTGACTGACAACGCAAACTACATTTGGTCCCGAAACAATCAACCTTTGCCAGAGCGCCAACACAAACACCTGGTCCTACATCCAGTCAGCAGTGAGCATGCAGGAAACTACTCGTGTGCCATCAAAACTCCCCTGGACATCCGCTCTCGTGTTAAGACTCTCACTGTCCACGGCAAAGCAGGAAAATGGACACCAGTAGCAGCCACAGGAGTGTGTGCTGCTCTCCTTATCTTAATAATCCTGGCTCTCTTTTGGTGGATAAGGTGGGCAACACTGTCCTCTGCTTCAGAGCAACGACATTCAAACACTAACATGCCTTCATTTACTCATTTTTTTATGCCCCCTTTCACTCAACAGAAAAAAGAGGGCTTCCAGACAGTCTCCTCAAACTGAAACCTTAGACAGTTTGGAGCAGGTAAGAAAAAGACTTCATCTACCGAAACAATGATTCTTTTATCCAAGTCAGCCCAGCAGCTTCAGCAAACCATGTTGAGATGTTTCTGTCTCATCAGAGTCATTACAGTATTCTTTCCTTCACCTGTTCAATGTTTTTTTCTGTGAACCTGTGAACATTAAACAAAACACCAATATTCTGCTGACACAGAAACATGTTGCACCATGAATTTCATGGTTCCTCTACACTAAAAGTCAGATGTAAATTGTTTTTTAAACTGCAGTCCATATTCTGTAAACTACTCGATATCTACTTAGGGCCTGAGCACTGACGGTGTGAGGATCTATTGTAACTGAAGAAATTAATATTTTACATAATTGGTGGCTTTAACATACTCAAAAACTCATGAAACTTGGCAGACCGGTTAGCTGTGGTGAAAACTTACACAGTAAATTTGTTTTGCAAATGGGCGGGGCAAAATGGCTCGCTAGCGCCCCCTAAACTGCAGCCCCGGGGGCCTACTGTCACACACATGGATGAAATTTAGTGGACATATGTATCATACCCAGATCTACAAAAAAGTCTCTTGAGAGCCTCGGATAAACTCAACAGGAAGTTGGCCATTTTGAATAAGAAAGAAACAAACCAAAAGCTTTTGTTTATTTAACATTTCACCATGAAAAACTTGATGTGTGTTACTTCAATTTATATTGTCCACTGTACATCAAACTTTATGGGCTCTATTTTCATGCCTGCACAAAGTTGGTCTAAGTGCAGTTCTGGGCATATTTGTAATTTTGTGCAGCACAAGTTGCTATTTTCATGAAGCAGGCTACGCCGAGCTGGGTGGAGCAGAGCAACAGGTGGTGGGTCGCTAAAGATGCAGTACTGCAGGGCAATTTTGGTGTCATTTTGGTGGTGAATTTGAGCTACACTTCTTGCAGTCGAAGAGGCGCTATTTTCGTGGCTTTCCTGGTCAAGAGTGCACATGACCAGTCCTATCCAAAATCCTGCAGGCAGGTTTGGTGGATGTTGTCAAGATTTCATTAGGCCACATAAATAATCAAAACGTTAATTTTGAATGACACGTCCTATTTCAGTTAATCATATAACATATTAAAGTGACTCTTTCTGATGCAGGCAGTTGATGCGCATCATGACGCAGCAGCCGTCTGTCAACTGCCACCGCGAATATAAGGCGGGAGCTGACATACAAGTAACTGTATTGAATAGACAAAAGTCAGAATTTTTTATGATTAAAAATGCTGCATTCAGTCAGTAATTTTTTTTTTTTCCATGTTCAAAAAAACCTTTCACCCGTTTTCTATACTGTCCTTCCTCTGGTCTCTGTCAATCAGTCACCTCGGGAGAGCAATAAACTTGCAAATTATTCGATCCATATCTTTTAAAAATTTAATTTTGACTCTTTCCCTTTTGACCAAAGTTATGAGACATGCTCGGATCACACAGAAAGTTTTGATGTTAAATACCTTTCCTTCATCAGCCAGGCGCGTGGCCACTCATTAATTGTAAGTCATTTTTAATTAGTTAAAGAATCGGGACGAACGGAAGATGTACGCAATCTTTACTTTGGATTCAACCCCAAAGGACTCTAAAAACAAATCACTTGGATCAGGAAGGGATTTGTGTTCTGCGAGGTTTGTGGATTTTTATTCATCTACACGAGCTGCTACGTACATGATCGGTGTTCTGTGTGATAATAGACCTAACGTTAGCTGTGAAGTTTGCATATATGAAGCAACTAAATTCATCTGGAATGTTTCTGCTTTTAAAACCATATCATCAGTGACATGATAAGCACATTGCTCTGTTATAAATAAATTCCCATTAGCCTGAACCTCCCGGACAATAGGTTATGTCAGTTTCCTCCTGCCTAAAGTTTGGCTGGCATCTGTCTGCTCCTTCTTCAGCTGAAACTGACAACACGCTGCAGCGTCACAGTGTTATTAAAGGGAATGAAAGGAGTTGATCTGATTGGCCATGATTGAAATCAGCTGTGACACACCCTCTTATTGATTATTCCTCCCACTTTACCACTGTGCCAGGCTGTGCCGCAGGTTCCCTTTCAGCCAATTCACTCGGTACAACACATACAGTATGGGATATCACGCCCCCGCGTGGCCTGACTGAAGAAACCTCCATTCACGCCTTTACGGCAGATGACCTGTGGTGACGTAAGTGAGGCTCCGCCTGCACATAAATACGTGCACCACCACA
>JAQFJA010000022.1:7972232-7992921 GCA_029874485.1 Naso brachycentron
TGTTCAAAATGATTTCCACGCAAATCTTCAGTCCATTAGTTGACGAATATGACCCATTGTAAATCGTTTTTCCCTTTCATTAGATGGAGAGCTGAAAATGATACACCAGTCTGTCAGACGGTTCGATGCAGAAATGAATGGCTCCAGCTCTGAACACATTAAATGCAGCAGACAGGAAATCAGCATTCATTGTTGTTCAAGTCCAAACTGAAAGACAGTGGTTGAATAACTATGCAGAGCGGTAATGGCACTGCAGCAGGCTGATGAACCACACACTTTTGGTCTTGCTCATGAGCACATAGGTGATAATGAGGAAGAGTACAGCTCAGAACGTTCACTTAACATGAGCTCACTCACTGTATTTGTTCATTATGCTCCTGCCCCCTAACACATCTTAGATTTTAATCCTTTTTATATTTTCCTCATTAAGTCAAAAAATCTGTGTGTGTCCGTAGTGTGTGTGGCCCACCTTGTCCTGGTGGAAGGGCTTTAGTGATGTTGTAGATGAGCTTCTCGCTGGGAGTCTCAGAGTCGACGAAGGACAGAGCTGAAGGCGTTATTTCTGTCACCCGATCCTCCAGAGCCTACACACACACACACACACACGTGCTGAGTTTAACACAGAGGTAAAACAAGAGCTACCATACCCAACTCTGATATGCCACATGTGATTCTAACTGAGAGACTGAGTGATTCAAATGCAGGGAACGGAAAAACAAACCGCACAAGAGCAGTTCCTCTGCTCCTCGCTTCTGTAACAGGGTTTCCATATTTTTAAGAAACCATCCAGGACATTCCAGAATTCCATAAATTCCCTCCATACATCTCATCTGCAGTCGGCAGATAACGGCTTGAGGGTTAATAGATAATGAATGGATTTTCGTTTTTGGGTGAACTATCACTTTAAGGTTTCCTGGTTAAAGAACTGTTGATTAAAATCATTAAAAATTTGAGAATACAGTTACTGTAGGTGGTTATGATGCATTCGTACACATAGGGTTAGGGTTAGTTAGGATCATTTCGGATGATTTTTCTTGGGAAATAATATGACAAATAAAAATCCCTCACCGTGATCTGTAGGTCGCAGTCAGGGGCCAGCTGGGGGAAACCTGGGGTCTGAGGCAGGACTCCTACGGTGAAGGTCTGGGCATCGCTCTGCATGACTGAGGCTGCCTCTGTGGAAACCTGCAGACACACAAAAACGTAAACAATCCTTTGTTGTGGTTTGAAAACTTCTTCAAGAAAATATACAGAATACAAGAGCCCATACCTGTATTCCCTTATCATCATCGTCCCCTACACATTCTAAACTTCTCTTATCTTGAAGTGTGAAGCTTTATCTGCGGCACATTCTTTTCTCCCACTGCGAGCGAGCTTGTGTTTAACACATTATTTCTGAGTGACAGGGCTGATGATAGGCACCGGAGAATCCCCGACAGGAAGATACAACAGATGTGAAGCAAGCAAGCTACAATCAAGTAACTGTGACAACAGAAAGTGAACCTGGCATCAGGCTGCGCTGCAGTTTCTTTCCATAAATCACTGTCGACACCACAAGAATATTAATGGAGGAAAAGCCAATTTGGAGAAAATTCAGTGCTGTGATCCCACTGCCCAACTGACCACAGTAAAGTACTAATCTATGTCCAGTTTTAGGGCAGTTATTACTCCTACTGGAGCAACAACACACTGATTACCTTTAAATGACTTCCTAAAATCCACAAAAATTCTATTCTATTTCAAAATATGAAGTGCATGCAAGGACACAGAAGGAGCCTCGCTGTGCTTTTACAAGCAGCTTTTTCTAAACAAGGACAGATTATAAATGTAATGCTGATGTTCCGTTCTTCCTGTTACAGAAATTATAGATAATGATCATTTCTCCTCTTTTCCAGACACACAACATCCTCTGTCACTATCAAAATTGTTCCTAATTTCAAACTTACTGGCGATATTCCTTTTAGTGTTTGCTTCACTTCTGCCTACAGCATCCATTTTCAGAGCAATACGTAACACGTATGAGTCAGAAGTTTTTATCAAATGCAGCTAATTTTATTTTCACCAGTTCATTCTAACTTCACTCATTAGTATTAAGTGAATGGTCTTCACGAGTAACTTAAATCTACTTGGTCATTTTATCACAGTTTCATCTTATTCTGGTCAATTTATTTTATTTTATTTTTTCATTTTTCCACCAAAGCGTCTTGTGCATAAAGGTTACATTTTTTAAATTTATTGTGAGCTGTGGCAAAACAGGGCATTAAGTTTCTCTTTTCACATTCATTGCCTGGCAGTTCTTTTTGGCAGCACAGGAAGTGATGTGTGTAAGATTTATTTGGAAAAAACAGAAGAAAAGCAATATGGTTTGCATGAGAAAACAAGTCCACTGGTTTGATCATAAGGTCACAAATCCTACTGCCTGGCAATCTAATGTTTTTTTGTCCTCCCTTGACTAAATTTTGGAATTAAGGTGCTCTCCAGGACAGGAAATCACTGTGGCCATGGCTAAAAGAGGATGTGTGGTGGGTGTGGTTAAAGAAAAATAGTCTCAATGCTCAAGTTGCACACTTTCCTCCAAAAGAGGCTCTGTGGTGTGAAAATAACTTCACACTAGGCTCATGTTACGTCAAAATACCTACATATTGAGACAGTTATCAAGGAACATCAAATGCAGTTATTTTTCTTTTAAGGGACAGTGAGCAGAGGCAGTAATAGCCACGTTTGCTGAACAACCAAAGGTAGAAGCTCCACCCACAAAACAAGAAATCTGCCTTCCTCAACAGAAAAGTCTCTTTGCCCTCTCTCTTTCAGCAATGAGCTGAGGCTACAATCTTGACGTCTATACGTCTGTTAGCTAATAATTCAGCTGACGACTCAAATAAGAATTTGAGATCATGTTGAGTTGACCTGCTGAAGTGATGGAGAAGCTGGTGGAACAGTCTAACCCGCTCTGCCTTCCTTCCTGGAATGAAACTACACTTGAATTTCAGGCTGTGCTCCTTTTAACCCACATTACTTAAATGAGCAATCTTATGTTTTAATTTTTTCATTAAACTGTGGTATTCTTGATTTGTTGCTTCTACCCGAGCTCTTCACAGTACGAAGCCTTCACTTATTTCGTCGTCCTGATATACAGAAGCAACATGCACGAGCAGAGGCCTCAGCTGTTCATTGTAAAAGCCATTTTTTTGTCACCACTTTCTTATTCTGCTGCTGCTTGTTTCTGTCATGTCGCTGACATTTAGGGGACAAAAAGTTCGGGAAGTTGCAGTCAGCTCTGTCAGTCAGGAGTAATGTAACACCAGCATGAAGCTTGGAGTCAGCACCACCAATCTCGAGAAATGTGTTATCACGAGAGTCAGTGCTGAGTCAGCTGGATTTACTGAAAGTGGTGTTGCGGTAAATTAATGATTATTCAGTTGATTCCATTCAAATAAATGATATACTCTACATTACGTAAGTTAAAATACAATAACTCTTTCATTAAAACGGCATAAATCAAGAAAGTCTCTAAAAATAAGCATAAAATCCCATCCCAACTCCCCCAAAAAAACTTCTGTCACATCAACAGTAGCCACAGAAATGAAATACCTCTTCTGTCTCAATCTGAAGAGTGCATGAAGCTCTGTAAAGCTAACAAACACTAGGCTGTTGTATGTTGTTTTCTCTTGCTTTAAAAACTAATGCCTTTAGTGGTGGTATTATATATATATATAGAAGCAGGATAAAGCTGATACATTTCTAAAACCTCTACTAGCTGCTATCCTCATACCTCAAATAACTGCATCTGATAGTATACAATGCATTGCTTGAGGCTACAAGTCCACAGACAATTTCCAACTCTGCAGCTTCACAGAGCTTGTTAGCCCCTTTAAGCGTCTTGTTGTGGTTTTACAGAACATTTATTGGACAGTACACTCTAGGCCAGGGGTTCTTAGCCTTTTTGACCTTGGGGCCCATGTTTCCAAGAACAAAGTGGCCCGGGGCCCATTCAAATATTAGCACTTTCACTTTAATTGATCCGAGTCTTGGTTTGATTTGTAATCAATAACTAAATCAAAGTCCACTCATAGTTTAACAAACTGAAACCTTGTGAAATAAATGATGTGATACACTGTGATCATCTCAAAGATGATCAGTGATACGATAGATCATTTCTGTATCCGTAGCCCTAGCTCTTTTCTCTTGAAATAATCCACCGGTTTTCCAACTAGTTGTGCGTGTTTGGTCTCTATGTGGGGCCTTAATTTTGAAGGCTTCAGTGCTTCATTGGATAGCGTTGGCCCACACTCAACACACTGGGCTCTTGGCTCTGCCTCGCTACCTCCATTCACAAAGCCGAACTTAATGAAGTCAGGGTTATACTTGCGCACAAATTTAGCCGTTGAGGAGGGGTTGGCTTCACTTTCATCTTCCTTTTTTCGTTTTCTTGTTATAAACTTCTTGTTATAAACTTCTCAATTTTTGCTAAAAGTTTTTCAGCTGAATTCTTCTGCTGCTGCTTGTTAAACAACTGGCTGACGCCTCACTGCCACCAAGTGGTGGGAAGCGGCATTGCAATCCTGCGGCCCTCGCGGCCCACAGGTGCAGAACTGAAAGTTTTTTGCGGCCCACTAGTTGGCGCTCGCGGCCCCCTGTTGGGCCGCGGCCCTATGGTTAAGAATCACTGCTCTAGGCTGTCACGTTATCCCCAGTTCCAGCAACAGCAGGCAGCTGTTTATAGAAAAACAAGCTCTTATAAATACACTGTACATCACCTAAAGCCATATTTCACATTTCAAACTTTATTCCAAACATCAGTACATTAAACAGCAAACACTACTTGTAAGTTATTAAATATTGGACTACGTAATTACACCATTTTAAATCATGAGTCCAAGCATTTCTTCTGGCCTTTAAAAGCATTTTAAAATTGGTGCATATCTGAGAACATACAGCGATACTGTTATACAGTATCTGCGTTAGGCCAATATCAGTCGATAGTATCGGTAGACTGATAAATCAATTGGACCCTGTAAATTATATTCATCAGGTGAACACCAACATCATTCCAAATTATAGATGATGTTGCTTTGTGATGGAATGATGTGTGATAGATGTGTAAATAGGCACGTTTTGCTAAAATACAAGCAATATGAACTTTATAAGGAGACATGGGAGCTGTTTTCCAGGTTTCTGAGATGATTTGCCAAATGTATAAATATATTAAAACAGATTTCAAGGTAAATTATGCACAACCAAGGTCCTGTCCTAGTTTTGGGTAGTAAATCTACAGTTTAAAATGCATGCATTTATAATGTTTAAAGATTTTACATTGCACAATTATGGAAGGGGAAAATTTTACACAAATATAAGACAGATTTTTAACACAAGGTTCAAGAGTACGTCTGTGTTACTCACGATGGACAGTATAAGAGAAAATCAATTAATTTTTACCACTGCCACTCTTCAAGGTCATTCGTTTTCTGATGTTGACACACTTATATGCGGGTTATTTTTAAGTGACAAACTGCATCTAAGCATTTTTTTTCTTTTCAGTCCTGTATCATAACTATTTCTGGGGTGTCACGGGGCCATTTTGCACCTTCCTTGCAGAGATGATAATTAAAAGACTACAGGAAATAAAAAGAGAGAGAGAACAACATGCAATCGGAGGCCCCCAGCTGCAGTCGACTGGGGAAGTTGCCATCCTTAATTCCCACAGCACCCCTTGTCCTACTTTACAAACAAAGTAATAATCTATTAATTTTATTATTTAACAGGAAAGCTTTATATCAAGTGTCTGGTTTCTTTGCTGTACTAGCTCAGTATTCCTTAAGCCACGTGATAGAATCAAGCAAAGCGGGAGAAAAAGGAACTTTGAAAAGGACAAATTCCCCTGCAGAGAAAATTGCAGAGACACCATGTCTCTGATTTAAACATGGTTTTGATCTGCAAAATCTTGCGTCGGTGCTTGAGAAAATGCGTGTTGAGTGAAGTCCAGCTTACTTCTGTTTAGCTGCAGAGCTCCTGGTTGAGGAGACAGAGTGAATTTCAAAACAATCAGTTCTAACAAGGCGCCACACACTGATAAAAACCAGTGGAGGACAATAATACCACCCTGACAAACCGTCAAGTTTAATCACCACCTTCTGACAAAGAGCACCAACGCTTCCAGCAGCTCAGTTTGTGACGGGTTTCGCTTTTCCTCGCCTCTGCTTTCCCGCTTTCCGTGAAAATGATGAGACACTTGAGAATTTAATTTGAATCCAGCACTGCGTAATTGAAACACATTTGCCCTGACGGATGGAGCCAAAAATGCAGGGGGCTGGATGGAGGGAGAGAGATGATTGTAGCTATAAGCTTTTGGCTGCCTCTTTTGTTTTTCTAATGGAGTGGAGGTAAAGCAAAAGACTGACATGAAAATACTCTAACTGTGGTGGCACTGAATGCTGCATCGGTTTGACGGGGATCGTCTCGGATTTGGAGCCAATTTGGGAGCAATTTGGGGCCATTAACGCTAATCAAGATAAGCCGTAATGGGTCGAATTTGATTGCCAACCAGTAACACGGGAAGTTTGAAGCCAAAATCAGGACTAAAAGAGAAGAAATCCAATGTGAACAGACATCAGGATGTAGGATGAAAATAAACGAGCAAAGACGAAAAGGAAGATACATGCCAAAATGTCTGCATTCATACATGGAAAAGTAAAGTGTTTGCTGGTTAGAACTATTGATTGTTGAGCAGATTGTAATTTTTTAAATAAGAGCAAAAGACTGAATTTTTTTTTATAGATTTGCATAAACTGCAAAGTTAAACAGATGTATACCCACACATGTCACAGTTGATATGATAAATAATAGGGCTGCCCTGGTGGCTCAGTTGGAAGAGTGGGTGCCCCATGTGCAGAGGCTGTGCCCTTGCTGCAGCGCCACAAGTTCGATTCCACCCTGTGGCCCTTTGCGGCATGTCATTCTCTCTCTCTCCCCTATTTCCTGTCTAATACTTCAGCTGTCCTATCTATAAAGATATAAGAGCCAAAATATAGCTTAAAAAAAGAAAACAGTAGAGTCAGCTGGAGGTGAAAGAGAGAGAGACAATGAGAGTGATACACAAGAGGAAGAGGAGGGGTAAGACACAAATCAAGCCAGAGGGAGTGATGGTGAAAAGGTTGACGACAAGTATAGAGGAGAGAAAAGAGGTAAACACAAGAGAACATGGGAACATGAGTAAGAGTGTGAAGTTCAAAGAACACTCCAGAGAGAGAACAGAGGCACAGCAGGAAAAAAAACAACAAGGATGGCGACATACATCTCTGTCAACACCTCCTCCTCCTCCTCCTCCTCTTCTTTTGGGGAGAGACGTCTTATCTGTCCCCTGAGATTTCCTCGTCTCACGGCGTTTTTATTTTCTTTTATCGTTTTTTTGAAAATATTTATACGTACAGTACAGCAGGAGTACAACACGCTCTGCAGGAAATAAATGAAAGCCTTGTTTTGTATCTTGTCAGTGTATTCCTCTGTTGTTGTTGTTTTTCACTATTTCATCCTTTACTGTATGTGGACTCATAATGCCTCTGGCATTCACTTACTTTTGAACTTAAATGTTCAACAGGTACCTGTGATATCTCATGTTTTTTTTTGCCATGTAAACACATCATAACAGGGTGATGCCATTAAACCCTCTGTTGAAGAGCTCATTTAAACTGACCTTTTCTTTATCTCTTCTGTAAATCATGATGCCCTTCTTCCATTTTTGAAGGTCAGTTGTTTTGTTGTGCTGTGATACCCAACATGTTTGCCACATTTAAACAGGATGCTGAGTGATTTGCCGCCCAGTTTCTAATTCACAAACTTAGACATGAAAATAAATGTATTGAGATAATGATTACTGATAAATTATGCTGTTTGTAGCAGAGAGAGGAACTTTAATTTTGTGTTGATTGTAGCGATGCATGTGGACAAAAGTGTTACTGCTTATCAGAGGCGGGACAAAGTGATTGTTTTGCAAGTCACAAGTAAGTCTCAAGTCAACTCCAAACTCCTAAACTTTAAATTTCAAGTCCTAAACAATTTATAAGCACTCTTCTGTTTACACAAATTGTGAATGTGTTTTAAAAGTTGTATTTACTTCTTAAAATAACAACATAACCAACTTCTTGATGGTTTGTTCTTTAACTTGAATGGATGTTGTGCTTGATGCTTCAAACAAAGTGGATTCTCTGGGAAAAAGTGTCGACACGCGGAGAATGAGAAGCATAAACTTTAGCTGATTCAGGAAATTAAGGGAAATATATTGATTTGCGGCACACTTTTTAAATACCAAACATTTAAATCTTAAGTTTCAAGTCAAAAGGCTGAAGTCCAAGTGAAGTCACGAGTCATTGGTGTGAAAGTCCAAGCTGAGTTGTAAGTCTTAAGTCATCAAATTTGTGAAGAGTCTGACTCGAGTCCACACCTCTGCTACTTACTGTCGTAAAGATCTTGTCTAGCATGAGCATTTGTTTTGGATGAGAGTGAAAGGAACACGGCACTGTTTTGCACAAAATCAGTTCAGCTATAAACATAAAATATTGAAATTATCTAAAGAAAAACATCCTCCTTCTTCATAGATAGTAAAAATGAGAAGAGCAAATCATTCACGTTCGTAAACAACAATTCGTCTCTTCCGGTCTTTGTGTCGTAAAGTGTTTTGTTGCGTTTCTGCTGACCGAGCGGACCAGGAAAAGGCATTGTGAATGACAGGATGGTAATCTCCAGTCTCCTCGCTGATTAGACTGCTTCACAATCAGTTAAATGTTCCTTGAAAGGATTTTAACTTAAAAGAAAAGGTTTCATGTTTGTTTATTAACTGGCCTTTGGCCTCCTGTCGAACACAAACGAACACAACGAACACAACATATAGAGTAAACTGAATACAGTATAAGAATCAGCACAGACCTGGAATTGGAATGAGTCACTATTGGTCCCTGTGCCAAAGTGGCGGTACCACACAGTGCCGTCGTTGACGTCCTGCTGAGTGAAGGAAGTTGTCGGGGTGAAGCCTTGGTCGTCAGTTAGCGAGGGGCGCCAGCCTTCTGCGGGGCTGTCAGCTGGCATGGACACCAGCACCACCTCACCTGGACAGATTATTAACCTGGTTATTAACTGTGTCAGTTATTATACATCCCACACTTTCTATAATGACAGTAAACTCCCAGAACATAACCCACCTGAATTAGGGGCAGAAAAGTGGTGTTTATCCCACCACAATAGAGGGTTTAGACCTCAGATAATAAACAGATGTGACAAGATAGAAGCCCTGAGTTGGATAAGCTTAAACACACACTTAAAATGTTTGTGTTTAGGTTTGGATTAGACACGAGCGTGTTAGGATTTGAATTACTCAGGGTCAGAGAAAGAAGTTATAGGCTTCTAACGTGGCCCATGTGTGCTACAGGCTCCCTGAGGATAAGTCTAATAAAGGATTTATGTGCAACAGAGTTCAAATCTATGGAGCCCAAGAGGTGAGGTTCTTTTCAAACACACCCACGTTTTATAAACTGCATGCTAGTTCTATTTGTATTTCACTCAAGCGTTTTATTAAAACGTGCACGTTTATATTTTGTGTGCATGTTTGAGAAATCCCACGTACGTTCTACAAACTGAACGCCCATTTTACAAATTGCAAGTGCATTTTATTCATATTTTTGTTTTATTAAAACATGCGTGCCATTTATACAATGTGTGCATGAAACAGAAAACATCTTAAAAATGTTCTGCATCTTTAAAAATAATAAACAAACATCTGTGTCACCTCCCGGGCTCCGTACAAATCAAAATATGTCTCATACAAAAGCTGAATTGGCTCCAGTTTTGGATTTTCATGATGACACGCTGAGGAGAAAACGTTTAGAATGACGGATAAATCTTAAATGAAATGTCAACCAAACTGCAGCCACTATGAAGCCACTTGAGAGGGTGCAATCGTCCACCACTTTAAAGTAATAAAGAGTTTTTGTTGAAGTGAAATTTTCGAATTAGCATCACATTCTTAAGCAAAAAGAGTTTGTACCATATTTAGGCTGTCCATCTGAGGTGACGATGGTGTAGACAATGTCATCAGAGCTGACTCCTTTGTAATCCGCCTGCAGGTATTTTTTATCCAGTCGCACCATGCCTCCTTCCTTCACCCAGGTCATCGGCACAGACAGCATGTGAGGAGAGTCAGCAGCCTGAAAAAAACAAACACACCAAATCTGGATTTGAACATTTATAACATTTAACCAGATCTAAGAAATGCTTTGGTCTTTATGTGCCAGCTTTGGTGCTAATTCTCATTACTGGGGTTTTTTTCTGCACTCCTATTCCATTAGTTCACCTGTCATATGCTTGTGCCAACTACACAGCTCTTTTCCTCTTAAAACCTACAAAATCTGTCAAGAAAAATTCTTTGCAGCAACAGATCCGCTGTGAGATTGAAAACGTTCGAAAATATACCTGTGGTTGGTTTTGGCAGCTTCATTTGAACTGATTTCAAGACATCCAATTATGTCATTTCCTTCTTTCTAACCACCATTTTGGAATTTGAACAGAATGCTGTGAGACTGACAAGACTTTATGGTTAGTTGTTAGTTAAATCCAACCAAAGCCAAAAAATAAAGTATATAATTTCCTGTTTACTGCAAGAGAAGCAGATGCCGACTACTAAGGCCACATATAAAAGGGGCCATAAACTACATGTAATGCTTGAATTAGCCATAGGTGTATTTGCATAATCAACAGTAATTTACATAAAATTTCCATGCTTTAATATTTCATCTACCACATGTTGAACTGCGCAAAATGTTGAGTCCTGTAAACACAAATCCTTGTGGTGTGGGCGATGATGCACGAAGAGAAATAGACTGACTCTGTTGTTTGTTCCTCAGGTGAAGCCTGACGCCACTTTCACTTTGTGTTGACTAAGTTTGTGTAACTTGTTTTACTCCTCATCAAGTGTAACCTCAGGTTTATGAGTTCCAGGAGTCTCTTGTGAAGCTCAGTCAATCAGCAGCAGAGTTGGCTCTATCCTGCCTATCAGAAGCAATCTATCAAAAACGGCTCAGCCTGTGCTTCCTCGCTCGAAGAACTACTGGCAAAACTTTGGAGTCAGACTTATTTTTGTGATGCTGTATTGATCTGTGACAGAAAAACTCATCATCTCACGGGCCCTGCCTCCAGAGCAAAGAACAGAGAGCAGGATCGGCTCCAGAGAGCACACAGAGCGGGTGGATGATTCAATGTCGCTCCAGGACATTTTAGCAGGGGCGATGACGGCTGTCAGGGAAGTTTTGAAACTACACCTCTTACTCACCATGTCACCCCGCTGCCTATATAAAAACAGTTTTGCTTCTTGGGCATCTATAAAGCTGAGCTGCTCTTTATTCTGTAGACAGAATCACAATATTTACATCTGGGTGAAGTTAAAGGATCTAAAGTCATATTGTTGTCAAAAATAGTTGAGATAAAGACAAGAGGTTTATGCTGACAGGGATTGCCTTGATAAGTCTTGACTGTAAGTAAATCAGTGACAAACAATGATATTCCGGTTTTACCAACACACTTTATATCCACTAAAATCAAGTCATCATTCTACAAATTCACACTGAACGCTTTTTAACTCAAGTATACTTTAAGAAATTAACCACACAGACGTTTTACACAACAGGAGCTTGACAGGCTCTGCTTTTGTCTCCACTGTTGCCACTTTCTCACGTTGTCTAAATTACAAATGTACTAAAGCTCATCTGTGCGCCAATGAGAGTGTTGGTCTTAAATGGAGGTGGGGTCAGGCGCATTGTTGGCGCATTACTGTCTTGTCACCTCATTAGAAAGCATTTATGCTATTAACCAACAAAACCACCTCTAAAGTCTGGTGCCAAATTGTCCTTTTATTTATAGAGCGCCCTCTTTAGATACATGTGCACAGGTGTACACATTCTGCTTCTGACACGTGGGGACGCACAGCTAGATTCCTCATAATAAGTTAATTAGCCCATCAGCCTGTCAGCATTTTACTGTATGCAAGCTTTTGCTTTCCTCCTCTCCTGATGTCATTATAATAAATTTACTTTCAGCATTGTGTCTCTGTTCTGGTGATGCCAGAAGATGAGGACACTCTCCTCCTACGCCTGCCTTACCTCAGGGAGCTTCATTAAATGACTGATGCTCCTGTAGATGATCTGCTAGTGGCTAAAGGCTAAAGCACTAATTCTGTGACCGATTGTCTCTGCCATCCAAATAGCAATTGTTCAAGCGCACCTGGCTCTTAAAGGGAATTTACATGTTTCTTGGTTTATTCTTTGTTAAACTCAAAACACCTATGATCAGTTAAGAGACTTAATTCATCCCCTTTGTGCCATGTGCCTCACTTTGCGCCCAAAATATGCACCATCTAATAGCAAAGTGGACTTGGACACACCCCAGCTGAACTAGCACCACACCAGATCATTAAAAACAGCGCCCTAAACTTCATTTTAATACAATGAACTTTGATGCCACTTACTAAGAAGACACTCTTAGATAGTTACTAGCAATTAAAAAGAACAACTTTGTGGTTTCAGATACTAAAAAAAAATATTGTGCTGGTGTTTATCCTCCAGAAGAACATTTTTGTGATAAAGGAGAAAGGTCTTTTTAACAAACCCAAAACTTTTAATGGCTCCTTACTGAGTTTCAAAGCATTAATGACTTCTTAGCCATTAATAAGCTTTTTAACGGGTGTAAAAAAGTAGTAAAACTTATCTAATATTCATATCAGGACTGTCTTTTTAGCTGAAGACACACACAAACACTTAAACGCACACAGTATCCCATTCGTTGCATGAGATGAGTGTAATGGCATAAACACTGTGCAGTAAGGGGTAATATATTAAGAGTGTCTGTGTTTGCAGATAACAACCTGCAGACCATCTGTGGCTCTTCTCCCTGCCGCTCGGCTGATCCAAATCACACTAACTCACTGCAGCGGGTAAAGAATAGCGGTTGAGCAGCGGATTGTCCAGGAAAAGAAACACATAAGTCAGCATGACAAGCTTCTAACACAGAGGAGCACATCATCCAGGAGATTATCAACCTCTCCTGGTGACCACCAAGGTCTATCAAGGACACTTAGACTCATAAACAGTACACCCCACAAAATAAAAAAGGTTTGCCAATACCTCTGATTTCCCTAGAGCTCAGGCTTTTCTGACTCGTCATCCTGCAGCTGCTTCCTCATTTGGTCATTTTCTAGTTTTCTTTCATGAATAACAGGCAAATCTAATGAGTTTTGAACGAGTACGATTTGTGTGTGCCCTATCAGATCAACAGACAGTCACATCTCCCTCAGACACATGCAAAGAAAGTAAAATGCTCATGGAAGTGTAATTTAGACTGATGAGGTACGATAAATGAGGTTTAAGATTTTGCTTGAGCGTTAAATCACAAAATGAGGATGGAGTTGGAACAGCTCTGATTTACTTCAGACCTGACACAGTTAAGGCTCAAAGGTTACTTTTCAACCCTATTTTTTGCATATTTGGGGGCTGAAATTAGGTATAAAAAAAGGTTTTAGAAATAGTCCAGTAGATCATCTCAGTGATGCATGGAAACAATCTATACAAAGACAGAGCGTATATAACTATTACATTAAATATATAACTATTCTTTAGCAAAAAGGTCATGTTGTCAGACACTTACTATAACAATCTGAGCCTGTCAGTGGCAAAAACAAGCATTTTTAGTAAAAGTAATTTGACAGGTTCAGCTCCCCAGACTACGCTGCAGGCATCTACTGGACCAATTCCAAACGTTACATGCCAATTAGTCTTTTAGACAACAACATACATAAAATAGGCCCAGTTTAAAAAATAAAATAATAACTTGAGATATGAAATAAACCATTTAAATGTTATCCTGAATATCCTTGACCTGACAGGAAAGAGAGGAAAAGGATATGAGTCCCAGTAAATGCACTCAGACAGGGACAGGTGGGCCAGCCACAGACCAATTAAATGGTCATCACTCAGAGGCATGAAATACTTGCAATGAAATGCTTATGATGTATTGTGACTTGATTTGGACTTCTCAAAAAGGGCTTTAGGCTTCACTTGAGATTTTTACAGAACTGATGCAACAGATTGCAGTTGCACCAGATTTAAAAAAAATTAGAGGCCCAAGAGTCGACTAAAATACATATCTTTTGCTTTCAATACATGTTTATAGTGCACATACTTTATAGTGGAGGGTCATACATGGGCAGGAGGTGATGGGTTGTTATTTGGAGTAAGTCGGGGCCATGAGTTGATGCTGAAGAAATTTTTTGTTTATGCCATCAGTTGACCAAAATTTGTTTTAGAATAAATAAATAAATACATAACATTATTCTCGTCCTTTGTCACAGTACTCTTAATAACAATTGCATGACAAGAAGACTTTGAGTCAGCAGCTCCGAGATGGACTGTAAATAGAGTTGATGCAGGACTGACAGTTTCTGGCTGCAACCCACATAAAAAGAGATGAATGACTTTGCCAAGGCGGAGCCGACACCATCCATAAAACATCAGCTAGCTGCCGGATGCGATGGTCATGCTGTTGTAATGACAAGGACATCGTCATCTCTCATATTTCCATAATTCCACTGGGGTGAACAGGACCAGCCGATGGATTTCTTGAACAGTAAGTGAAGATCACAGAATGGAGAATGAATCCTCATCGTAACAAATTCTGTTTCATCTCAATGAGATGAAGTGTCTAAAATGGAGAGCATGTGGCAAAAGTAAGCACCGGGGCTGTGTGACATGAGGAACAGCAACAAATGAGAGCAATCTAAAATGTAATCACAGACGAAGAAGTCAAAACAAATTGTTTACGACAATGATGACAAATGCTCAGCGGGAAAAGAGCTAAAACTAGAAGCACTCAACCTCCCTCCTCTGCCCGACTGCAGAGCTGAGCTATTAGCCTTCCAAATCTGGATGGCTGATCACAAAAAATATCTAATTCCGCTCTATTTCTGCTGGGGAGCAGAAGAGCCTGAGGGTTTTTCAGATGCTCTAAGTGTTCTCTCCGAGACGGTAATTGAAAGCCAGAGGTCCTGCTTCCTATTCAGCTGAGCTCCAGCTCAGGACTCAAGCTCAGCAGAGAAAGTCCATCCATCAGAGGGTCATTACTTGCCTGATTAGTCTCCTGCTTTAGAGCACAGTAATCCAACTTTCAGGAAGGCTATTGTCCTCAGGACAGCCTGGCATTAACAGCCAATGCTGCAGCTTGGATGGTGGGCGTGGAAGTACAAAGAGAGCCACTGAGAGTGCCACGCTCTGAAAACTAAGAATTCATTGGCTTAGATTTGTTAAGTCCAGGCCAAGCAAATAATCACACAGGGTTTTATTTTTGAGCTATGTGGAAGCAGTCAGGGTTCATGAAGTCCTTATTGAGGAGTTCTTTAGGTAGATTTGGGATTTTATCGCCTTTGATCTTGTTTCCATTTCTTTTCTTATACTTTCTTTGCACTGCTCTCTTCCATGCCACTCCACACAGTTATGCATTCTATGGGTTTGCAGCTTCCTTAGCAGGACGCCTTTAGTGTTACAGCTACATGAGACAACTTCCTCAAAGCTCCTCAAAACAGCAGGAGGTTTGAACTTCAATTTGGCCTTGAATATCCAGAAATCTTGAGAGGTCACAACAGTAAATGATACACAAATGTTCATGTTCACCACACACAACATTTCTGTGATGCAATATATGAAAGCAAAGAAAAACACGTCAAACTTCCTCCACAGCTGGTGAAGTTCTCTCGCCCATGCATATATTTAAAAGGAGAACTCTACTTCTTTTCATATGGATGTCCAATCAATGTTGATGGTAATTATAGTCAATTGAAGCAATAAATTACTCAGTTTGTGCTATATTGAGGGAGAAAGCTGAGATAGAGGAGTGGGGCTGATAATGTTTATTTTTCTACAAGCTGTTCACATAGACATTGTTATAGATGCTGTGATATTAGCTATTTACTTCAATTTTAGTGCTTTTGTTGGATGTTTTTTTAATGTGTTGTGTTGTATCATGGCTGCTGAGTCCCAGGTTGACACTGTACGGATTGGTAGAGAGATTTCTACTGAAAGCTCCTATTATTCCCTACGTGTAGTTCTCACAAAAAAACAGTACTTGCCCAGTCTCCAAAGTTGTTATCCGTCACATTTGAACATTTCTTTATTTAGTATTACGTAGTTTTCAATAATGACGGGGTTCTGGTTCTGAAATTCCTTAATTCTGGAATGATACAAAGATGGTTGCTAATTGGCAACAGTCTTTCTCTCACGGAAATTCACACGACAACTTCTCCACTCTCTTCAGCATCTAGCAGCTTAATCTGCCATTCATCAACTCAGCCTTGCCTTATAAAACTCACAGCAGCTTTGATGATTAGGTAAGCCCACCCCCTAGCCTGACAGCCATACAGGACAGTCAATTGGAGACAGTGCTGTGACAGTAAGTCTTTGAATATGTCACTTCTTTTTTTAATGGAAAGCCTTTCTTCTTCTTCTGCATGCTGAGAGAGGACAATATCATTGCAGGTAGTGGGACTTCTTTGTCTACATTTCCTTCGTGATATTTATTCTGTGGTGATCTGTGTAGATCAAGGACGATGCAACAAGGATAAAGTGGGGACACCGATGCTGCTGGGACTTGTCCAAAAGCCTGTGAAATAGATCAAGGGCATTCTCTCTGCCTTCCATCATGCTGCCAATCCGGCTCTGTCCAACAGAATGCAGCATCAGGGCATTTTACAGTAAATGGATATTGTTATGTGTGTGTGCACATGTGTGTGAGAGAGAGTGTGTGTGTGAATAGGATATTACTGATTTACAGAAGGGGGAAAAGCAAAGGAGTCAAGCCTGAAGCAGACCATTTGCATGCTGCAGGACAGCCAGAACTGCCCTCTAAAACCAAACTGTGTTGACTGTGTGTAAAAAATTGTGAAAACATGTCTCAGAATAGTTTCTATGTCACCAAGATTAAGGTATAACTGGCCCACATTAAGGTTAGCTGTGCTTGGTTTTATTTCAGGTTTCTTTTTCAAGGTAACCAGGTAAAGTTAAATCTTCTGAATGCATTTTCGATCCTATGATTGACTTCTGATTACTCTCTCTCACCTTTAGAGAAAGCAGGAAAATACATCTTGGTGAAACACTCAAAGTCTTTGGGCTTTATTTCCATCAATCCAGGCGCAGCGCAAGCGCAGGTCTTAGTTCTGTGCACAGGCAGTGCATAAAGGTGTGGCAATCTTTTTTTTCGTAATTTGGTGAACACAAACACAAGCGCATCTATTTTGCAATGTGGTGCCGTGATGAAGTAGAAGAAAGATAAATTTGCAGGTTTGCCGTAGCTGACATCAATCACCGCCAATCAAATCATGTCCTTTCAACCTTGTTAAACACGCCATGGTGCAGCGTGTTTTTTATTTTGTAATGGCTGAAGAAGGAGCAGACTGGCCCCACCAGCAAAACTTTATGGAGCTCTTGTAAAAAAAAATCTACTAAAAACTGTATAATCTGCAGTAACTCTCGCTGTGTCATTATATTGTTGTAAAACTTGATTGTGTTTCTCTAATGAAGACTTGACATTTGGGCTTATAAACCTTAAAAATCTAAATGTTTTTTTAATGTTTTAATCCATTTTTATATAATTTGTTACAGGCAAGACTTTTATGGCAACAAAACAAAATGAACATCATCAAAAAACTTTAAAATAAATGTATATTTCCATTCAGTTAATGGGTCTAAATGGAATCTGGTGCAGTACTGATGCCTCATAGAATTCAATTTAGTTTACTTGCTGCTTCACTTCAGCTGAGGTGTTAAATCTAAGCTGGTGTAAAAATTGGTAAAGTTTCACTTAGTATATTCACGTGCATATAAATTAGTCTGTTAGCTGTGTGTGTGTGTGTGTGTGTGAGAGATTCCTGTCTGTCTAGACATCCTCATTACTGAAAGCAAGTTCCGCCTTGTCCCACCCTGTGTGTGTTGGTGTGTGTGTGCTTATGGTAGATAACTGAGTAAGCTGCCAAATTTGTCTCATTCAACCCCCTCTGGTCACCATGGCCGGCGCTTCTTTCCAGGTGGCTGCATCCCTGTCATTAAGAACTTCAATAAAAGCGATGACAGAGGGATAAAGGCTGCCATTTCTAAGCCTGACCTGCTCTGTCTGTTACAGTGTTTAAATATGTGAAGATCAGTCTGTGCCTCCAGCAAACTGTTGTCAGGGATAAAGTCAACAGAGGACTCTGTGTGCACATACCAAGTAGAACATGAGTGATAAAATCCTAAGATGAGGCAATTACAGGAGCTTAGAGGAATACAGTGGATGTCAAAAATGCTGAGACAGCGTTACTTCAGCTACTTGGATGATAAATTATGTTATTCAAGCAAAGCCCACCAAAAACAGTAGGATGTTTTTTGAGATTCAATATTGTCCACTTCAGAGAGTTTTCACACATGAGCAATACTTTTTATGATGCGCTGTTCAGATAAGACAGAGGTGCAGTTAACTTGAACCTGACCGCTGCCATCTCATGTGTTCATGAAACATCTGTCTCTTCCTAACTACTCAAATTTAATATTCTAAAGGAAAAACACAGAAATCATCCTTAAGTCTTAAAAAAAAAATCACTCATGCATAAGGCTTGGAATTTATTAGCTTTTAAACCAAATATTTAAAAAATATATATTTTAATTTGGATTTAAGGCTTCCACACAAAGGAGTGTTTTCCGCTCAAAACAGCTAAAAAGGATAAAAATGCAAAAGAAATTCTAATTATGATGCTGATTATCCCTACATAATTCATCTGTTTCTATTTTTGGATAACTAATAATGTTTTTATGACCAAACCTTATGCACACAGCACTGTAGCATGCAGCAGATGTTGCATGTGATTATTCATTATTTCCAAGTATATACGATTCCTGTGCAGACTTGTCAACACTTATTGCAGTCTTACCACATTTTTTGTGAATTTGTGCACTTTGGACCAGTCCTCAAGATGATCCGTTTGCAATTACACCAATTATTCTGTTTTTTTCTTGACTGTCTAAGAGTCAGACTGAAAACTATAGTTGGAGAAGAGACGCTGGAACCTTGAGATGCAACACACTAATTTGGCTCAGTTAAGAAACGTGTTAAGATGTTCATCCAGTATTAATAAACGATCACTGTCGGTCTTTTGCCTTTGCAGAGATGTTTTAATTGGGACAGTGAAGAGCAGGAAAAGTCTAAATAAAACGACTAAGACTAGCCTTATTTTATTTTCAAAATTTGAAAAACGTTATGACCTAGTTGTGTCGTGAGTGCCATTGTAGAGGGGTTTTTTTTACAAGGAAAATGTAAAAAGTTGAGAGTTTAATCAGACTAGTAACTATTTGGTTATCAGCCTCTGGACTTTCGTTGCAAGAAACTAATAGAATCATGCTGAATTACATGAAATAAACAAATTAATTAAAGTTGGCTGGATGAAGAATCAGTGGAAAAATGCAAAACACAACAGCTGCAAAATTTTAAAACATGAAGTTATTCCATAGTTATTACACACTTATTAGGAGCCATCAATCTCCAACCATCCTCCTCTGTCCGTCCTACCTTCTGATTGACGTGGACTTGGAGGAGAACATTCCTGTAGCTGTGGCCGTCATTGACCTGCAGCACTGCCCCATCCTCTGTCCCCTCTGAGCCGTCGTGGATGTACTGAATCTGTTCCCGTGACAGCTCCTCCAGCTTGAATCGGCTAAGTGGCCTGTCGCCATAGACTTGGGTCAGCCGACCATGGCGAGGCGGTTCAAGGACCATGACCAGAACATCAGTTGGGTTGTCAGGGTCATCGATCTGCAAGACTGACTTGGTGACAGTTGCCAGAGCACCACGGCCCTCCACATTTAAAGGAGCTAGTGTCACCACCCTCGGAGGCTACAAAGGATTGAAAGAAAAAAGGAAGAGATGCTGGTAGTCAGGCAATGTTTTGATTATGATCTGACTGATATAAGAGACACAGGTACATTAGACTTAAACGGACACACAGGCAAACAGATCCTTGCAACACCTTTTTCGGCAAAAAGCAAAGTTTCAGTGCTGACATCTTTTGGCTCTCAAAGGCTGTCTGAGAGCACAGATGGAGCAATTTCTCCTAATGCTCCCATATTGCCAGATGATAAATTTATCCCAGAGGGTTAGGGCGTCTGGGCTGTGGTGTCCTGCTGCTTAGGAAGACGAGGAAGATGAAGGTGAGGGAAAGGTTAAGCAGGGCGCCTCATTATGCTGCACTCAGCCCTGCCTGAAGCCTCACTGTGGCGGAAGAAGAGCTTAATCTTGCTAACAATGTCATTTTAGGAGCACCGGTGAGAGCGGAAGGCCTCCTATTGTGAGCGAGGGTGTGACTTTCAAGATTTCACTAACTGTCTGCCTCTGTCTGTGTTTGTACCTTTATGCTCCTGTAAAAAAGGTTTACGTATTGCAGAGTCTGGATATTTCTCCCTTCTTTGAGAAACTGGGCTAAAGTTAGAACTTAATGCTGTACATTTCTGAGCTCTTTAAAGTCCTTTCAGGAACTTTTTACTGGTCATGAAGACGTCTAACTTTAATAGTGATGCCTCATATCTTATGTACATGGGCAAATGAGACCATCGGCAAGGAGATTGGAGATTACCATTCTGTCTTT
>JAQFJA010000022.1:8135582-8151221 GCA_029874485.1 Naso brachycentron
TAAATGCCTGAAATGAGGTCTGTGGTTAAGACAGGCTAAAGATATTTAGAGGTTTTGGTTCTGTGACATAATAGACGCCAGTATTAAGCTAATTGTTGAACTTTTAAGCTTTTGCGTATCTTAAAAAAGGCAGTTTCTAACAAGTAGCTCAATAAGACTACAGTCATTAGCCGTCATCACTTGGAAAACTTTAAAATATATAATATCTTTAAAAAATGATGTGAGACTAGCAAAGGACATAGCCATGATCACTGGCAAAATCAGGTCATGCTAAGAGAAGAGAGTTTTGCAGAGACGTAAGCATGCTGAATCAAATCAGAAGTTGAACTCTTCAGGGTGAGTCATGTGAACACCATGTAGTTTGTTTATAGCCTCACAATAGCTTTTTGCCTCTGGTGATTTAAATTTGATTGAAAAAACACATCCTTGGTGTTTATCTGTAAAGATTATCATTCTGAACAAAACTTAAGTGTCATAAACTTGTGTTCGTCACAGAGCTAATTTTCGGCAATAATCCAAAATCTCAATCAAAAATCCTATGAGCTTCTTGCTGAGGGAAACAGTGCAGTGTTAACTGCGGAGTTGGCCTACAAAAGTACGTCATCCCTTTACCACTATTGCAGATGAAAACCTATGTTCACTGATGAGGTAATGTGTTTAGGAGTTATTCAGGCTACATTTAGTCAAGTGTGAGCTACAACTTCTCAACTGGATGCAATTAAATCCCCCACAATTTTTAATCGATTTCAGATTAAACTTTTCTTTTTTTTAACCATGAGGGCACCACCGATAATAGTATCTAGTTTTCAAGACTGTTTGGGCCAAGAAAGGCATATTTTTCTGAAAAATCCTGCACCACTCTGTAAGGTTAATTCTAACAAATCAAGAGCTGTTTCAATTCGCCTCTTAAAATGAAGACCACATTTCCCATTAACCTCATCACTGCTCCTCCTTAACTCTTCTACAGAGGACAAACATCTGCTGGAAACTGCAACCAGAGCTCCATTTGCTGAAGCATGGCAGCACTCTCTTCCTGCTTAGGGCTATGAAGTGATACCCTCCAAACTGAACCCTGTGTATTATAACATTAGATGCAGAGTAGAGGCCTCTGGGGGTGACAGTTTGCTCAGTTGTGTCTCATCTCTTCACTGTAATTACACTAATATTCCAAACCTAACGAGGTCATTATTTAGTGATGTTAAAACAGGCAATGTCGCACTGCTGTTTAGCGTTTCAGTCAGAGCTGAAGAGTCGTTCTGACCCCAGCGTCACCCCGTCCTCTTCCTTCCCCTCAGGTTTATCTGAGCTGCAAGAGGAGGGGTGAGGCAGAGGAGGTTGAAGGGGAGATGGAGGGAGGAAGGCTGGAGTGAAGGATAAAAAGTGAAGGAGGGATGGCTCGCCCTCTGTTGATCCCCATCCACACATACCGGCTTATACCTAATCCTTCATGGAGGAGTATGTGTGCGGCGAGAAAAACGAAGGGGCGTGACATTCGCTTATGGACTGAGTAATCACATCTGTGCAGTACACACAGCTCCATATACATTAGTATACAGGCAGGGATGGGTAAGGGTGTTTTTTTGACACACTGATTTTCATATTGGAAGCCTATTTTTCTTCTATTTTTCTGACATTTCAAAGAGAAATATTTAAGTCTGACAGCTAGATTTACTGACCTGACGGAGTCAAGACAGACATGGATAGTGGCCGTGCATGATAATCCCAGAGCCTGACAAAAAAGTATGAATCTTATCTTAACATTATTTCCTGCTGTTGGACAGACAGGCTCCACCTGTTACCCCTCACAGCGCCTTCACTGCCTCACATTTTCTGTGCCGATGGGTGAGGTGGCTGAAATAGCGGTGACAGTGACCTCTCTGCGGGAGGAAAGATGGGGAGAAAGAGAGGAAGGAAGCAGCCGAGCGTGTCGGCACAATTCATCCTCATGCCAGAGGCTACCTGACAGGTGACTGCAGCACATTTCTAAGGCCTCAGGGTCTGCTGGAGGGACAGAAGGTGCAGCAGGTAGTAAGAATGTGACAGAGACTGGAAGGGGTTCTTGTTCAAGTGGCACTAGGAGAAATCTGAGTTAGAGATCCCTTAAGAAGGGCAGCTAATGATTTATTGATATAGTCTTTATATACAGTCTTAAGTAGGGCCCCATTGATATGGGATTTTTGGGGCCAATGCTAATACTAATATTAGGGAGTAAGAAAATTCCAATATCCGATATATCAGCTGATATTCTATAACTAATATTTTGAATGTGGTTATCAAATACATGTAACAAAGATATGTAATGGAGGCAGGAAATCCAACAAATTTTATTCCAAACATCAGTGTACGGACCAGTAAATACTTCACTTATTACCAATTAAATAATGGACCGCCCTCTGCTGGACAAACTATGTGATTACATCATTTTAAATCACTAGTCCAGGCTTTTTTTCCAGCCTTAAGAAACAGTTTTCATATTGGCACTTATCGAAGAGCAAATACGCTGATACCGATACATCTGCGATAGGCCAATATCGGTCAATAACATCAACAAACCGATATATCGGTCGGGCCTCAAGCACACTGCAATGTGGGATATTGTTACCATACCATCAAATCTTGACAACTTGGAAATTGTCTTTGTCATGGTTAAAAAAAAAAGACATAACTCTCCCTGACATCTCTGAACATCTTTGACAACAGTGATACAGTGCTGCAGGACTTCAAATCATCTTCAAGTTGTCAGCCTATACAGTCTAACTGCGACTGAGTTCAACCTATTCAGGGTTTCATTCATTTGTGGTAGCTCGCCACATTTCAACATTACCTGCCACACATTGTTTATTTTAAGAGCTGCACATTTTGAATTTCTTGCTCCTTCTCTCACAAACACACTTTCTTTGAAAGGAACAGTGATGTATATTGAGCTAAAACAAATTAAGCAAGCTGACCAGGAGGAGTAATATACTCGTTAGCTTGTAGCATAAGCCTACACTGGCCCCATTTGAGACCAAATGAAACTTGTTTACCAACTCGCCTCCAGCTCACACTGCAAAAAATACCTGGCCCATTCCACCATGACTTCATCCACGTTATTTTCCTTTTTTTGTTGTTTTTCAGTGCAAAACATAGCACACACAGCTAACCACTGTCTCAGTGTTTGTTCTGTAAGACTGTGACAGCTATTTTTTTAGTGGATGTGGACTATGGCTCCTATCAAAAATAAAACTCTGAAATTGTCCATAGCCTGTAAGCTCAAATTTTCTGTGGTATGAAAACAGAGTTTCAGTGAAGAATTCTTTTCCTTCAAGATGTACCTTGATAAACAAAAGTACTGAAAAAAACTACAAAAAACATACATAAACAAACCCATTCTGCCAAAATGTCCATTAATTGTTTGTTCTTAGTGTGAGCCATCTTGTTCTCTGTTTGCTGCGCATCAGCTGTAGTCATTTAACACACATCGTGTTGGCCAAAAGCATCATGCTTTACAGAAATAGCAGCTATTGCGGAGTACAAAATCCTCTCTTGCCATATATAATGAAATGTAAGCTTTAATAAATATTCACAACTCACAAATGTCATAAACAGAAATATTTTCATACAATTTTTTTCTTTTAAAAAGAAAAATCTGACCACAAAGCTTTCACCAAACTTAAAAGAGACTAAACTTGCCTTTTTAAATCATCTTAAATTCATTCATCAAAATTAATTCATTCATTCATCATTCAGTCAAAATAAACCAAATTAAACCCACTAAAACCATCTTGAACTCTGTCGAGTGTAAGTCAAGGTTGGATCAGTTTCAGAAACAGCTGTTGCCTGATAAAGCAGCAATGAGCTTTAGCCTTGTTGGTTTCATTGTGGATTAATTATACATCTTGTGCACTGACTGAGAGTAATGGCCTAACAGTAAAACACGTATTGTTGTACAAGTTTAACAAACATCAGCCAGCCAATCAAAAACAATAACATTCCATGCCAACAGCACAAGAGGCACTTGGACTCCTCAGCCCTGAAGCAGACCTGTCTACAGGACTAACAGGCCAAACAGCTTCGGGCTTTTTTTTTATCTTTTCTTATCCACATCGCTGCACTCACAGCTGTCCCTTGAGGAAAACTCTCCCACCACTCCAGATGGCCGACAGTCCTCTGGCTGCCAGATACGACTGTCTGTGACTGACTTTAAGTGTCAGTGTGAAGCACAGCTTATGTGCTCTGCAAGTCTGTGAAACTGAGGTTAGAAATCTTCCCCAGGACAAACTCTGGGTTTCCCTGCCAAGCACCGAGCTGCTGCAGCCCTCTCCTCATCCACATCAGCGAAAGGGCAAAACTTCACTGGATGTTAACCTGTCGATTGGGAAAGCAGCCACATTTCCAGCACTTTTGGGAAGTAATTAAGTGCTGAGGAGAAGCCCACCAGCTGTGCAGGAGGTGAGAACTCAAAGAACTTTTCACGACGTGAGAGGCTTACATGGTCTGGATTTTGTAAAGGCCAAGCACAAAAACAACAACAACTAGGATGTGCTTAAGATGCTTGTCTGGATCTCAGCCAGACTGATTCTGATGCTCTGCATCAGTATGAGGAAGAAGTGTGTTAAAGAAGAGAAGTTAAAGTTGATTTAAACTCACTGGCAGCAGCTCTTGTTGAACTACATTTAAATAAAAAAAATATGAAATGTAGAATATTGTAGAAAATGTCCTCCAAGACCTAATTTTCCAAAAACGAGCCACATCAGATGAAAAGAAAAAAATGTTTTGGCTGGAAAACAAAGAATTATGATCACAGTTATACGAGTCACCTAAAGACCTGAGCACAAATATTTTTGGCAAATGATAATGTTACCAAGTTACACCCAAACAAGCCCGTTTTCCTTACAGTATGAATTTATTACACACAAAATGCAGCTTTCCAGTGGCAGATACTGAGTTTAAAAGTTCATCCTTAAAAGAAGAATTTGACTGAAAGAAATTTTAAAAAACATGTATTCTAATATATTTTAAAAGTTAAGCAGAGTAAGTTCATTTGTCAGCTGACCGGCACCTAGCTTTGACCTAGATTCAACTTTAAAATAGGGATTCACGATATTATCAGCGCATTATCGGTATCGGCCAATATTGGCTTTAAAATAAACGGATATCAGCTAGCACGCCGATATCTGCAGATATATGAACCGATAAAATAATAGGCTGCTATTTCCTTGATGAAATGCCCGAGTCGATGCCATGTTTTACATGTTCCCTGTAGACAGACATTTTGTTTAATTACTTTGTAATTTGTGAAACAGGCCAAATTCGCCCTGGTTGTGGGTATTACTATGACTGTCTCAGGGAGAGCATCATCCAGTTTTAAGTAGGATGCATCTTACTTGTTTTGTTTGCACAAAATTGCTGTATGTAAATTCCACTACAGAAGAGACTTGACGATCTCTGCAATTAGGTGTCGGAGAAAAAGAACACATCGGTATCAGCATCGGTATCTTCCAAATGAGTCGTAAATCAAAAGTCGCATATCAGATACAGGTAATAAATCCAAAATCGTGCACCCCTACTTTTAAACATTGTATCACTCACGTTAGGACTGTGAACACACTGAGCAGACAGAGCTACATCATCATCCCACTGAAGTCTTGTTTGTGTCCAAGAAAAATCCTAATTAGCCACTAAATGTTCCATTGTCCTCACCGACTGGCCCCCCTTTTGTAGAAATGACAAATTACAACAAATGGTTAAAAGTTTCTCAGTGCTGCTGTATATTACATACAAGCAATCTCTTACACATTACACAAAAAAATTTGATTCTAGTTATTTAAAAAAAAATGTTTCGTAACTAGCTTGAAACGACAATCAACTCAGTTACAAGCTAATAAGCTTCTCTTTTAGCACTTTGTAAAATGTCCAAATTTGCTGATTTTCTAAGTGCAAACAAAAGCTGAACAAAAACTAATTAACTGAGTACAGGACTGCAATTCTGCCAATAATTATGTAACAACTTACTGATGTAATCACTGCCTGCTTTCTGCTCCCTCTGATACAATGAATGCGTGACTAGCTCCTCATCGCCGGGCATCAGGACGAACACATCTCTAGTTTTATGTAAAGAACGAAAATCAAAGCTGGGTTACTGATGTGAGCTCAGACGGGACCATGTCTGCACAAATCCCCCCCCTTCGCTTTCTCCGTCTCTCACACTGGAGGGAGCGGAGGACGGTGGTGGGGGGTGAATGGACTCCAAAGACGAGGCTGTGCTGCGGGTGTAAACAACAAAGTGAATTCCTTCTGTCGATCAGTGCGAGTTCAAAGCCTCCTTACAAAGCCGGAGTCTTGCGGATCAGCCGCCCTTGAATTTCATTATACAGCTGTGCGTGCATGCAGGCAGGGAAGGTGTGTGGAGGTGTTGTTGAGGTTCATGTAGGTACAGCATCCCTCTTAAAGGAGTTGCAGGGTGACTCTGACTTCCAGGAGCAGACCAGCACTGTAAACGTCTTACAGGGACAGCAGGGTCACTCTGAAGCCAGGAGGGGAACAAATGAGGCCGGACAAAAGCGTGTTTTTGGAGGCTGCTTGGTCGCTTTGGAAGCGCTGGGAGGATTCAGGAAATACAAAGGCCTCATTCATGGCCTTTGCTAGGCTTCAGCCAGGTTTTGTGGTCGCTGCTCATTCGGGGACATCCCTTTGTCCAACCAAGTGTGCGATGAATACAAGGTGAAATGAAAGAGCATTTTCTGCTATCTTGTCTTCTCTGATGTTGCTAATTCTTCAGACAGAGCAGCGGCTGGTGCTTGGATCAGAGCCAAGGCTGTGTGACTGTCATCCTGAGGAAAATAATAAGTGTGTTACAACACACAAGGCTCCTTGGAAAGAGCTGTTTATTTCCCTGTTGAGAGAAACTATCAGTCAAGCATGTAACGCAGCAGTGGTTGGTGTAACACTGCTGATACTAAAGTGCAAAATTATTCCATTAGAGTTACATTTTGCTGAAGAATTATCTAAGTTTTAAAGAGTCCAAACGCAAATGAAGAATTGAGGAAAAAAGAGTGGGAGAAGGAAACATAAGAACAGAATGGAAGGAACAATAATGAAAACAATGAATGACAAGTAAAAAGCAGGGAAGAGGAAGAACTACGTGAAAAACAAAGGTGGAGGAAGTGAAGAGAAAAGTGAGCGACAGCTGGGATGAAAAGAAAAGAGGGGGAAACTGAGGAGAAGATTTAAGGAATTACCTAAGACCTAAAAGCCAAAAAAGGGACAAGGCTAAAAGGAAAAAGGAGTTTAAAAAAGAAAATGAGACAAAGGATGAAAGAATGAAAGACAGAAAGGGAAACAAAGGAATAAAGAAAGATGAGTAAATGACACAAGGAACTTCGGCAGGTAGAGGTGTTAAGCTGAAAAGTCGAGAAAGCAAGAGGATGACAAGGACAGCGAACAGAAAAAGTCAAGAGAAAAAAAGAAAAGAATGAAAAAAATTTTAAAGGAAAGGACATGAAAAAGAAAGCCGTGTATTTCCTATATTTTAGAATCTCATCTCATGCCGAACATCTGATACCACAGACTGAGATTTAAGGTCTCACTGAACAATAATTTAACTCTTAAGAGTCAAGGCGTGATTGATGTTCATGTTAAGTTGGATGGTTGGAGTCAACTTCAGAAAACATCAGAACACATCAGTGTTTCAACATAATCCCCTCCTACATTTACACATTAAGCCCAGCTGTCATGTAGGAATCCCATCTTTCTTGAAGCCGGCATCTTGGACCTCCAGAAAATGATTCATGTCATCATGACGGTTAAATTAGTGACCACTGAGCTCCGTCTTCATCCTGGAGAAGAGTAGTAGTCTGAGGGTGCCAGATCGGATGAATAGGACAGTGTTGGACAAGTTTAAACCTGCATTCCCGGACAGATGCACAGAGGCGAAAGTTGTCCATTTTCTCAGATAGTGCCGACTACAATTTTCCGCGTAATCAGTCAAAGAGTTGAACTGCACATGCATGTAACAAGAGCTGTGTGACTCATCTCCCTCTGCCCTCAGAAAATCTATCTTCTCTTGTATTTAGTTCACTATCTGCCTCTTTAACTTTGAAAAAACCTCATAGGGGAAACTTCATATTTGTCATTTGGAGTCAATTTGGATCATATTTCTGCAGGGCGTTTTTTTGACACCTGTTGCATCTTTGATGTTGCACTGAACCCATCCAGATCTGGAAACAGGAAGAGACAAATGTATATTGCTTTTTCTTTCACGCAATCCTCGTCGTGTTCCTCTCTCGCATTCTGTTGATGTACTGCATTGATGAAGCTCCATTGTTTCAGTCTGACGTGGTTTGCGAAGGTCACCGTCAAGTTGTTCAAGAGCTCTGAGAGTTATGGCTGCGAGTCCTTGTCAGACAATGACGGGTCTGCTGAGAGACGGCGGCATTGGAGAGATGAAAAGATGAAAAGCTCTGGAGTTGTAGTCTGCAGTCCTTGTGGTAGAAACCAGTGCTGAACAGCTTCAAAGGCTGTAAACAAAAACAGATTCTGTTCATAGTACTACAGTCTAACTACAGAGGTGAGACTCCACCACCTTCCTTCACACCAAGTCAGAGGGAAATACTCCTATTGGAGACATACAGATACAACAAGGAGTTGCATTCTTTGTCTCCTTCTTTCCAGGCTTATTTTCTTTATTTCCTTTCTTCTTTCCTTAACCCTCTCTTTGCCTTCCTTTCTGATTTCCTTCTATCCTTACCTGTTTTTCTTCATCTTTCTACCTTTATCTCTTCTCCTTCTATCCTTTTTTTTTATTAATATTAATTCATAATGTCCTTCACATCTCTCTTTTCCCTTTTCCTCTTCTTTACCTGTCTTTTCCTCGGCCTAATTTCCTTTTCCCTTCTTTCCTTTTTTTGTTTCCTTATATATTTTTTCTTTCAAGTATAAATGGTTCTTTCCCGTAAAATATCTTCTTTCCTTCTCCCTCTTCCCCATTTCCTTCTTTCCCTTCTTCTTTCCTTTGTCTTCTGCTTATTTATTATTTTCTATCTCTTTCCTTTTTCTTTTTTTTTAATTCTTTCTCAATGCCTTATATTTCTTTCAGTTGCTTTTCTTATTTCTTTCTTTCTTTCTGCCTTAATTTCTTCTCTTCTTTTGTCCTATCTGCTCCTCTCCCTCCAGTCCCCCTCTACTTTTTTCTCTCCAGCTTTCCTTCCTATTTCTCTTTATCCTTTCTTCTTTTCCTCATTTCTTTTGCTTCTTCCCTTCTCTCTCTCTCCCTTTCTTCCAGTCTCTTTCCTTATCTGATATAAAAGTTTTTGAAAAAATTCTCTTATTCATCTTAAGATCTTTTCTTCTATTCATTTATCTCAAGTATTTTGCTCTCTTTCACTGAAGCAAAGTTTTGAGAGCAGAACTTCAATTTGTCACAACACAAACTGGCAAGAACCTCGATCGACAAGAAAAGGAGCACCATCACAAAAAGGCAATCTCAGGTAACAGATGGAGGAGCAGCAGTCCTGTCTGATAAGGACAGACAGGATGTGCGGGGTCTCTGCTTTGGCAGCGTCTTCTCTCTCAGCTCCTGTCGCCACAGACAAATAAAGTGCACAAAGATGGAAAACAGCTCCTCCTGCCTCATTCATTTGACTTTAGACACACATGAAGTACAGCTGAAGGCCAAAGCTACAACAACCTTCCCCTCTTTAACTCCCCCACCGCCCCCCTGTGCAGGTCTCCCGGTGGTGCTCGGGCCTGGTTGACATCCCTGACCCTTACCCTCCCTGCAGGGGCTTCAGTGAGATGAGAGAGGAAAGCCAATAAAGTGCTACCTGTAGCTTTAGACATGGTTCAAGTTCACAACTTGCTTGCTCTCCTATTTTTGCATTTTTTTCATTACTTCTTTCCTTCATCCTTCTTTGTTTAATATGAAAGCACAAAAGAGTAATTTCTTTATTTTCATCTTTCACTTGTTCACCCAGAAAGCCCCTCTTTCTTTCTTTCTTTCTTTCTTTCTTTCTTTCTTTCTTTCTTTTTCTTTCTTTCTTTCTTTCTTCCTTTCTGTCTTTCTTTCTTTCTTCCTTCCTTCCTTCCTTTCTTCCTTCAGCTGATGAGTCGAACTTGCTCTTAATTTTTACTGGACTTCTATTCTGTTTTCTTTGTCCTTCCTCCTCTCTTTGATTTTTCAAATGATGTAAAAGCATGAAAATCCTAAAAACTGGAGAAACTTTTTTTTGTTTGTTTTTTGCACTGCTACTACTTCTGATACTTCTACTGCAAACACGTGTTCACCTTTGTCACAACAAAAAAATCATACGATTTATGAAATATCTACATGACTTTCACCTGTAGAGAAATATTTTTCCACAGCCACACTGTCGAATTTCCCTTCTAAGAGATGTGAGTGCTTCGCCCACCACCGCTGGGGAAAGAGAGAAGGGAAGCCAGTGTGGTGCTACCTTTAGCTTTAGTCACAGTTCAGTGCTACAGAAATAGAGCTTACAAAAATCAAGACTTTTTTCTCCTGCTACTGTGGAGCCTTTTGTGTGAGGCTGAGCCCTTCAGTATCTCGGTGCTCATTAATGTCTCAGCGTCATCAGGCACTGTGGGGGAAGGGAGGCTTGGGCTGCTCAGGCCTCTTAAGGCTAATTTACAGGAGAAGTGGCAGCCTCAGGGTCACGAATGACTCATCAGAGCCGGGTCTATACTTTCTGCTTAAAAACTTCCTGCCCTCCAGTGCTTTGAGTCCCATCTGAGCGCGGGACTTTGAACGCATAGCGTGTAATTAAAAAGTTGAAGGGAAAAAACCCCATGAGGATCAGTCATCATAAAGAACACTTCACTTGCTGACTTCATCCTGGTCAAACACGTGAAAACTCATTTAACTGACAGTTGCTGATCTTCAAGAAGAGTCACTGATCTTCACAAGGATCCTACAAAGGGACTGTAGGTTTTAAATCTTTGTGCAGCTGAAATTAAAGACTGGTCAAATCTGAATCAAAGCCATATAATACGACTAAAGAGAAAAAATCCCTTCACTTTGTCAGTTTTTCCAAACTTCTCAGTTTGGAACGAAACATGAATAATTCATACTCACAGTCCTGCATTTCCATATACTGCAGAGCTACAAAGACCCAGCCTCTTCTTTTTTAAATCTCTCACATTACCATTTGAAGCATTGAGCAGATAGATGCGCGTACTCTGGGTGCCTTGAAGCGAGTGAGCACAGAGAGCCTCAGCTGTAAACATGTTTTCTTTTTTCTCTCCTTAAAGTTGACATAAGATGACAGATCAAATGGAAACGATCCTCACTCGCATCAGTGCTTAATGCTGTCTTATCAGAATCATACATTCAAGAACTAATGTATAAAAAGAAATCAAATTTAAGATAAAGATACGGCCAAAGCATTGGCTGCCAAATATAAAAACAAGAAACTAGGGGTGTAAGAAAATATCAATATGTATTGATATTAGAGCTGCAACAATTTATCAAATAACTGATTGATCGATGGATAGAAAATTTGTTGCTACTTTGATAATTGATTCATCATTTCAGTCATTTTTCAAACTAAAAAATATAAAGAATTGCTGGTTTAGCCTCTTCGACGTGATGGTTTGTCGCTTTTCTGTGACACGATATTAAATGAGGAGTCTTTGCGTATTCTGCTGTTGTTTGGACAAAAGGAGCAATGTAAAGAACTCTCTGGGCTCTGGAAAATTGAGATGAGCATTTTTTTACACTTTTTTGGCATGTCATGGAATAACTGCAAATTAATCACTACTGAAAATAATTGTAGTTGCAGCCCTAATTGATATTACGACACTATGTTTTGTGATATTGTATCAATCCTCAGAAACAAAGTATTAATTTTTAATTAGTAGTTTACATGCAAAGATTCTGGCAGTGGTTCTTTTGTGTTTTTTAAACCCCCGACCGCTATTGCGCAAAAGGTATTGCTATGATAATCTGAATGCATTAAAAAAGTAAGCTTTTTTTTAACTCAGATTTTATGGATATTGGAATGTGTTCCCTTTACCATGACAGTTTTCCTAAAGTCTTAAACTTTCCTAAAGTTTTCCGTTCCTTAGATTAAAAAAAATTGCAATATATTGCCTTGCTTATTGTAACACATTGCAATATATCATATCGTAACCCCTGGATACAATCTGGATCTGGATCGCCAGATTCTTGCCATTACACAGCCTTACAAGAAACACAAGTTTCAGTATGTTGGTTCAGTCTACTGCCACCTAGGGATGAGAAGTAATAAGATTTTATTGATATCGACGCCATTACCAGTTCTGCTAATCAGTCTGATTCTTCATCAATTTTCTTATGGACTGCAATCAGTTTTCTTTGTGGTAAAAGTAGCCCTACACAGGTTTTCAGAGTGAATGCAGTTTTATTATCTGACTTGTATGAACACTGTAAAATGTCTGTATAACATTTTAACATGTTAAAATAAAACGCTCCTTTAATTAGAAGAACATAACTTAGAAAATACCATAAAAGTTAGTAGTAGTAGCTCTCACGCATGGGCGTCAAAAACACATCAAACACAAACATGTTTCCACGCTTTCTGAAAATGACTATTTTACAAACACTGCAAGTAGCTCTTTCATTATCTGCGTGGTGAAATGGAGCCACTGATCTTTTCTTCTCCTCAGCCATGTTGATGCAAATTGTTACTTTCCAGCAGGACTGGACACAGTTTTTTCAACACTTAACAAACACATAAACATGAAGGTATTGGTTAGAGGAATTGGAGACATAGAGGCAACGCAACATTGGAGACATAGGATTGCAATGGATTGAAGAATTAGGAACCAGGTCTCACCTGGAACCAGTTTTCGATTCCCAACCCTGCAGCAACCAGGCTTCAGTTCTTTCCCATCATTCACACTGACTGGCTGAAGTAGCGTTCACGACAACTGCAACCTTTGTTCCTGCAAAAACAATCCATCGTCGTTGCCTCCTGTAACTAAGTCATAAAAGACAACTCTTCCCTCCCCAGATTGGAAGTAAACACAGGTTGTGCACACTTGTGTCTAATGACCGCCTGCAAACCAACTCATCTGCTTTACACACCATTATGACAGGACTGCAGACATCCTTTAATGAGCCAAACACAGCCTTGAACAGAAGTTTTTGTTTCCGTATAAAAGCCAACTCTTTGTATCCTTTAACAAACTATCGATCAAGGTCGAATTTCAAACAGAAATAGGCTACTCTTATCTGGCATGCAACAGACACAATCCATTCCCACACTGAAGAAAGCAAACAAAGCAGGTTTATCCTCTTCAATAAATCATAATAATAATGATATCTCCAGCCTCAACTGGAGGAGCCCAACAATCGATATTTGTCGGAATAACAGTGATTCTTCATGACAGCTTTGATGTGTCCTCCTTGCATTCTCCATCAATAACTGATCAATACCTTATTAAGCTGAATCAGACACAATGCTGGTGGGAGTTAACAAACACTGACAACTGCAGAGAGAGCAGATTTGGGGACAAATTGGAAGGAGAAATAGAAGATGCTCAAAAAACAAGAAATGATGTGGCAATTTTTCTTCAATGGCTTTAGGTACTTTTTTTCCAAAGGTCCTGCATCCACACCTCAAATGATTTGTCTACAAAATGCTAATTACAAGTTATGAGAGACCAAAAAATACATCTTTAAAATCCTTCTTTTGTTCAAACAACAGTGAAATGCTCCCAAATAATTACGTTTGAACAAAACAGCAGCAAATTCCCCTCATTTGAGTCTTGAATCAAAGAAAGTTTTGCATTATTGCTTGATAAATGACTTTAACAACTCTGTTTGAGTATTATATACGAGGATTACTTTTCTGTAAACTTAATAATCCATTAATGATCCATTTGTTTCAACACTACATTTGCAATTGGATTGTAACAAATAACTATTTAAATCACAGAACAGGAGTACAGTTGCTCAATTAATTGTAAGTTTGATCTAGAAAATATCAAAAATTGGGGCGCCCGGTGGCTCAGTCGGTGGAGCAAACGCCCCATATACAGAGGCCATATGCTCGCGCAGCGGACCCGGGTTCGATTCCACCTGTGGCCCTTTGCTGCATGTCATTCCCCCTCTCTCTTCCCTGTTTCTTGTCTACTCTTCAGCTGTCCTGTATATAAAGGCACAAAAGCCCAAAAAAATATCTTAAAAAAAAAGAAAAAGAAAAAGAAAATATCAAAAATATGTGAAAGGTGATGTTATTAAGTTAAAGCTATTTTGATTACTGTCACATCATACCAACAAAAGCAGAAAAGGATTGCATATGTGATGCTGCAACCAGAAAATGTTCAGTACATTTAGGAATGATCTAAATTGTTGCTGAATAGTTTCTATCATCTTTACACTTGAAGGATAAAACTTTTATTAAAAAAAGTCCCTTAAAACAAAACAAAACTAACCATGCGTCAGTCTGTCTCTTAATCCCTTTTAACTTCCTGTCCATGGCTCTCAGCTCCAAGCCCACTGGTCACTGTAGTTTTTCACAAAAGTTACTCAGACAGAAGGAATGAGTGCATTTGTTTGGAAACTATTTTCAGCAGCGGATTAATTCATGAAGGTTCTCTAGTAAGTATTTGGGAAAGCAGGACGGTGGATTCGGGACTGAGTCCAAATGAACTGCGTGTGCTCATTGTAATGAAAGAACATGCCAGCAGACCCACAGATGTGTTCATGGCTTAGCATTTATAGTTAAATATTAAGCTATATAGGCTTTGAATATACAGGCACTACTTTTGCTGGAAGCTGGTTGGGTTATTTCATTGAATTTGTTCAAATTAAGAATATAACCAGACTTATCCTGTGGGCAGCTTTTATAAATGTGACTACTGAGTCTGCTGTCAGGGATGAATCTGCATCCCTGAAGCTCCGGGACAGTCTTTTTCTCTCTCTCTCTCTGCCTTTAAAGCCCAACTGCTGCCTCACTAATTGTCCCCAAATACCATCAGCATGGCCGAATACGTGACAAACTGCTGTGCCTTCCCCCTTAAGAAGCTTTGAGCCACAGGTTGAACAACCTAATCTGACAATCAAAGCATTACTGCCCTGGAACAAGACCCCAGTCCCGTGAAAAGAAAACAACAAGTGGATTCACCCCTCCTCCTCCTCCTCCTCCTCCGCCTCCTTCCTCCCTCTGTCTGCACTCAATAGAACCCAAAGCTGCCCCATTTCACCTGTTCCATTCTACTGGTCTTTTGTGTGAGCCAAACTGTGTCAACGTTGGCCTTTCCGGAGGTCACAGAGGGCACTTTCTTAATGTGAGGTGGACGTCTTAAAGCCCTGAGCTGAGAGCTTCAGTGCACAGCTGAAACGTGCTGCGAGAACCGAGGGTGAAGTTCGACTCCGTCAGATTTCCTCTGAGAAAATCTGTTTAGACAAGCATCTAAAATAAATCCTGGTCATAAATTATATTAATGATATGCGCCTGCTTTTTTCTGCTTACTCTACAGTTAGAGACTAATCCCACATCAGAATATCTGTTTGTTAATTCCCTGCTCAAGCACGCTAATACTAATCAGGGTAAACCTCATTTGTGATGAACTTTCTGGAGAAGAGCTTACAGTCAGTAAAACATAAATGAGAGAAAACTCAGGACATAAGCAATAAAATTTAAAAAAAAAAAAAGTCAG
>JAQFJA010000022.1:8151321-8162630 GCA_029874485.1 Naso brachycentron
TGGGCAAATATCAGCCAAATATATTGGTAAACCAATATATCAGTCAACCTTAATGTGTAATACTGGCCAGTACATTGGCTGTTGAAATTTTCTTACTCCCTAATATCAGTCTTGGCATTAGTCCCAAAAATCCCATATCTGTTGGGTCCTTGTTTATTGCTGGTCATGTTTTCATCGAGTTTCCTTTGCTTCCCCCGTTTGTCTTCTCTGTAAATTTAGCAGCCTGATTGGGACTATCTGCCCACCTGCAATCAGTCTGCTCACCAACCCTGCAGGATTTGAACTCCGTTCACTCATCTGTGGATCACTATTTGCCCAGTCGGCTGCCAGATCACTAATCTCTGCTCAGCCTCACTCAGTCCATCCTCCCAACTCCCCACTGCTCTCACCGCTGGACTTCCCCTCTCATCACCTTCACAGTCAACTTTGTCCAATAAACCTTTAAGTTATCCACCATATTGTGAGTCAGATTCTGCCACATAGTGCTGCCTGCTATGTTTTCAACATTGTGAGGATATATAAAAACACATATCTGTCAAGTTGTAAAAACTTTGATATTGAACCTGTCAGTAAAAGTCTCCTCTGAACATAATCTCCACTCATGGCATCCAAAGAATGACAGACTTTTTCATGGTTATGATTAGGGACTGAAAAACAAATAGTGCCTGACACAGACCTTGTAAGGTGAAACATTGCACTGATAAAACTTTGGGGAGCGTGCACATTTCAGCATGCAGACAACCTTTTCTTTTCCTTTGTTGCTGCTTTTTGTCCTGCACCTGCACCCAGCTAGCTGGATTTGCACGCTACCAACCTTTATCATGTTCAGGGACTTGCAACAATTGGATGAAGTGCCAATCCACATAATGCATACCTTAAAACAGAACTGGCAAAATTAGACTTGGATAAACAGATTTTTTAATGAGAGAAACATGGTTCTCAATAGCTGACAAGTTGATGCTGGAAAACAGGAGTGTGACACACACATCATTACACATGAACGCAGTGTGTCAAGATGCCTCCAGTGTGTGTGGTCTTACTTAGAAAACAACAAGCACCAACGTGCAAGTAACTTCTCTGACCTTAAGTTTATTGTTTTCCTCTTATTATTTTCTCATTTTTTTTCCATCAAACAAAAATAAATTACAAGTAAACTTTTGACTGTTTTAGAAATATACATGAGTGTTTTATTCCTAAAATGAGGTGAGCTGTTAATGCATGAGTGTATGTTTGTGTGTGTGTGTGTGTGTCCATCAGCTGCTGTTTGAAATCAACTGGATCAAAGTCCTTCGTCTTCCTGACCTGAAAGCAGATCCTTCAGTGATCTTTCAGACTTGTCTCTGCTTGAGGGCCGTATTTCATTTCACAGAGCAAATATGCATTTGAGAAATCTGGACTTTCTTTGCTAACTTCAAGCTCCACCTTCGTCTGTTCTCTAATGTATTTGGTATGAATGATCAACTGATAACGTACAAGATCTTCAGACTTGACAAAAACACATTGTTTAATTTCTTATTTTTACAAAAGCCCTTCTAGGGACAGGTGCCGCAAATTAGCTTTTGCTATAAACACTGTGATACTTGCACCAGACAGCTGTTGAGTTTGTCTGTGTATATTGTACCCGCCCCTTTCAAATAAATCATAAATAAATAATAAATAAAATGTGACCCAACCTGCAGCTTCCTTGCTGCCTCCAAACAGGGGTGCCTGCTTGGTTGTGCAGTGAAGACAGATATATTTGTGCGGGCTCAGAATAGGTCCCCGCTGACGGAAAAGTAGCCGTGTAAATGGTGATCTCCGTCCACGGCCTTAGATATAATGATCACCATGAGAAGCTCTTATTTCTGCTATTCATAGGCGGTCACCAAAGTCATCATGAGGGCAATGCTGCTACTATGGGGGCTCTTCATTAAGACCTGAGCAGCCTGTAAAAGGCTTCTCATGCAGACTGTTATCAGCAGGATCAATACCTCTCCAGCACTGACGGCAGCTCTGAGAACATAGCAGACACCCGGCGTCTCAGGTCCCTGTGGCCTACTTGCTCTTGCACTACCACTCCTTTCTTGTCCCAGCTCCAAACACTCTTCCACCCCCTCTAAACAGGCCTTACACTTTCCCAACAATGTTACAGACTTCTCCCGGGCTCTCCTGGATGCAGCCGACCTGTACTTTTCACCCAAACATGCCAGAGAGATGAATGACTCGGCCACCCTAATGACAGATAACGACAAGCCCAACCTCTTGTCTTTTTCCAGGCTGTGCACCTCACCTTGTTTTTACTGCTGTTGCCTCACAAATTACAGTGGAGTCGTCTTCAGCCATGCACAGGTCCAGATGTTGCGCGGCAGCATCAACGACGCCTGACATTATATCACTGCCGCTCCACTGCTGCACTCTGAGCACTAATTGCAGCACAGGGAGTTGAAGTGGTTGTTTGCAAAGCCGCTCTCAAATGTGAGTTATCTGTAGGTACAAGTTAAACCCCTCCAAGTATGTGTCCTATGATGTTCAAGGCCCCGAGCATTGCGTTTAATTGTGTTTTACGCATTTCCAAATAGCAACAAGTGAAATAAAAAACCAAGATAAGTCCATTAAGTTTACACTAGAGACAGAAAACAACTTGATTATCCATCAATTGTTCAAGTAAAAGTCCAGAATAGAAGGTTGGGGACGGGGGGAAAGAAACACAGATCAGGAAAGCAAGGGGAGGAGGAGGAGGAGGAGGAGGAAGAGGTGGGATATGACAGCTCCTAAATCGAATTGCTCGTCGATGCTATGCCGCTGTTTATGTTCCAGATTAATGGTGGCTGGGCCTCTGTGCCCGGGAGGGAAGGTAGGAGGTGGCAGAGGGGAGCTGGGAGGCTGTGTTTACTTCTACACACCCCTCACTGGCAGAGGCTTGAGGGTCTGCTGAGGCTGAACAGTGAGCAGAAGGCATTGTAAACGCTGTGCTATTTCCAGTGGACAAGATAAAGGATGCCCGTGTCACTGTGCTCAGACGTGGGAGGCACGGGGTGCCGGGTAGAAGTAATTGCCTGCTATTATTGTGCCTCCAGGCTTATTGGCGGCATTTTAACCCTGTTGAGACGAGAATAGAGCCTTGCTCAATTTTTTTTTTTGCTCAGACTTCAGCATTAAACTTTAACTCCAAAGGTCGCACAGCTTTTCCATGCATAATGTACAGTATAATCTGCACCAGAGCTCATGTAAAGCTGACAGAGGAGAGACTTAATTGACAGTTTGGCGGAAAGCAAAACTGTTGTTAAACGGTTTCTTCATTTTATGACTTTGAGAGGCAGTAAATTGTACAAGATGCCTACTGACAAGGAAAATATTTTTACAGTGCAGGTGATACGACTGTGGAAGATTTAACTGTTAACCTGTCATTCAGCGAGGTTGTCATGAGCTGACTGTATGTGTAGCCATCTTTAATTATTACATTTAGTTACTGCACTTTCATCCATACAGACATCCGTCCCTGCACAGTTCCTCCATGTGAGATTTGTTTCATGCTTTCCACATGGCTACAGATGTGCCCTGATGTTCCCATAATAACTCAGCTCCTGCAAACTGCAGCACTTCATCGTCCCTGTAAGAAAATTCAGAGATCCAGTATACTTTATCAAGATGACAAACACAGAATGCAACCACACAGTCTTTTGGCTGCTTCTGCACCATCATATTCATTAGTGGATGAAGTAGAAACAAAGTGGTTTCCAAACTGAGCAGCATGGACCATCAGGAGTCCTCGAGGCACTCCAGCATGTCTGCAGAGGAGGCAGAGGAAGAGCTTAATTTCACTATTTTCAGGCCTCATTAGAAAACTCATTATCTGGTTGTTGCAGATTAAAGCGGGCCCCAAAAATTTATTTTTCAAAAACGTGCAGCACACTCTACAGGTTAACAATTGATTGACGTTCAGAGTTCAGTCTTAACCTTGGAAACAACGGCTAAGCATAAAATCTTACCACATGGTTTCCATTTACTTTCCATTACCTGAAGATTTTCTTAGTTTTGTTCATTACGGGAGGACCTAGATAGAGTTCTTTTGATTTCTTGGAGCAGAACATGAAAAGTTCTGGTTGAGTATGGAGATGAAAGTGGGATAAAAAGCTGATTTGTTCATTTTAAAAAGCAATGTGGTGAGAAAAAAATTAAGACTTGGTAAAAGAGACAGGCTAATATCCAATTTACTGGCCACATCGGAACGAAGCAATGAATAAATTCATTCACACGACTGAATGAAAATTGTGAATCAATTGCCCAAACCACAATGCTGCAATGTTCTCTTGCCAAAATTCACTAAAAGTAGCCTTCCTGAGTGACTGACTACTGTGATCTTTCCCTATAAGGAAAGAGCTTCTCATAGGATGACATAACTGTCAGTCACCTTTCTTCCTGGGGTGTCATGAAAGTAAAACCTTGATGCATCGGGTCATCAAACTCTAATCCCCTTGCTTAACTCTGAAGCCTGATTCCTGACCCCCCCCTCCGCTCAAGGCTTTGTTTACATGTCTCTCTGGCACTAAAATGACGGACACCCCACCAAGCAGCAGTGTTGTGGGGGTAGAAACCCACAATAAAACCCTGACAGCCCACCACAGACAGAGCTGTCAAACACCCAGAGGGTGTCACCAAGCAGGACAGCTGACTCAGTCGAGGCAACAAAGCCGGAAAAATGGGACATGTAAATGTAATTTTCCCCTATTACATAAATGCTGTGATAAGAGCAGCGCAGCTTCACGCCACGGTCTAATTGCAATGAAATCATTTGATGTTCCGTCCGCGAATCAGAGCAAACAAATTAAAGCGTCCCCCTCGTGCAAAGCACCTCATCAAAAATTCATCCCACGTTCTGGCTCCGAGAAAAATGCTCTTGCCTTTCCTCCTGCTTCAGAGTAAACTGGGGATATTCATGCGTACACCTGTAAGACTGCCAGTCTCATTGTTTAACACACTGTACTCAAGTGAAAGGGATAAACTAGATGTTGACTCCGACAACTTCTCAGTTTGGAAGGAATTTAAAAAATGTCCTCTCTGTTGTCGCAGTCACGATCACACCAATCACATGCTCTTTACAGCCCGAAATCATGACCAAGACAGAAGAGCTTCGTCGTCCGGACAATGAGAGGACTGGTGAAATAAACATTTAAATGTCCTCATGCAGTCACACGTCGTTCGTCTTCTAATACAACAATAAAACAGTCAGGGTCAAACACAGTGTGAGCTTTTTTTCTCTCAGAAAAATACATTCACCCACCCACTGATCTGATTTTAACTGCAGGATTCAGGTACCTCACATTTTCTGCTTTGAAGTAACAAAGTTATTGGTGAACTTCAAATTTATTCAGCTATTTAAGCTCTTTAGGCTATTAGAGTCATGAAAGAGGCCCAAGGCCTCACATTATGTTAAGTTCTGTCAACTCAGTCCCTTTCACATGCAAAACAAAGGGACAGGAGCTTCTAGTCAGGACTGCAATAAAACAAGTCGAAGCACGTTCCCTCCTGAACCAGAGGGCAAAGATCATTCACACAGACCTAGGAGGGCACGGCCACTTCTACTGGGGCCGAATTCAGGCGTATCATGTGTCTTTTTATGAACATTAGGGAAGATCAACGGATTATAGGTGTTGAACTGTCCCCCATGTTTCCACAGTCCTCGTTTCAAAGGAACAAATCCGGTAAAGAAAAAAATCATCCAAAGGGAACTCAGAAAGGGCAAACAGATGTGTTTGTAGCGCCTCTGTGGTTTTTAATAAAGTTCAAGCAGAGTGGATTTACAAACAGCCACAACATGTCTAAAACTCATTTCATACCTGTGAGAGAACACTGAAGGTTGCTGCTTTAAAAGTCCGAAAAATCTGTCTCAGAAAAATGAAACTAATTTATCTGCAGATCACCAACAAATACAGTAAGAGCACTCATCCAATGTGAGAGTGCAAACTGGTTTTGGCGAAGCGATGTTGGTCGCCAGTTGCCAGATTGGATGTTTTTGGTGATTTGCAGGTCAAAATGCTTCTAGATGTCTTGGTGAAAACTGGGCCACATTTGGTTGGAAAAAAAACAACAAAAAACATGAAAACCCGCAAGAGGCATTTTGAACACACGCACACAGTGCAAGACATGGTGGCCCTCTCTTGTATCACTCCGCTTAGCCCCTTTCAACAAACTCCACAACTTCTAACACAGGCAGAAGGAGCAGTTACACTCCAAACCCCCATGCCTCTTATGGTTCTCTCCAGGAAGGGAACGTCTCCCAGAGCCCAGTCCACAACTCACACTTCGAGTGCTTCATGACCTCAAGACAGAGGACCACAAGACAGAGGCAGCTGTGACGCCTTCTAACAGCGGGATGAGATAATGCTCCGACCATCCCTCCCAACAGCCTCAGCAACACCTCACTTCAGCTTTGAGAGGCAAGAAACAGCAAAAAACCTGATTTCTCATATTATTAGATTGAACTTTGACACGTCCTCAAACATTACATTAAGAATTTGGGCATGCTCAGCTTCATGCCAGGAAATGTCAGCAGATGCCGTTGAATCAAGCAGAGATGTGCACACACATCTACATTTGTACAGCAGCCAATAGAAACATCCTCTTTCTCATGGGCAAGATTTTCTAAAGCCTGAAAACAGAACTGGGAGTGGGTGCAGAAGTCTATTTATTTCTCAGAGCACTTGAATTACAATATTCATAAAGGATATTATGGAATTTTGCCCAATGCTGCCAAAAATATACAGGCTACCTCAGCTTAAAGGCTTCTGGTACATAGAGACCTGCATTAAATCAACTGCATTTCATTGCGAAGATGGTTCTGACAATATGAAATACAGTCAATAAAAACTGACATCAAAAATTTTGGCACCTTTCAAACCACTCTCTGCTCAGTTTTTTACCTGAATGTCTCTAGACATGTTTCGGCTTACAAATCATCAAACCTATGCTGACTGGCTTGGATAGACAGCTTTAAACGAGAGTAACGTACTGTGTATCAGCAACTACTGAACTGATATCTGTGAAAGTTGGCGCGGGTGTTCAAGGTCTCCAGAGGACGAGCCCTCACAGTTTTGCAGACCAACTTGAAATTCCATTTGTGAGATTGGAAACGTCAAAAATCCAGAGGCCAGCAATGAAATCAACTTTACAATGATTTCATTGCTGGTCTCTTGACTTTTTTTGTCGCTAGATTTTTTAAATTACTTTGAGAAAAAAGTCTACATTGCTACCTTTAGCTCTAGTAACTTTCTAAGAGCACAAAAACCATCTTACTATTTTTGGTTCGTTTGAAAACACCTAAAAAAATAAATATTGTAGTGCCTTGTTCCCCTTGTTAGGCTTTACATTATCATGCTGTGTCTGACTTCATACCCTGCGTTATTCCTGCTGCACTTTTCTTTCTAGCCGACAATTTTCTTGAGGGTCCAGACTGTTCATGTAAAATCCAAACATGATATACTGTCCTCAGAAACAAGCCTCCATTTCAAGTCCATCCCTCGTGAATAAATAAAGGTTTTGTTTTGAAATGTTAACAGCTGAACGACTTTGGATATGCAAAGGAGGGGTGGGAAACGCAAATCCACTTAATTTATGCAAGGATGTAAACAAAAGTTAGCTAGGATCCTGGAGAGATTACAGTAAAACTTTCTATGAAGCCTGTCTCTATAACACATTATAAACACACTTAAAATGAATAGAGGTGGTTATGGTTAGGGTTAGGGTTAACCCTAACCTTGCTTATGACTGTGATTATACAGCATTACAGGCGCATTATAAGTATGTTCATCATGCATTATAGATGGATGCCTTAAGTGTTACTGAGATTACTTGCCTATTTTGAATAAACACGAATCTCACCTACGGTTTTAAATAAGAGCCAGACGGTGACAGAGATCAATTGCAACTTTGACAATCCAACAGTCTCTATATCTTTTCCTTTCTCTCAGTCAGGCAGGGAGCCAAGAGGTGTGCGGTAGAGTAATCACAGCATCCTGTGGGGTGGAACAGAGTGGGAGCAGGCTTTGTTTTCTGCTGAGGCATTCAGGTAAGAAGGGGAAATGAAGTCATCGACAGGCCGAGTCTGGCTTCCAACATGGTAGCCAGAGGCAAACATCCATCTCCAACTGTCAACATCAGCTTTATCTTTCGGCTACGATTTCAGCGAGTTCCTTTTAGGTAAAGGTTAACAGTGCAGGGTAATGAGCAGACACACAAAGATAATATTACCACACTCCCAAAACTCTCTCTGACAGACTAAGGCACAATTATGAGGCTCAGCTTTAAATCTCGAAGAATTCTAGACTTAGCCTTCTCCTGTCGTGGATTTGCAGACTTATGCCAAAAAGAGTGTGAGATGAGAAGTAAAGTATATCTGATGATCCACTCTGGTCCTCTGATTAGCTGTTCACATCAGGAAGAGGAAGCATCGTTGCCATGTCAATGAGTGTCCATTTTTGCACTCAGTAGCACTAGTTTCAAGCATCCAGACGCATTGATTTGAGTGATTTTAAAACATCTGAATTGCTGGTGGTCACTTCTAGGTGCTTTTTCACGGATTTACATAAAAAAATTGAAAAGCTCAGACTTTGACGTTATGAATTATTTTAAAAAAAATGTAAACACTAATAAGAGAGTGCTTAAAAATCTGAGTTAAATACAATGCAACAAAGACGAATCACAGGAGGCTAAACGCCAATTAGAAGCTGCTCTCAGATTTGGAGCAGGTGTTGTAATTATCTCTTTGATTTTTTTTTTTTGTTATAAAGTAACAGAGGTCTGTGACTAGACAGCAAGAAAACGATTGTATGCGTCAAGAGGAAGAGTATAAACAACCACAACACCTGCAGTATGTAAAATACAGAAAGAATGTCTTGACACAGATGAGCAATATTCCAAAGATCAAGCAAACTCATTAGCGTTGAAATAATCAGTACATTAATCCATTAGTTACATTAAAAAAAATCTTTTGGACTGTTTTCACCAGAACCACCAACCCTACTGCCATTCAAAACCATCAGTGTTGAAGTTTACTTAATAGCTTAATAAAACCCAAAAAGACCCGAAGATGATCGAACATCGGCCTAACGTTACTGATTGATTGTTTTCACTGCCTAAACCAACCAAACCAACCACCGGAGGTGACAAGTACTAGCCATCAGAGCAGAATCTGGCACAGTCTGTTGTCTCTGAAATGGAGATCTATGCAGACGTGAAGAAAAAGTTAAAAGAAAATGAATACAGAGAGGTAAAACCTGGCAGCAACTCATCTGTCTGGGCCTGCTTCAGGCAAATTTTAATTATGAACTTTTAAAAATTAATTATTTTAATTGTTTGCGGAAGTTGCTGCCAAATGCAGATAAATGAATATGAATTAGCAATAACTTCAGTACAGTTGGGAAAATGAACGAGCTATATCCAAGCCAGTCGAAGCTATTTTCTTGAGTGACGTCATAATGTTAAGCGTGACACGTTTCATGAGAGCAACTGGACTTTTTTAAGCTGCAAAAACAAGTGGATTATCTTTTCCGTATCCATGCTTTTACGAGAGAAAAGCATATTTTCTTTGTTACTGGAGAAAACTTGGATGTTGGATTTCATCATTTTTTTGACAAGGATGATGGATTATAATGTTATGGGATACGATGAGGCACACACAGGAGTCAGCAGGAGGAGAAAATACAAAATCAGGTAAGACACAACGTTTTGTTTAGTTAGAAAATGACACCTTGTGACTGTCAAATTAATGTTGGGTTGGGGCTGATAAGACTCTGTTCTGAACGGGTGCAGTTCTGAGGATTTTCAATGATAACAGGGTCCAAACGGTTCGGGTCCATTAACTGCCTGTACATCCCCGGGTCGGGATCGAGCTTTCAGCTACTAAACATGTCTCGTACTGGTCGGTTCTTCACGTTTCCGCATCTGCTGTGTGTACACAAGATGTATCAGTAAAGTGTTCAGAGTCAACTTAAATAGTTTGTTTTTCCTCCGATATTTGTCTTGACAGCTAAAGCTTCATGATAGTTGTTTTAGTCATGCTAAAAATTCAAAGCTAACAAAGACAGGACAAGTCGATTAACATTTAACCTAAGCCACAATTGTTTCCCAACCAAAGTGGTTTTGTTGCCTGAACCAACTTCTCTCTGTTCTCTTGTCTTTCAGTCATGAGATTATTGCCCTGTACAAACAGCTAACCTCTGTTTTCTGTTAATCATGCCCAGAGTTTTCCCTATTTTTAAGCAAGTAAGTTGTGGTTACCTAAACTTAACCCTCTCTTAGGGTTAGGGGTTTGAGGTGGCAGACCAGAAACACCCTTAGGACTAATATCCTGCACTTACTGTCATAAGTTTTATTCTGAAAGGCAATGACTCACCCTATTTTGCTGTTTACGTAGAACAACCTGTTGTAGTTTTGATACTTGATCAGTAGCTTAAATCATTGTGATTATCTGCCATTTCTTAACTTGACATTTTTGGTATTTTCAAGATTAATAGATTAATCAATTACATACTCATACTTAAAGCTGCGACATCCTCACTACAGTCCTTCAACATGAAGAGCTTGTGTCATTCTGTCTCCTCCCTGAACCTCTATAACCCGTCACTGCGCCTGCAGTCTCTTTGGCTTAGCTTCACCCGCTTCATCAATAATCAAGACTGACACGGACAGACAAAGAACAATGTGGTTGACCAGAGATTGACTTCATTGTGGGGAAAAATAAACTCCAGTGGGGAGAGGAGGAGGAAGGCAATACTGAGCATGAAGCACTGAAGCAGAAAGCAGAGGATAGAGGAAGAAGAGGACAAAATACTGAGGAGGGTAGAGCCGCGTTCAGTGGACAAGTGATTGATCCATCGGTGGCACAGAGCACTGGTTCTCAACCTGCATCTCAGGCCTCACAGAGGGCCACAAAAAGAAAACTTCAGGACACCGGGGGTTGGGGGGCAATTGTGGAAATTGTAAAAGAGGCTTCAGACATGATTCCTGGCCTTTAATTACCCAGAGAAATTCTGCTAAATATTCAAAAATCGCAGCAGATTCATAGCCTTGCTTGATGGCACCTCTGCAACAGCTGTTGAAGAAGCAAAGACCACAGTTCACTTCAGCCACGTGCATTTTACTAATGCTCATAAGGGATAACATGTATGACCGCGTCATTTACATTTTTAATCCTAATTAGATTAATAAATATATATAAAAAAATTTTCTTGTGCACTTGCAGCCTCAGTTTGAGGCTTTTGTCTCAGAATTTCTTCCAAAAAGCAAAAAAAGCAATTAAGACTCACACTTTGTAAGTCAAAATTGGAAGCATA
>JAQFJA010000022.1:8176907-8192497 GCA_029874485.1 Naso brachycentron
CTTTGCAAACGCTTAACTCGAGCCACTTCTCTGCGATCACATCACGTTTCAACATAAATGACCTTTTCTCGGCCTCATTACCTCACAGTCATGACTCTGTCACATCACACCAGCACTCATCTGACAGGATTTTTAACTGAGGACCCTCCATCGGAGAGGTTTTTTTCTATAATATATCATCATGTGTTGAACTGCTGGTGATGCTGGGGAAGCAGCACCTTTCTTTAAAATAGCCATGTTTATGCTCTTGTGTTTGCATCACAGAAAGCATTGATTTATTTAAACCTTAAACTGGACAAACTTTTGTTGAAAGGTGAACGTTTCTGTAGTTGTTTCAGTGACTTTATTTGAACTTGTTGGTAGAACTTATAGTGATTTAAAAACAGTTTCGTGTGTCCTAGACACTTAAAACACCGTACTTAGTCCAAATTTAACAGAACTCTTGGCATCCTTGGACCCAGAAATCATTAAATCAACTCTGTGGCCACATTTAACAGACTGTAAAGAAATCTGAATTAAAAAAGCAACATGGGGATAAAATCATGACTCAAAACTTAAGTTAATGTCGATAACATTTTAACTTTTATAACCATCTCACTCTGCTAAGCAACGCCAACGTGCTCTCCTCTCAGCGCGAAGAGGCGAAGGAGTATCCTGCTTTGTAAAAGTTTGACTTACTGAGGCAAGTGCTGCCAAGCAGCTTGGATGCATGCCGAGGACGGGATGCTAATGATTTGGGTAAAAGGTTCTGCTGCTGCATGTAAGCAGAGAAACTTCCATCTTCCAGATTTGAACATGCAGCCTGGTTCTTCCCCGCAGGTTTCCGGCTGTGATTTTAACAAGCCTGAGTCTGACAGGAGAGAAGTGAAACCTTGAATGGGTCAGTTCAGTAGCAGTTGCACAGACCTGCTTTGGATTCTGCTCCTGACAGTCTCACACGTTATAACTCCTCTAATGGGAATACTGTAGCCGTGCATGAGCAGCCCCGTTAGATTTGATGCAGAGTTATGAATATTTAAATGGCACAGAGACGACTAAAGGGTCGGATTCAAAGATGTGCGTGGAGATATTTAAGAAAGTGAATATGCACAATAACTCAAGCAACAAGTTGACTTCACATGTTGCACTGTGAGCATCTGCAGAAATACCCTCCATGAAACAGATCACAGTCTCGCTCGTCTATTGGAATCATTTTGGTTGATAGTAATGACAGTCTGAATATTGCATTTCGGAGACGGGCGCCTACATTTCTCCCAGCCTGTTTGACTTAAAATTCAGACTTGCTCGTACTCACTTTGAAGTTTGTCTTCATGTCTATCTCACGAAGAAACGATTAAGTGATTTGTAGATCAAAAGATGTCAATACTTCGAGTTAACTTTGGACTAAATAGGCTTTTTGATACAGCACATGGTTACATGCCGCTGATGTTCAAACAGCTGTATCTCAAAGTCCAACTCTACCTTCAAATGTAGCCACTGAAATGTTGTTTAACATTTTTTCCACCAGATTTCGCTCAGTTTCGCACCAATGTTTAAGATGTCAGTTCACCTGCAAATCACCTAATCAATGCTTTCAGGGATGGAAAGACGTTAAGAGGTCACACTGACTAACCTGAGTGCAAGAGCTGCTTTCTCATCATGAACAGCTCGATCTGCTGCTGAATACTCTGAGGTGACAGGTGCTCATTCAGAAATCCTGTCAAATGAATGCTCATGTAAAACTCGACATATCCTTAAGTTGGTACAATTTCATCTTTGCTCTCACCCCCGGGAAGAAACAACTTGCTCAGGGGTCCCAGAGCAGGACAGTGGTCCCCTCTAGGAGTCCCTGAGGAGCTCCTGGACGTCCTGGCAAGTTAAGGAATAAATTACATTCACTGTTGTTTGGATCAATGGAAATTGTTCCACATAGGACAGGTAAATTGAAACTCTGACCACAACTTTAACTCCACTACAAGATTTCTGCAGCCCGGACAGATTTATGACTGAGTGCTGGGAAAGGAGCCAATCTGGAAATGAATCTGATCAATTTTGGGGTCTGTGGCTGTAATGTGAGTGTGCATAGTGGTCCCTGATAACCCCTGACCTACATAACAACCCGAACAACTGGTGAAAAGAGACCAAAATACCAACCATGTATCTCACGGGGGACGGTGAGGATCCCAGCCAGAGCGCTGACAAATATCCACCATCCACTCATGGTCGCAGCCAAAAAGGACATTAAATCCAAATCCAATCAGGGAGGAAACGCGCGGTGTGTTTGTGGGTCTCTCTCTCTAGCTCAAATGAAGGCAGTTCTCACTGTGCATTATTGATGTCCCGATCAGGGACAACCGGGAAGGATCTAGGAATCTCTAAAAGGAGCGGGAGTGGAGCGGAGAGACGGAGCGCACCGGGTCCGACTCCTCAGCGCTGCGCTCCGGGCAGGAATGCGGAGCAGTCTTTAAACCTGGAGAAGTATCCACCTCCTCCTTCCCCGCCTGCTCACGGCGCTGTCGGTCGGGCACAAAACTCTGCCACAATAATCAGCAGATGCAAGGTGGATTGTCCTCTCCCCGGCAGCAGGAGCAGCAGCCGGGACGCTTTTAAAAGCACGGACGCATGACGACGACAGACGGAGAAGCGGTCGGACTTTCTGCGCTCCCGCAGCGAGTGTTGCGCGATGTTTGAAGTCACTTTTTGCGGTGCAGCTGTCTTCTTTTCCTTCTCGAGCCCCCCGCGCCCCCCTCCTCCTCCTCTTCCTCCTCTTCTTCTTCTTCTCTTTCTTGTCCGTCCTCCCCTTCTCTCTCCAGGAGGACGTCCCACCTCTCCTCTACTGCCTCCCCCCTTCACCTCCACCACCTATCTCGCAGATATCATAATCTTACATGACGGTCGCTCCATGGGGATTAAAACACAGGGGGGGGGATTTTTGTTTTGTTTTGTTTTTTGGTTATGAATGAATCATTTCAGCATCATTAACCCCATTTCTAGCTGTACATCTAAGGTTTACAAAAAGTAGCCTAATAAATTACAGATTTTTGCCAAAGTGTCTCTGTAAAGCTCTGTGGAGTTTTACTTAGTCAAAAGCCACGTAAACACATTTTATCTCGTGAAGTTTTATATAAAATTGTAAAGACTAACAACATTACTGTGATATAAATCAAGGGACATCTACTCAAAGCTCCCATGGTGTGTTCAAAATGGCCTTAAACATATTAGGGTCCGACCGATATGGGATTTTCTGGGGCCGATGCAGATATCGATATTAGGGAGCAAGAAAATTCCAATATCCAGTGTGTTGGCTGATATTTTAGGCTACATATATAGAATATTGTCTTAATGTGGTTATCACATGGGCTACTAATGACAAAGGTTATGGGGCAGCATATCTTACTCCAAACATCAGTGCACTGAACAGAAAATACATCACTTATAGGTGTTAAAGAACTGATCGCCCACTACTGGACAAACTGCATGATTACACTATTTTAAATTAATAGTCCAGGCATTTTTCCAGCTCTCAATAACAGTGTTAATATTTATGCATATTTGGGACATGTACACCGATACCAATATGTCTGTGATAGGCCAATATTGACTGATAATCCCAGCAAACTGATATAGTGGTTAGGCCCGTAATACATACATAAATATATATGTGTATTCCCTTGTTTAAAATAATGCTTGTATATTTCTAGATTGTTTGTTTTGCGTAGTTTCTTGTTTATTATTTCTCATGCAACACCAGGGTTTCATTTTGCCAGGCCTCTTAGATGATGTGAATTTCTCACAGCTCATAAACATATGCAGTTTTAAAGGACTTTGGGGGGTTTGCAGAAATGTTATTGTAATTTTCAATTCAGGAGGAATCGTTTTAAACTTCCCTGAAGAATTTCCATGTAAAAATTTAAAACCATTACAAAGGTAATAAGTTTGGGGAAAAAAAGTATTAAACATTAACCTGTCTTTTGCAGTGACTTAATTATACATAAACCTAATTTTGTATCTTATTCGGTTAATAGTGTATTTTGTGTTGTATTAACATTGATAGTTGTCTGATGTCCTCAGGTTGTACTGTATTTCACTTTGTATATTATTTGGCGTCTCTTTAAAAATGTATAGTGTTTATTATTAACTTGTAACTTAGTAGTTTTATCCCATTTATATCAATGACACAACTTTGGTGCCAGGCTATGGTTACTTTATCTTACTAAATATGTTATTTTTCTCATATGGTGCCACTGTAAAAATCCCTGTAAGAACTCTGCAGAGCTTTTCCACTGATCTTGTTGTATATTAATAGCATATTACCGTCATAAAGTGTTACATTATAATTTCTGGTGGACTTATTTTTCATTTATTGCAGCTGCAGGGTTTTTAATTCAGCTGAAGTCGGTACAGGCCTAATATTCCTCTTAACTGTAGAGTAGTGTAGGATGTCTGCAGCTCTCTCTCTCTGTGAGTGTAATGTTTAATCAAAGGGAGTGTAGGTCTGAGATTCCTGAGTGTCACGTGGCTGTAACCTGATCTCCACTCAGGCCTTTTGTCCTCGGCCAAAAATGGGGATCAGAATCAGTTTTGCCTTTGAACAAGCATTCTTTCTTCTTCTTTAATGCTGCTGCTGTCGACAGCCTGCGAGTGTTCATAATAAGCGCCCCGTAATGCAGTGGAGAAGGCTATTTGGGTAAACCTTGACCTCCAGTTGGTGAGCCTGAAAGCATCACCAGAAATCAGTCAGAATAATTAATGTTTTTTCCATTTACTGTAAGAGCTCTTTAATCAGCATCATTTTGACACTTCATGTGGAGTGGGCTAACTGAACTCAGACGTACTTAATCACACAATAAGGTCAAATTTAATAAGGAGGGTAAACTAAAGGGAGTTCAGCCCCATATATCTCTGGTTATGACCAAAGATATTTCCATGCTAATAAGAAAAAAGATAAATAATATGAATAAGGTATTTTAATAAAGTTATTAATGGTTGGTGCAGTGCTCATAAACCAGATGAATGATACGTTTGTATTGTTTTAGTATTTTAACATTCACTGCACTGTGCTTTTTTATTAGAGTGATTAAAAGTTATGCTAGCTGAAACTATGACAATGAAATGTGTTTCTCAGATGCTGTATGGGGGGGATTGTGCAAAGAGGGCAGGGAACTCTGTGACATAAGGCGAAAAGAGGGGAAAAGAAGCCAAACCTTTAGAGGTCACAGTGCCAAAGACATTCAGGAAAGAAACAACAATAAGTATATTTAGCATTTGTGAAGGTGCATAACTTACAAACATACTGTATGTCCATATTTGTACTCTAACTTTGTGAATTTAGGACTGCAACTAACAGTTACTTTTAAAGGAGAAGTTTGGGGCTTTTTTTGCACATTAAGCCTTACAGGGATACTTACGATGCAAATGTTCTACAGCATTATTATGACGAATGGTGCAGTCCTGAGAGTTGGAGCTTGTTGCTGCTGTGACATCACTGCTAGCTGAAAATAGCTGAAAACAACAGAGGTACATAGGCACTCAGCTAATCCATTGAAAATCACCATAAACGCTTGTTTTAAAAGGCAAAACACACCAAATGTTCATTACTGTCCATTATGTACCAACATTCGGTGGGTTTCATCTTTTAAAACGAGTATTTATTGTCTTTTTCGATAGATTAGCTGCGTGCCTATGCACCTCTGTTGTTTTCAGCCATTTTCAGCTAGCGATGACATCACATTAGCAAGGAGCTCCATCTCTCTGAATCACACCCTATGTCATAATGATACTGTAGAGCGTTATATATGACTGTATATCCTTAGTATATATAATATACTAATAATCATCTTCATCATCCATTGATTGGGGTCTTCAAATGCCTTGTATTGTGTGGCCCAAAGTTCAGAAACAAATAGGCATTCAATTTACAAAGATACAAAACTGAGAAAAGCAGCAAATCCTCTCTGGAGAGGCTGGAAGAAGCAAATGTTTTGGTATTTTTCCTTGAAAAATGACTCAGCAATGATCATTGCTAACTAATTATCAGTCAACCATCTAACTAATTGTTTCAGTAATCCGCCCACAGATCAGAACCCACAGGAAAAAAAACTTGGTAAATTTTTCTTTTTAATAACAACAAAATGACTTTTTAATTCATTACACCACCCCATTTGTGTCCTAATGAACCCTGGTCGTGAGGATTTGTTTTAAAAACACTATTATATGGAATTAAAACATAGATTTAGAACTGATTTCTTGCTGATGCTGCAAAACCTCAAACTCTTTCATGACCTCCAAAGAGTAAAAAACATGCTTAGTCCATTTTATTCTTACAGTTCAAAATAACAAATTTGCCGAAACAATATACAACATGCACAGCTTCTATCTTTAGATAGTCTTCTTAGATAAGGTTGCCAAAAACAAACAGAGAAAGTCGACATCTACTCGTATGGACAGACATGCAAACACCAAAAACCACAATGACAATAATTTAGGATGAGGAAGGGCCTTTAAAAGTAAAAATAACAAAACAACAAGCAACTTTAATGAAGCTCCTGCTTGTTAACAGGAAACTCATTACAGTCATTTCATCATTTTTACTTTTTCCACAGTTTTCATTGTCTCTTTCTATAAGCCTATTACATGAGCTGCTGCGACAGCCTGATATCCCCACAGGTACAAAGAAAAGCTCCAGTTCATTTCCCTCTTATACTGGATGCCAACCTGCACAGCATCAGAGGTTGGTTGTGGTGTTAATTCCATGGTTTTCAAAGGAGGGGGCACCACGAGGGGACAACCCAGATGGAGTGAAGATGAGAAATAATGATTAAAAAAATAAACAAATAGTGAACCGTAAAAGAAACAAAAAACAAAAAACAAAAAAGTACATCCATTTTTCTCAGTCTGCCCATGCCATCACCCATCACATTATTAGCTGTCAGTGTTGACCTGGTTCAGTCTTCGCTGCCAGAAAGCTGTATTGCTCCTGAAATTAAGTTAGCTCGCTTACTAGCCTCTAGCTATCCAGCGCTAACTCATAAAAATGGACACATTTTTGAAAAGGAAAAGACCTGACAAGCAAACCGACAGCCCAGCCGACAAAAGTTCCTGGCTAAGTAAGCGAGGCAGCATACATAAAGCATGGATTTACTGAAACATGCCGGTTTGTTAACATTTACTGTAGAATTATCAACTGGTTGTTAAGGACATTTTGCTAAAGGAGGCCCAGGCTATAAGATGATGTAATCTGGGTGATGTTATCATGGAAAAGTTTGGGAACCCCTAGTGTAATTTGTGGTTGTATCTCAACACACACAGTCTGAGAAGACTCACTGTAGTTTGAGACAGACTGGTGATTCTCTTTCCAAAGGAGAAGCTGCATATTATCAAAAATTTATTCTGTTATCATCATTTTTTAGGATATTTGAAAGAGCAAATCTTGTCTCTAAAAGGGTATAATGCCAGAGACGGTAATGTTTAGCTAATATAAACTGAAATAAATATTCCATTCCCCGTTTTAACTCCTACACATGAATTATTAAAGATACAATTTAATTCAGCAGAAACAGCTGGAGGAGATTTAACTCAATGAGTACAATCAATTAAAAAAATAATAAACTAAGCTTTGCATTTTTTTGAGTCAAAAAAAAACATTTGTGAAGAAATCACAGAATTTTTTCTTCATCTGATCTGAACACTGAGTCAAAGGCGCAGCAGAGACTGAGTAAATTCAGTCATTTCAAGCAGAAGTCACTGTGCACACACTTATAGCCTACTGCAAAGGTCCCAAGATAGTCTCTAAATTATGAAACAGTACAGCAAATGTTGTGGCCCTAGATGCTTTTATGAATTATTGAGTGAAATATGCTGAGAGGGGAAAAAAAAATCAAACTTCTTTCATGGCAATGTTCATATTTCTGATGATTGTAGCTGCAACAGGTTGCAGGAGACCCTTCAATTTCTGTCTACAGGGGTCAGCAGCACAGGCTATACTGCCACCCTCTGTTCAGACTGCAGTATTACACCTGAGTTGCTGGAAGCAGGAGGATAGAACAGGGTTGAATGGTGTCCAAAATAGAGAAAGAAAAAATCAAATGCTTGTATATTTAGAGATATATTTGTCATTATGTGAAGGGTACTTAAAGTGTACATAGAAAGAATTAAAAAAGACAGGTAATAATTTATTTTTTTTTTTTTTCTGTGTTAAGTCAACACAAACACGATGTACTGTGCTACCAAACTTGCTCTGGGTGAGGTTGTAAAGCTGGATTTTAAATACAGGAAACACACATTGAAACTTTTTTATGACCTTCACACGTCCCGCAAGACAAAACCAGTATAACTGATTTATGGCTGTAGATGGAGATTATTAATACAAGTCACTTCCCCTCCTGTCACCTTGTTTGTTTGTCCTTTTACTCTCCTGGGATTTTTTTTAAACAATAGGTACCAGCACTCTGGAGCCACACTCAGAACAAATACTTTATTCAATACAGGGAATAAATACAATCTGAAACAGGTCATTCCTCCTTCTCGTCTGCTGGTTTTGGTAAAACGTTTTCACTCTTGAACCACAGAGCTTCACTGGTGTGACTGGCGATGATGGCCCGCTCGATGAAAGGTCCTGAGGGGAGGAAGAGGAGGAAAACTCGTCATTAAGAGCTTGTTTTAATGTGGTAAGATGGGGAGGTACGAAGTCAAAACAAAATTTAGAAAAAACTTCAAACCAGCTAAAGAACAATTTACAAGATGTTGCTGCGAGACAATGAAATGGGTTTATTACAGGTTTGTGACGGTCACAAATACCAGATTTTTATTCAGAGCATTTGATTTATTGATTACTGTCCGCGTGTCAAGACAATTTTAGCAAATTTTATAATGAACAATAAGAGTTATACAAAAAAATTACACAAGACATAAGCCCATTGTGGTTTTTCTTTTCCTCACCCACGTTACATTTCTGTGTTCTTTCCTTTGTTTTAATCATTAATCCGTTAAGTTTCTTCTTGTTTCTGCCCACGTTGCAGCCATTAGCTTCTGTCCAAATGACACTAATGGAAACAGAAGCTTTGCTATTCACACAGCAAGTTAATTCAAGTTAACTTTAAGTGTTCTAAATATTCACATCTTCTGGTCCTTGACTTCTGGGTGCAGAGGTAATTAAATTCTGCTCAGAGTCCTCATGCACCTCTTGAACCGCTGTGTAATGTTTGCTGGCACAAAGTTAAAGAGGGCTCTGCGCTAACAAAGTTCAAAAAGGCCCAGGTGGCTTGACTCGACGCAAAGCTTTATCGCCAAATGCTGCTCGGTGATGAACACTGCGGAGCAGGGGGGGAGGCACTGAGTGAGACTGCTGCCGCACTAGCACTTCAAAGTGAAGCAGTCACCGACCTGCAGCTCGTCCCCTTCGTCTAAAGCACAACAAAAAAGTTGAATGATTTCTGGAAAGTTTTCTTTTTGGTCCCAACTGATTTGTTTGTTTGGTAAAAAGCATGACATCTTAAATGCTATACTAAGCCTTGAGTGTCAACTACTGCATTTTCTTAAGCAACAACAACAACAGCAACAGCAACAGCAACAACAACAACAACAACAACAACAACAAATGAAATATCTTGTATTTTGTATCAGATCTGGATTAAATATGTTTTCAAATCAAAATAATAATAGTAGACAGTTCAGTCTTGGAAAAGTGTTTTGCTGTTTGATTGCTCTACAGATTGAGTTTTGGTATTATGGCTCAAATTTAAGTTCTGAAAATCCAGCTAAAAGTAATTTAGGGCATGTAGCACTTCTTTTGTTGGGCACAATAGTGCACGAGGACAATATTATCGCTATGAATCTATATACTGTTTATCTACAGTGTATGATTTCACATTAAAGCCCACAATGCCTTTTCCACACTTTGTGATTTATTGAAGAGAAAATCCACCACTTTCATGTGGATGTCCAATCACTGTTGATGGTGATTGTAGTCAACTGAAGCAATGAATTCCTCAGTTTGTGCTGTATTGACAGAAAAAGCTGAGTTTTCTGAGTTGTCCCAGCTGTTCTCGCAGTGCCTACATGTACCACAATGCATTGTATCACAAAAAAACCCCCACAGTACTTGCTGGGTCTCAGAGACACAGAGAACATCATATTATATCCTTTTTTAGGATAAATAGAGATAAGGTTGAAAATCGGCAAAGTTGCCTTTTTAAGTACAGGCGAAATAATCATGGGAACCAGAACTGATACCAATATAATTGATATCAACAGAGAATCTTTGACAGAAAAGGTTCAGTCTAATTCTAAAAGCATTAAGACTTGGTGAGAAAATAGTTGTATGAATATGACTGTGGTCCCAGCAGCTGTGCCGATATGCTCGAGCAAACTGAACGAAAAGGTTTAATACAAACTGCGATTGATTTTGTGTGGGTGGTCGGTAAACAATCTTTACCTCATCAAGAAGTTAATTCAAGTGTTAATGCTGTGACAAAAACGATCAGTCACATCATACAATGTGAGCACGAAAACAAGGAAGAGATGAGAGCAGTGGAACCTGCAAGCCTTGATGTTTTCTTCTAATGACAGAGGCTCTTCAGTGGCGCTTTACTGTTTCTCTATGGCCCTTACAAGCGGTCATGCATCTTCAGTCATGAGCCTGAGGTTCCTCCGGCCCACACATTGATCTACACTATTTTACTGAGTGCGTCAGGAGAATTTTAGCTCCCAGAAACAAAGGTGAACATCCAAAAGGAACAAACAAGAGGACCACAGAGCAAAACAACAGCAATAGATCTTTTTAATTTGTTTTTTAAAGATGTTTTTTGGGCTTTTGTGCCTTAATTCTTGATAGGACAGCAGAAGAGTGGACAGGAAATAAGTGAGAGAAAGAGGAAATGACATGTAGCAAAGGGCCACAGGGTGAAATCAAACCTGTGGCAGCTGCAGTGAGGACACAGCCTCTGTACATGGGGCGCCCGCTCTACCAACTGAACTACTGGGGCGCTCCACAACAATACATCTGAAAACAGACCAGCAACAGTGGCAATAGAGTCCTTAAGAGAGACATCAAAGATAAATGGGAAAGTAAAGAGTTCACGATATGAGAAGTTGCAGGTCACAAAGGGTCACTGGTTTTAAAACATCCTCAGTCAGTGATTCTAAAAGCTCTGCAGTTTACTTCAGAGGGGGCCGTTGTTAATGACATTTTATTTAGGGAGCTCAGAATCAATTATATTGTAGATCATTTAAGTCTGTCCCTCTAATGACAGTCCATTAGCGGATGATTACACTCTGCATCTCATTATCTCACAGAAAGTAAGGCCAACTTTCCGAAGATCTGCAATGAAAAAACTGATGAAGAAAGTTGAATTTCAAACTTCTGCTCTCTGTTCAGTTCATATCAGAGCTGTGAGGAGCTCCTGCTGCCTCAGCACTGCAGTCTGAGGTCTCTTTTATCCAGTGACCGTTATCAGGTTTTGTCTTTATGTTTTCTTTGACTACAAATCATGAATAATTTGCTTTTTCCTAGGCATCAGTTTCATATTTTTTCCTTTCCTACCATTTTAAGCAGCTACTGGTTCACATTTAATTTACTCCTGCACATAATTAAAATCTATTAGTGGACCACTTTTGCTGCTGTTACATTACTACATTACTAATTTTCATGTCCTGCACTGTACCTGTGCTTGCTATAATTATATTTTTCTGCTCTCTTTTATCATCACTGCTCTATCTTCTTGTATTTTCTCTTCTTTTTAAATTAATGTGGTGTGATATATTGTACTTTTAAGGTGCCTATTGTCATCTGGCACAGGAGTACAGCTGGAAATTAGCCATGTTGGCTAAAGCAGCCTTATTTACTGTATTGTTACAGTCAATAAATGGGGATTAGCCACGATGCTATAAACTAATAAACTAAACTAAACTATCACGTGGCAATGCATTCTGGATGCAGACTGAGTAACAGTAATATTATTTTGAGGAGAATCAATGCAGACTTCATGTTTTCTGTGAAGATTTGCAAAATTCTTGATTTTCAAGGTTCAGACATGAATGGAAATTGTTGCAGTGGATGCTTGAAAAAGTCAACAAGTGCATCTGAAAAAAGATTTTTGGTATATGAAATAAAACGTGTTCCTGTAACTGTGGAGAAAGCGTCCGGCCTTGTGTATGTTGTCTGAAATTCAGGTGACCTTGTTTGGGCACTGATGTAACAGCAAGGACAACAGTCTCAATCACATGAGTCAGTCATCTCAAAACACAAGTTGTTTCACCTCAGTCATCTCCACCTAACAGCTAATCTCTGGATCCACATGGAGCCCTGCTGGCTGCGGCTCCTCCCCACTGTTTCCTCTAACTTGTTTCTGTTAAAATACTCTTTCGTGACTACAGGAAACATACATTTTTGAGGTAAAAACATTACCTGGTTAAGTCTGGAAAAATCCTAAAGAGCACATTTGGGGAGCTTTTTCTCTCCAACAAACTTTTTGGCAAATAATAAATCAATCAATCTATCAATAGTGTGCTATTCTATCCTGAAGAGCTGTAAAAACAATTAGAGACAGAGTTCATCTCCATTTGCTGACAGAAGAGCAGCCCTAAATATATTTTATGTCAGTGCTTGATGTTGTGTGTTGGGACAATTGGCCGGTGTTGGGGAACTTACCCATATTGGCAGGTTTGTGGGAGCAAACATCAATCAGGACAGTTTGCAGGTTGGCGAAGATGTGTTCTTTGGGCATGTCAAGCTGTACAGAGGAGAAAAAATAATACAAAATGAAATATTAGTACTATAATGACACAAAATGTATTTTATGACAACATTTTGTTTTTACTTTTCCTCAGCTGTAATGTTTTTTCGTCTCACCTTGACATTTTTTGTTTCTGTAATCTGCTGTTTTAACAAATTTTACATCTTTACAAAATACAACTACAGTCACAATGAGCTGCCATCAAATGTTACTGTTATGCTGAGGTCAGACTACACGATATCGGGTTGATAACAACCTGACCAAGAAGATGCAGGGCATCGGGTGGGCTTGAAATCAATCAATAAGCACTGAGCGTGACTATATATCATTTCATCGCGGGTAGTGTGTCATTATGGACGACAACCAACGCCTCATCTAGGACGCCTCACGACCTCATGACAGAAAGACTAGCATGTTTGATTTTTTTTTTTTCCTATCACCACGGCTTGTCAGTAGTAGTGTAGTCAGCGGTGGGCACTTTCTTGCCAGTGACATCATGCACATCATGAGCTGAAGATGATGATTGATTGGGGAGCAACGTGTAATCTGTCATGTCTCTCAGCCACGACAAGGCAAGAATTAATGACTCTGCAATCGCCTAATCTGACACAGTGAACATTTTAACAGACAAAAATATTGTGCAGTCTGCAGTCTGCATTTGACTGAATTTTTTTTTTTTTAACATGGGAATTTAATCAAACACAGTAGGTGCCTAATGTTCCGTGAATATTAGTCCTGGAAGTTTGACAGGAAACTTAAAAAAAAAAACATGTTCCTTCTCAAAATCAGTGAGTGATTTTGTGTTGTCTGCATTTTAAACACCAAATAGAAACATACAGAAAGAAAGACTGAACCTTAAAATTACTTTATGATCTTGGGCCTGTCAGAATGGAATCTGTTGGAAGCTCAAGTATAAAAGCACACACACACACACACAAAACAAGACGCTAAAGCTAATCTGGTATATTATGATTATTAGACCCCAAGATGTCCGATAATCTTCATCTGGGTGCACAGACTGTATGTTCCCGTTTCATGTTACATATATAAACTTATAAATATTTACTCCACCCTTCAGTTAAAGTTGTTGACAGAAAGATGTACAGCCCAACCTCACATCTCATAACTCAAATCTCGTTGACATGTACCGTGGCTATCTGGGTCCTGACGTAGCAGTCGCTCTCCACCATGTACTCATGACCCGTTTTAAACAACTCCAGCATCTTGGGAATGTGGATGCCGACTGAGCCTGAGTGTCAACAGAGAGTGACAGAGAAAAGAATAGATTAGCAATGATGAACCCTTTGCTGCTGTTTATATTCACACTCTTGACATTTAGTTGTCTTTGTTATCTCAAAAGGCTTAGAGTGCTTCCGCAGTAAAACCTCTTCATATGAGTTCAGTCATCGTGCATGTGAAGCATTAATTTGGTGGGACACGCCCGGGTGACGCATCGCTTTGGCCCCCATATTACCTCTCTTGCTCTTTGGAAACTTTTTCCTCAGTTTGTTTTTCAGCGGCACAAGCTTCGGCAGGATGTCTGGCACTGCTACATAAAAGTCTGCTGAAATCTCGTCATCTAAAATCTGGAAGGGAATGAAATCAGATTAGATTCATGTTTAAAAAATTCCTGCAGGGAGTCTATGTAACATTTGGACTAATAAATTGTGCAAATACTGATGTTGACAGTTTTGTATCATAAATTCATTTGTTCTTCCTGATTAATTTCATGAAAAAAGCTGAAACGATGTTAGCAACCAATGAATAAATAAAAACGGCATACAGCAGCTGTCATGCCTATTTGCACCTATTTTAGTTACCAAAACTCCTTCATTTATTTAAGTGCTCTTTGAGAGAACTTTACTAAAGCTGAAACAAACTGCTAATTTTAAAGCAGCGCATTTTAACTGGAGTTACTGCCTTTTTTTACTGAAATTTACAGTAGATGCAGGTGTATCACTCAGCCTTTGTACACAGCCAGTGACACTATGTGTGAATTTAAAATGTCAAGGACGATAAAGGTAAGTGCTCTCAAACTACAAACTAGGGCCTGAACGATTTATCAGTTTGCCGAGTTATATTCCAATTTTTAGCCTAACACAGATGGATCAGTATATATTGGTACGTTATCCGACATGCACCAATATTAAAACTGTTTTTAAGGTTGGAAAAAAATGCTTGGACAAATGATTTAAAATGGTTTAATTACATAGTTTGTCTGTCTGTTATTTAATAACTAATTAGTAAAGTGTTTACTGTTCAGTGCACTGATGTTTGGAATAAAGTTTGTTAAAATCAGAGATATCCGGCCTTCATTACATATCTTTGTCACAACTATTTGATAACCACATTCATTGGCCAATATATCCATTATCGGAATTTTCTTGAGCCCTAATAGCAGTGTCAGCATTGGCCCCAAATATCCCATTTGTTTGGGTCCCACTACATACACTATACTGTACACAACAGAGTCCATTACCCATTAGCCACTATTTTGTATCCATATAATGTGTTCATGAACTTATGTTTGAATTCTGTAAAACCAGTTAGTGTTTGCTAACTGACTGATTCCTGCTGTTTGAAACAAACACAGGGAGGAATATAAAACAAGAAACTGGTCTCTGCCTCAGAAACTACCAACAAACTATTTCACACTTTCTCAACTCCAGGTAGCAAAAGCAGTCTGTCGGCAGAACAACAACAGCTGCAGATTTCTGTGAGTGTCTAACAAAGGCTCAAAGCAGCCACAATCTGTTGTACACAAGGTTTAGATCAGGTATTACAACCTCGTCTGCTACTGTGACTGTGGTTGTTTTACCACACAGACAGCTCAGCAGCCTGTTTAACTGTGTCACTCTGAAACAAACTTTATCTCTCTGC
>JAQFJA010000022.1:8365299-8379282 GCA_029874485.1 Naso brachycentron
TTCAGGGACGTCTCACAGAGTCCGGCTGTCTTGTGCAGGAATGTCTTCTTCACACTGACACAGCTCAGAAACAAAGCACATAAGGCTTTCATACTACAGTGTGGCCTAACTAAGTAAAACCTCTCAGTAGCCTATGAGAGTTTCTCCAAATTAAAGAAAAAAATTGTCAAAGCCACTTTACCCTTGCCTGCCATATTTCACAGTGATCCGGTCATTCTTTCTGTTCCTATAACTTTAGACAACATATTATTGAGTAACTCGTGACTTAAAGGGATAGTTCACCCAAAAATGAAAATTCAGTTGCTATCACCCTCATGCTGTTTGAAAGAAAAAAGGCGTTGCAGTAATCTCCCAAACAACTGAAACAAACGGTGACCAAGCTTCAAACATAAAAAAAACCAAAAATATAAATGTCTCCATGCTGCTCATCTGAAGTAATCCAAGTGTCCTGAAGCCCCAACATGCAGATTGTTTAAAAAACCTCCAGATGTTGTGTGATTTTTGCGTGAGCAAGTATACGTGAATGTGACTCCCTTCTTAGGAGCTACAGGCTAGAGTGAACAGGGAGGCCAAAAACATGGCATCAGTAGCATTTTTCAAAACAGCTTTGCATGTCGAGGCTTCAGAACACTTGGATTACTTCAGACAAGCAGCTTGGAAGCATTTTACTGTTTAGTTTTTTTTGTTGTTTGTTTGTTGTTTTTTTTTTAATGTTTGAATCCTGATCACCATTCACTTCAATTGTTTGGGAGATTACTGCAACCCCTTTTTCCTGTTAAACTCCAGCAGTGTTTTGTAGACTAAAAAACTTCACCCAACCTTCGATTGGCATGAGATTGAGTAGATCGTGACTGAATTTTCATTTTTAGGTGAACTATCCCTTTAAGGTTGGAGGATAGAGGTAAAGACAGATGCTTAAAGAGAGATGCTCTGTGTAAAAACACCTAAAATGATTCCTGGATGCATTTACATGTCAGTGTTATGTGTGGATAAAGCAAACCGAAAAATGGGAATTGTACTTGTACCATTTTTGTTTTGTCCGTACGTCTAGATTTGAGTCAAAGTACAATTTGGAGCATGCATTTTTGCACAAGCTTCCACTGAGCGGTAAAGTTCGGTTTAGTTTGGTACAGCTCTCTTCGAAATGATACCCCTGATCTGTCTTTGTTTCCACTGTCAACCGTACCCTTACTTTTTGGGCAGGGTATATGCTGGATGCATACATGTTGTGCTGCAGGAGCGCACCATAACGGCGCTCTGCCACTTTTTTCTCCTGGTGAAAACATGTAAGAAAACATACCACCTGAAAGGTTGCGTCTGAGCAGCACAGTGAATGAAATTATCTTTTTTCCACCAGTACCGTTAAACTTAAGGCAGGGAATCAACATGAAAAGGCAGCGAAGCATTCTTTCATGTTTTTTGTTCATGTTTTAAAACAAAACAATACGGCCAGCGTTTAATCTCCACACAGATCATTGGTTCATTGGTTTATTTTTCCTCCAGGGTGATAGAATAAGGAGACGGGCCGCAGCAGCGAGCAGACCAGCAGGTCTCACCCACAAGTTGCAGCTCCTCGCAAGTCCATAAACTTCATGACAGCTATACAAGCAAGCATTATTTGGCAAACTGATGTTTAAAGGTAAAAAAGGGAAAAGCAGCTTTATTGTCATGATACAACAAATTGTACAATGAATTGGGACCCTTTGGGATTGCTTGGTACCCCAACGAAAGGGTGACTAAAATAGGTACGGTACCGTATGATTATTTAGTAACCTTTTGACAGTGGAAATGCAAATAATTGTGTTCCATACTGTACCAAACCGAATTGTAATACTCAGTGGAAAAGGGGCTATGAATAGTTTCCCTGAACACACTGATCCAAAAGTACTGAGCATGATAATCATTTTAGGACTGATGTTCTCCCAAACTTGAGTTTTCATGGAGTTTTATGTAAAGCTATAAAATAACTTTAGGATTTACAGTAGTTGACTTCATGGCAGCGACCACTTGTAGCGCGGGTGATGGGCACCGCTTGTCTTCTCAGGAAAATGACCAAAACATTGCTGCCTGACTCCAAATCTTTGTGTCAGTGGTGACAGTAAAGGTCAATTGTGCAAGGCAACTCTTATCACTAATGGGAATTATGTGGGAGACTCTCACACCCACGCAGCTGTTGTTTGTTTTTAAGAATTAGTTACAGAGAGGATGAAAAGTCATGACTCACTGCGTGATATCATTAGGTTTGTGATGACTGTGATAAAAAAAATTCTAAATGTACTGAGGGGGATTTCTTGTGCCTTGCAAAGGTTCAGATGCGCCACAGCTGGGAACCCAGCAACGGGCAGGTTCAGTGTCATTTTTCAACCCACTTCAGATGGTTCATGCCTGCAAACACACACGACCTTTAAACCAGGTTGAATGTTTTAATTACAAGTCATTCAATCAAACCCCCAGTGCGTACTGTTTTAAGTCTACTCATAAATAAGTCACTAAAGAGCCCCTGATTTTTGACCAGTTATATCATAGCACCCAAAACCGAGTAAAGGTGAAGTGATTTTATAGGAAATGTAAAATTAGATCAAAATTTTTATCGAATAAACATTGTATTTTGCCACATGCAAAATAGCTTTAAGAATTATAGTACTGCGATTTAGTTTTTGCAACAAAAAACGGCAACTTTTTAAGCAGAAACACTTTAGAAAATCTTCACCGATTATTATACATGCACTGTTATCACTTTTTGAGTCCAAAAGTTTCCCATTCAAACTCTACTGACAGCAGACACATAATAATGTTAGAAATCCCCCACCCATCCACACGCACACACACACACACACACACAAACATGCACGCACACACATACACACGCACAAAAACGAGGATGTACGAGGACAAACTCACATTGTGTCGTCTGTTCTCAGCAGTAATTTAGCGCGCTGTGATGAGATCTGGCAGGACAACATGACAGCATAATGAGCAGCCTGACAAGTATGAGCCGTGCAAGAAACGGAAACGGGTAAAAAAGAGAAGAAGAAGACGATTTGAGCTCTTTTCAATGTCCGTTTCAGTGTGTGTGTGTGTGTGTGTATATGTGTGTGAGTGTGTGTGTGTGTGTGTGCGCATAGACAGACAGAGCGGTGTAACATTCTGACTTGTTGCTGAGCGTTTATTCCACTGTCAAACTGTTGTGCTCTGCTTCTTTTCCTCTCAAGCAGTTTATTTGGTCAGCAAACGGCTCAAATTTGTTTTTCAAATCTGCTTTCTAAAGCCGACTGTCCACGTTTGTAAACTGTCAGTGACCCGATCAAATTTGTGTGTGTAGACTCTGTAATCATTTGCAGGCATGTTCACGCTGACCGAAGGCAAGATTTCCATCCTGTTTTTGCAGGCCAGAAACATGAAGTCTGGCTGCTTGTTTGGACTTTTATTGAATTTGTCAGTGAGGTTTTTTTTTTTTTTTTTTAGAATACAAAAACAAGCCGGTCAGTAAGAGAGGAGGGATGAAACCTCATCATCTGTTAGTTCTCTCTGTTCTGACGCATGAGATGTGATTAAAAAGTCATCTGCCGATAAATTTCACTTTATTTTCGAAATCAGACTGAAATCTGATATAAAAACGTTGGATCCTACGTGATTACTTCCCAAATAGACCTGAAAAAACATCACTTGTATAACGTGCAACAAAACAGCCTGCCTGCTGATCCTTTGTGCTTTTAGAGGTTCGTGATACAACAGCAATCCTATTAAAGGCTTTAAAATAAAATGTTGTTATTGGACAGATTTCAACATATTTAATCTCGACAGAATTATCTGTTTCAACATGACAGTTACCAGCTAATTGTAAACAGCAGTTTGTCCAAATAGTTTCAGTTGTTAATTTGATTTTTTTCTGGGCAATTCTGGACACTTGAACCCTTTTTGTGTGTTTACCAAAACAATCTCTCTGTTTTGTGACGATAAAAGTCTGTCAAGGTTTTACCTGCTGCAGAAAGCTGCAGAAAGCCATCCAACAACAAAATATTCTAACTCATCTTCTTCAATGTCTTCACTCAGCAACAGAGAGACAAGAAAGGTATAACCAGCAATTAAAAACAATACCCAACCCAATGTTTAAAGTATCATCAGAGCTTGGATTAAATATTAATGTGGTCATAAAATCGTCACATGAAGTTCTGGATTCAGTCCTTTACCTTTTGATCCTTTTGTGTAGCCATAGCTGTGGCCCAGCTCAGGGGCTGCATCTTCCGAAGACTGCAGCCTTTGTCGGTTGCAACAGCCGAACTGTAACTTCTGCTAAATGAGACCGTCTGCTCTATTGAGCATTTCCTGTTTCTGCCACCAACTGCCCCTCGCATCACGACGCACTACTCCATGACACAGCAGTTAAAGGAGAAGTTGGTTTTTTTTGCACACTGAGCCTTATAATAAGAGTATTTACAATCATATACAATGTTCTACAGCATTATTATCATGAACGGTGCCGTCAGGAGGGTTGGAGCTCATTGCTGACGTCACCGCTGGCTGAAAACAACGGAAGTGCAGGGGCACTGAAAGTGCTTCGATAATCCGATGATAAACACAGTAAAGCTCATTTAAAAGACGAGAAACTCACCGAATGTTTAGTGGTGTCCTGTCATGTACCAACATTAAAAAAAAACATGAAGTCAACAACTGTTTGCGGGTAACGCGGCGTTGTTTAACTTTGTGTTTTTAGTGTCGATACATGAGAGGACACCACTAAACATTCAGTGAGTTTCTCATCTTTTAAATGAGTGTTTGTTTTATTTTTCGAGAGTTTGTCGGAGCACTTTAGATGCCTCTGCCGCTCCGTTGTTTTCAGCTAGTGGTGATGTCAGCAATGAACTCTCGTTCTTAAGATGGCACCGTTCCTCCTTAATAATGCTGTAGAACATTGTATATGATCATAAATATCCCTATTATAAGGCTTAATGTGCAAAAAACTGGACGTCTTTAACTTATGTGCATGTAGAGAAGGAGCCAGAATTGTTTTGTTTGTTATTTTAGTACTTACATTTAAAACAAAGTCCTCTAACTGCTGCTGCTTTGTCCGGTATTTTTCTAAAAAAAAAAAAATGTTGAAAAATGTTTTAAAAAACGGTCACAAACAGCACGCAATGAATCTCAGGATGTGTCGGGTCCAACTGGTGGATTGTTCATGACGGGGCCACATTTGAAGAAGTCGACAAAATGGGACTGACTTCATCATCAGTCTACAAATACGTCCTTCAGAGGATTCATTCAAAGGATTCTTTTGACTATAGCGGCTTTGAGGTGGGTACACACCAAAAGCAAATTTGATTTGTGGCGCAATGAAATTACATACAAAGTCAATGGCATGACGTGAAATCGTGTTGGGTGCCGCGACGGACTCGTATTGTGATGAGATGGCTGTGAATTAACGCACAAGGGACACGATTGTCACGTCCATCGTGTCTTCGCGCACGTTCAAAATATTTAACTTTAACTACTTGATCACGCAATAATAATCGCACAGTCACGCAAATATTTTTATTGCTTTTGGTGTGTACACAGCTTTACAGTAGAACAGACGCGAGCAGCTGTGGTGACAAAAAACACAAGGTAAAGTCTGAGCTCAGCAAACACGGAGCTGCGCGCTCAACAGATTCTGGACAGAATGTACGATAGATTTCACCTCCCTGTATTTTATAATCACCTGTGATGATGTCAGTCATATTCTCCTGCCGCGCGTTGTCCTGAAAAGTGTTGTGGACACCCAAACTGTAACACCTCATCATCATCTTGAAGCAGCATTTAACCCAACAAGTTCACACTGCACACTTAGATGACAGGCCACAGTCACGTGTTGCAGATCATCTGGCCTCTTGCGTACCTGAACCACCCGTCCTGTTTTTGTCTCAGGCCACAGGAAGCGGACCTGCAGGTTACGGTCTGGCTTCCTGTCCTGGCTTGGTATCTGTAAAGGAGGAAGGGAGGAGTGGAGGAGGGGAGGGGGTGTGGGGGGTGTTCTTATATAGCCCTGTGAAGATCTGGCTTTGCCTCCCTGTTTCCATGACAACCGCTCTCCTACAGTATTCAGCCGTGGGATGGCCTCTGCATCTGAAAGCAGTTCCCAGTGGTGTCTCGGGCCCTCTCTTTTTTTCCTTTCAGCTGCACTCTCTTCTTCTTCTTCTTCTTCTTCTTCTTCTTCTTTTTCTTTTTCTTCTTCCTCTGCTGTCTTTCTTTTTTTAAAAGCAGCAGCACTCCATCTTCACTCGCTGCTGTACTTTTAAATCTCAACGTCAAACATCATTAGCATCTGAATCAGGGCTGATGTCTGCTTTTGTTCCCTGTTTAAATTCCCCAAGACTACAAGCTTGGACTTGTAGCCAGCGCACGTTTAAAATATTTAGACCCACTGTCCTGTAAATATGCAAATATTAGCCAAGTGAAAGAAAAAAAAAAGCCTTAAGATGAGGACTGAGTTCTCTTCTGCTCCTTTTGCAGGATCACGTGGTTTTCTTTTGCAATATAGGCTATTTCCCAAAAGACACAGTTAAAAATTAAACAGCGTGGTTGTTTACACTCATTTTAGTACATTTGCACAATGATGAAACAGCAGCAGAGTGTTCAAGAGCAGCACTGAAGGAAAACCAGACAGCTTGACTTGTGCGATAGGTGTGATAAAAACAAACCTCAGAGGCTTTCAGTAACAAAGCAGATGTTTTCTCAGCTGTGAGGCAGATATTTTTCAGGTCAAAGCAAACTTACTTCCTCTCTATCACCGGTTCAGCCATTTGGGGTAAAAGCGCTGTGACCTACATATGATGAGGTTGACCAGAAATATTTTTGAGAGTTTGCAGGAGGCTGTTTGAGCCTCAGGTTCAGGCTGCAAAGATGATGAAGGAAATAATAAAAGGCTGATGTGGAGTCCAGTTGGAAGGAATGATGTTTCTGATGGACTCTGAATGAGTCCCGCTGCTGTGGGGAACCCCTCGCCCGCACGCAGCAGACAGAAACGTCCAATAATGCAGACTGAGAGAGGTCCGTTTATTGCTGACTGGAGGGAAATGTGCTGTTATGCTTAGCCAGCAGCCTAACTTTGGTATGTTTTGGTAGCAGGAGGTTGATGGAAGTATTGCAGAGTGTTTGTTGATAGATATGAAATTCAATCAGCGCAGTGCACCTGGATGATGAAGGTCAAACTAAACCAGCCTTGAATTAAGCACAAGTCTCACATATATCTGCTTTTTACCAAAATTGTGTTGCAAAACAAGCAGCGTCACAAACTCACCTGCGTGCTTTGAGTTAATCTGGTGGAATCAAATTAAGATCCAACAGTTTTTGTACAACTAATAATGCTAATAAACTGTGAAATAATGTGAGTTTTTCAAGCGAAAATCCAGTTAGTTACAGTTGAGTAGATGTAAGCTGTATAACCTGGTTCTGAATTTTGAATCAACATGATTTTTCAACCACAAGATCATGGATACACATTGATTTGATTGATTTATCACGTATGTACAATGTAAAAACACCCACAAGGTGGCTGTGCTGCGTTGCTTCTAGTACAATATGGCATTTATTTTAAATCACTTGTAAACAGATTTAGGTTGTGTTCTGAAGATTTTGCAGGTAGTTTTTACAAGCTGAGAGCACCATGTAGCTGAGCAAAGAGAAAAAGACAAAATAGACCAGCCTTGTAAAAATAGAGATGAGCAGTGTAATATATACGTGGGCGTGCACGGCTCCTGTGGTCAGTGTTGCAGCTGAAGTTAATTATAATGGGCGTGCTCTGCTGCATGACAAACGTGTCGTCCCACTTCCGCACCCTGTGTATTTTTGCCGTAAAGTCCAAAACTCAAAGACATTCAGTTTGTTTTCAGTTATTGCAAAGAACAAAACATACAATCGTTACATTTGCGATGCTGAAAACAATCATATGTTTGCTTTAAAAAGTTGCCAAAGTCATTACCTGATTGTAGTTGCTGAGTCATTTTCTGCACATCAAATATTTGATTAATAAACTTATTCCTGCAGCTCTAAGTTGGGGGCACACAAGTCGGACTGCTAACAAGCCAGATTTAAAGGCATACACAAAACTTGTTTTCCTTTCTGTTGTTTGCCTCACTAATGAGTTCCAGACAAGAAGATAGATATCGTTCTTTCAACTGTGTGTGGGAACAGGGAAGAGACCGGCAGAGCTCGCCCACCGCTAATTAGCTTAGCTCAAACACTGGTAGTCAATTGAAAGCGCTAGCCTGCCTCCACCTGAAGCCATCAGATAAACTTTCCAACAACTCTAAACGGTCCTGTGTGCTTGTTGTGACTTGTTTATTTACCACTTTGTGTTATTTTTTGACTCAGATTAGCACTTTATTTAATTTTAGAATCAAATAAGTACCAGAAGTAAGCCATAGGGCGCATGCTTGCCAGTAAACAGCCACAGCAGAAGAAGAAGAAATATATAAAATAGGGCTCCTACATAAAGTGCTAATCTAAGTCTAAAAATAACATAACGTGGTAAATAAACAAGTCACAACAAACACACAGGACAGTTTAGAGTTGTTGGAAAGTTTATCTGATGGCTTTAGGCAGAGGCAGGCTAGCACTTCCCATTGACTACCAGTGTTCAAGCTAAGCTAATTAGCGGTGGGCGAGTTCTGACCTTCTCTTCCTTCTTACCGCACATACAGATGAAAGAATGGTATTTATCTTCTTGTCTAGGACTGGGGAGGGAGGCAAAAAACAAAAATTAAAAAAAAAGTTTGTGTATCCCTTTAAAGTATTTTATTACCTCCAAAATAATCTATGGCCAGTTATTATAAAACCAGATAAATGGACCCTAGAAATGTCCCATCTGCTGTGAGATTAGACAGCATGACATAAATGGGCAGATTTACACAAACATCACTTGGACTTGCGGAAGTGTGACTTCTGCACATTTAATTTTCATAATCTTCAGTAGCTCTTAGTGATTTATTGTGAAATCTTTAACATTTACTGTTGAAAAACACCTGATGGGAAAAAATCTGTTGTTGTGTTTTAACACCATAAACTAAAAAATTATCTTAGAAAAGTCACAAATTTATTGTCAGCATACCAGCCCACAACCAGTTTTTATTTATAAATTATTGGATTCAAGCTTTCAAGGAACTTGAGTGCATTGGTGTGTGTATATGATGTAGTATTTTATTACTTCGGACTGCTAACCGTAGAGGATTCACTGTTATATTTGTATTTGGTGTTGAACTGATATAGGTATTTTAAAACCTACATTGTTAATATTTACATTTGCTAGTTAACTATTTTTGAGTGCTTTTAATTGGACGTGGTTTTAATTCTTGGCATGTTACTACTACCAGCAATCGGTGGAAAAGTATGAAATCGTCAGCAGGAACAAGTATTGCAAAGACCGCATGCTCATGTGCGTGTGTGTGCTTCTTGCGACTAGCAGAGCATAAGGAACAAACTGTGACCCGAGCGTCAAAGCATTACTCCATAGCACCACAGGGCTGTATTCACAGTTAACTTTTACTTGACTCAAAATAAAACTGGCATTGAGTGCAATCGCCAAGACGTGTCTTAATAGACAAATAAGGAGTGGCACAGAGCGAGGCATAATTAAATGATCAAAAATCAGTGAGAAAATATAACAGAGAACTGTTTGATTGACAGGTGGTCTCTGAGTCTGTGACAGGTGCAGTGCAGCTTTCACTTTCTTCATGGCATCATACATTAGAAAGGCAGGTGTCTGCATCATGGCAGCTGGAGGATTTCCAGACTTGACCGACCACTTTTAGTGTCCCAGCAGATATTGGCACGAGAAAACAATTTTCAGACGAGGGCTGGAAAGCTGCCAGAACGTCTGGTTTCACATTTACCAGCAACATTAATGAGCGGGGAGGCTGATTCTTGCATCAGCCTCTGAAGCGGTCACCCTGCTTCATCTTTAATGGGCTCACACAGACAGTCTGGCACTACAGGAGCTAAACAGAGCCGGTCCTTCTCTCTTGATTAAATCGTTGCAGCATAATGAAGCAGAAGAGTCACACGGCAACTCAGAGCCCCTCTGTCTACCTGCTGCAGTTCGATTTCTTTTTGGTCTTCTGGCAGAGGCATGCGGCTCTGTGGCAAGTCTGAGTACTTCAGGCTGAGCGTTACAGGGAGGAGAGAATGCAAACACACTGCGGTCGTGGCGTAACAGCTGAGTGTTGCTGAGCTGTTGGGCAATGCCTCCAGAAGACGGAAAGACAAGAGAGCAGCTGCTGACAGTTAAGACGTTCCCTGGTGAGGGAGGCAGGGAGGGAGGAGGAGGGTAGGGAAGACAAGAAAAGGAAGAGGGAGGGAGGGAAACGAGTGGAGTGCAGGGTTGCTGGTGGCTGGGAAGAGGCGGAGGAGAAAGGAGGTGGAGGTGGAGGTGGAGGGGTTCCTCTTTTTGAGACGGATTCTTTACAGTCTTGGGCGAGAGGGCGAGCGAGCAGCCAGCTTTGGGAGTTCCTCCTTGTGTTTTCTTTTTCTTCGTCTCCTTTTTTAAATTTTATTTTATTTTTGTTGGTACATGTTTGTTGTGCGAGCAGCTGAGCAGCGGTTTGCCGGTGCGTTCAGTCTGCAGCATGGAAACCAAGTCCCTCTTCAACCTGCACAGAGCCCTCGCCCAGCCCGTCAAGATGTGCATGTTCGATTTCCCCGTCACCATCCTGGATGACTTGGTGAGCTCCGCCACCGCACCACAGAGAAATGGCTCTGTGTGTGTGTGCAAATATTTATATGTCTTTGTAAGCATGAGTGTATTCAAATAAGTTTATGTGTATGTGCATTTGTGTGTGTGTATGTCTGTAAGTGATGTAAGTATAAATTGCATTGTAAATGCGTGTGTGTGTGCGTGTGTGTGAGAAAGTGTGTGTAAGGCATACAGAGATTGAAGTGTGAGGCAAAAAGTCCAGTTACATGATTAGAATAGATAAGTTTATTTCAGAACACAGTGGATGTTTAAACTTAGTTGAGTATTTTTAATGAGTAATTTTATCCTGCCAACATTTCATTGTTGGCTTTCCTTTTTAAACTGTCGCTACCTTTTGAAATAGAAATAATACAGTAATACAATAGAAAATAAACAAAATTAAACAAAAACCCAAACTGTGTTTGTCTTAGAAAATAAATCTGAGCTCTCTCTTTAAACATCCCTATCAGTATTTCCCTTTATAAAAACCAAACAGAGTCAAAGGCTGCTGGACGTCTGTCTGCATCAGGGATTTTTTCAAAAATCACACGGTTATATATAGTCCATTCATTTTATATTCACATTTTTAGTGCTCTGTCCTGACCCACTGGCTTGGTGGAAAGCACATGTGGGAGAAATGCCTGTGCTTCCAAAAGTGGCCAGAAAGCACCTGTGTATCCCAGCTGTAGGCGTTCCTTTGGAAAGAGTGTTCAGTACAAGGGCCCGTATCCAGACAGAGCACTAGAAATGTGAATATAAATGAATGGACTGTGTTCCCCTACATGTGCTTTCCACCAAGCCAGTGGCTCAGGACTGATTGCTGGAGCGTAGCAGTTCTGTTTCACTCTAGAATCAAGTTCTCTCGGGTTGATGGCATAATAGACTCACGAGTCAGTCTCTAGATGCTTCTCTTAACTAGAGACTGATGACATACCACCAGCTTTTGTTGCTGAACATGGTGGAGACAATTACAGAGTTTAAAAAACCCCTGCATTGCAGAACCAATCCTAAGTCTTTAGGGTGGTCTTTCATAATGGGCCGGTGACTTGCTGAAGTCTTGTGCTTGTAAACACTGTCCGACCAGCAACACGTGTACTATGGGATGGCTCAGACGCAGTCGCCAAAGAAAACTCTTTCAAAGTTTGTTGATGCAGCGTTTGCGGCGAAATGTTTCCATCAGTTTGAAACAAACATAATCTTTTATTAGGACATGATTCATCCACCCGGCCATATATATCTGACTATACATTAGCTTTAGAGGACATCACAGAGTTACACCGGGGGATGGACTACCCAAAGCAGTAACGTTATGTGGGAGCTCTCGCATGCTTTTGCGACAGTATGGACGCAGCAAAGTTGATGTGGAGCGATCAAATAATCTAATGTTGCTCTGGGCATCCATATTCAATGTTTTAAAAAATTCTCTCCATGTTACAAAGTGATTCGCTGGCCTATATCTTTAGTCTGTTTTCCCTACAGAGGAGAAAAGGGGTAGTGACTATTTCCCAGATGGCGTCTCCTTTTCAAAAATGTAAGGGCCGTTGCTTTGTTAGCGGTGGTTCTTGCCACCATCCCAGCAACTGGCTTGCATATTGATGTCCCCAGACAATCGTTAGGCGGAGATCTCCGGTTGTCTGGTATCGTGAGACTAATGGCATAATTGCATTTTCTGTTGTTGACCTGTTCTTCCTTGCAGTGGTGGATCTCTGGCTCTTGTCTTTCTTGGTGGCGGCGGAGGTGCTTTGTATTTTTGCTGCTGTCTTTATGTCTGGAGGTTCCTGAGTTGTAAGTGCCTTAGCTTCAACACAGAACAAGAACGACAGAAGGAGCCGTACCTGTTTATCCATTCAGCGAACGTTTTAACTTCCATCTGAAGGTATTTCTGTTGCTGCCGTTGAGGTGCTTCAAGAAGGTTTCAAGGAGAAGAGAGTGAGCTGTCTCTCTGAGGTCAGGACAGGAGTAACATCATGGAGAGGGGATAGAGCTGGCAAACTTCCTCCAGAACAGTGATGTCATTGTTTTTAGGCATAAGATGCTGCCTCTCCAAGTACCTGGAAATCATTTTAAATGTGGATTCCCACCTGGGACCACATCGTGAATTAGTGCATGCTCCGTTGTGTTCAGTCCTGCCTGCTTCTTTTAAACTCTTCATTTCCAGTTTTCAGAGGCTGTTGCCATACTTTTGGACTCTCCACCCTTGGCATCTTGAGAACTTTGGAAAGTGACAAATTTACATTTTGATCAAATCAAGAAAACTAAACACAAGAGAAGTTTTCAAAAGCTTTCCTCATGTTACTGGCATTGTCTGATTGGCTGTTGTAAATCTCTATGGACTCTGTGTCTTTATCATCCGTTCAGCAGAGAGGACAGTAAAGCTCAGAAAGAATGCTGTTGGTCCACATCTGCAGTTGCACCAAACCATCTGTTCCTCCACACTCACTCATACCCCTTGCACATTTTTGTGATTGTGTGTATGTGCAGAAGGAGGTTCTTGCTGGACCTGTTTTTGGGGGTATTGTTTTATTCATTAGATTAAAAATCTACATTTTTCACGATCTGAAATGAAGTCATATCTTTGGAGGTGAAATAAGCCCCAGCATTTTTCACACCTTGGGTTTTTTTTAAATAAAGAAGACGGTAGTCTAAGGCAAAAAAACCCCAAACAAAACAACAAGAAGAAGCAAAAAAAAAAAAAAAAAAAAATAGAAAGATAAAGAAAATAAATAAATCATACAAGACATTGTTAAGTTACCAATTAATATTAAAAGGTGGAGTCAGTAGCATTCGTTCTTTGCCGTTTGTAAACACAACATTCAAACTGGGCCCCTCCTCCCGGCTTAACGTACCAGAAGTATCGTAACTTAGCGTGTACTATGTGTACTGCTATACCGCTTACCTAACATTACACAGCAAGCCACATAGGAATGTTATATTTGTTTAATGGAGAAGTTGACAATTTAGCAAGCTAACAAGCTAACCGCCAGTATTTAGCATCTACCTGTCCATCACAAAGTAGTCCAACTCTTCATCGCTCTTCCCAGCCTCTCTTTCAGTGCTCCAAAATGGCTGAAAGCCAAATCAAGATTTCACTTTCGCTCTGGAACAAGTTTTATCTGCTTGCTCACTAGGGCTATATTTCCTTTTCTTTGCACTATGTCCACATGTGTAACTTTTCTCCAGTCTGGACAGCGTCCAGTAGCTGTGCACCGCGGTGCTCTCAACCTCACCTGCACGCAGTCCTTGGCTGGGGGAAATGCACCAGTTCATTTCGGTCATGCCAT
>JAQFJA010000022.1:8462187-8474678 GCA_029874485.1 Naso brachycentron
AGAAAAAAACTCGTAAACACGGACATGCGGAAAAATGTCCACTGTAAACATGCAGCCTAGAGATTTTTGTACACATAACCTTACACAGGACTGTGGTGCATATCGGGCATTTTTATGAACAGAGGACATATTAAACTTTAAGAAAATCAACAGAGGTAGAACTTTACTAGATGGATTTTTATGACTTTGTTACATTTTTATTGAGTTTTTTACACAGTGTCATCCTTTATTTAACCTGGTTGTGGCACATGTCGTGTATTGAGGCTGATGTTGATGCTGTTAAATGTCACTCAGATCATGTCTTCTTTGAATCTGCAAACCCGACTCACTGTATAAAATGACAGACTGGAACTGCTATAAGACAGAGCTGCTTGGTTCTGTGTAAACTAACAAAGGCTGAGAACTGGTGGGCCTTCAATACGTGTTAGCTAGAAGTTTGGTCATGATAATGCTTAGGATTTAGTTACCACACCAATAAAATGTGCCTGGTCATGTGAGCATCCGAGCATTTGAAAGGCAGACACAGTAATGTAACTCAGATTTGGTTGAAGTACACACTATTGCACATATTGCCTTAACCACATCTAATGAAAACATTGAGGGGAATTCTTTTTTCACAGCTCTGCATTAATTACTTCTTGCTTGTGTTTAAACTTTCCTAAAAGCAAATAAGTGATTATCATGTGTTCACAAGAAATGAGCCACATACCAGCTGCTTAAACCTCGTGCCCACCTTGAAAGAACCAAATATTTCCTGACTTGTCTTCAAAGGCAGCATCGATGTTGTCGGGAATCCCCTTCCAGTGACGGGACGCCAGTGCAGGGTAACCACTCTCCAGATGCCCGTCCCTGATCCTCCAAACGTAGCCGGACTTAAAGAAAAACAGCTCCCCTCGGATCATAGACACAGCATCAAAGTCTGTCTGGCAGGCATCAGGCTGAAAATAAGACGAATCACATCATTTACACATGCTACAGTTAGGTTTTATTGCAATGGGGTGACGTGTTATTGTCTTAAAGGATCCAACAAGCCACTAGAGTGAGTCAGAAAAAAAACCCACAAGTTTTACAGGAGAAAATAATCTTCTGTGGAACTGTTTTCATATAAGTAACTCTTATGTGACTAAAAGATGAGTTTTGTCTGATTTTTCATCCACATTTCAAAATACACTCTTGTTTGATGTGGTGTATTTTCAAGTATTTTCAAAGATACTTACTCCTTTTAAGTTGTTATTACCACAGAAACCACTGCCTCTTTAAGGACAGCTCGTGGTATTTGAGATTTACTTCTTGTAAACAAATCCCATAAAACTGTATTGATCCGACAAACAAGTGCTCCCTGTGGACATGTTATTCATCTGTGTCATAGATCCTTACTGTCGGTTAAAAAAAAACAAAAAAACCCAAAACATCAGTGAGACACTGTTGCACTGGCTGACATGTGTCCTCATAACTATGAACACACACACTGTGGTTTTTTGTAACTTTGTCCTTCAAACACCAAAAAGCACCAAATGTGGATTAATCAGTGACTGAGATAATCCTCAACAAATGCAGTATTTCCTGCTGTTCATGTAGTTATGGCTAAACACTACAGTGTCCTCAAGTTTTTAAGGAAATTACAGAGCCTGCAAATTGAAGATTTCTGTCCTCAGTGGGAACCAATGAGCCTGGAGCTCGGAGAGTCACAAACAGGAAGTCAGATCATGTTGAGAGACAGACTAACGCATTGGTTTTGATCTTTGTTGACAACAAGAGCAAAACATGCGTCTACACTCTCTTCACTGAAGCACCTCACGTTTTGACCAAAATGCTCAGAAAAACAATGCTCATATGCTGATGTTTATTAGGTTTTCCATATTACTATCTTAAATTATATTAGCATGCCAGCAGTTGCTAATTAGAACTTACACAAAGTGCAGCTGAGGCTGATGGGAATGTCTTTAGTTTTGCAGGAATTTGATCATAAACCAAACTGCTGCACAAAATATAATATATAACTAAAAAATGACACTAAAGAAAAGGTCAGAGGCTCACCAAGGAAATTACAATTCATCCTGAATATCTGCAACAAATTGAAAGGAAACCCATCCTATTCAAGGTATTTGTGAGACATTTTGGTAAAAAACAACAAAAAAAACCAAAAAGACAACCCAATGCTGGCAGTAGATGAGTTGCTAGCTTGCTGATAATCCAGTAAACAGGTTTCCCCCGTAGGAATCATGAATGTCTGTGCAAAATATCATGTCAAAATATCGACAGGTTTGTCAAAATGATTTCCGTCTGGACCAAAGTGATGGACTAACCGTTTGACTAGAGATGGGAATTTGAAGAAATGTCCTTGATTGATCATCAGGAAAATCAACAATCAATTATCCATTAATCATTATTTTTTCATATTAAGAATTCCTATGGCAGAAAATACAAAATAAAGCCTGTTTTCTCTCAATTAAATCTTTATTCCAAGAAGAACTTATAGTCCAACAACAATCCTCTTAGACAAGGCAGTTAAAGTTCAGTTGTTTATCTTAAACAAAAACGATATGCTGCGTACGTGAAAACAGCCAAGCCAGAGGCTCCCACATATCAACGAGCCAACGCTACGATGCTCTGAAACACAATTGAGCATCTTAGAAACCATTTCAAAATACAATACTATCAAATATGACAGCATATTATGGCTATCATTAAAAAAAAAAAAAAAGCTGACCTGGAAGTGGGAGACTGAAAAGCAGAGTTTGAGAAGATCTGCCACAGCGGGCATGATCTACAACAAGCGACATCTGGCCAACCTTGCAAAGTTTAGACTGTTTACTTCCTTGATAGAAAGAAAAACCCATTTTTCAAGTTTTTCTCACAAATATATGAGTTTAAAACTGTCTGTCACTATTTGAGTAAATAACTCAGAAATTCTGACTTTAGAACTTGGAAATTTACCCCCCCCCCACGCTCGTCTTTTTTTTTTTTCTACGATGATCCTAATACGCTGTCGTGCTGATGGCAGCTTGTAGACAGCTAAGTAACGTTATTTCATTTTTTTCTGTCTCCTAAAACTAGTTAAATATTTCCCCCTGTTGGTAAGATGTCTCATTGCTGCAACATAGTGAAATTCACTGCATTGCTTAAGACTCACACTAAGCAACACAACCTCTATTTGATATTGGCGTCTGATCGATAAAAATTTCATGTGAACAAAATCGATCACACCCATCCCTAAGCCTGACAGACTGAAACATGTCTGTACACTTGTGTCAAGACAAGCTGAGGAACTTGTGTGTGCAGATATGTTTTGGTACATGTTTATAAAATACGCAATATTTATGAAGAGGTTTTTATTCTTGGTATTAGAATTTTTTTTTGTCACAGCCCTATTTCCTCTTGTAAAAATTAATTTATCTTTATTTTTAATTGTCAAAAGCACATCATTCAATACAGTCACCCCATGATTGGTTCTTTGAATGTTGTATCAGCTCCACTCACATTACCGATGATCTCATTGGTCTCTGGGTTTGATGGAGGTGGAGGCGGGGGTGGTGGTGAGGGCAGGACTTGTGGGTGAACTCCATACAGGTACTGGATACCTTGTTTGTCATCCTCGCTCAGCCTCAGTGGGTAGGAGAAGGAGTAATATGCGGACATGATGGCTCCTGGCTCACGGGAGTGCTGAAGGCCCAGGACGTGCCCAAACTCATGGGCAGCAACCTGGAGAAGGTCTGTGCCTGTGGGGGTGGTAGACAAGCCTCAAAGGATGCAAAGCCACACCTGGTTCATATGATGTCTGCAGATAGTTTTGGCATTTGTTTTGACCTGCTTGCAGACGGCAGGGACTTTGCTACCTGAGATGATGCAGTGTCAGCAAAGAGTCATAAAAAAGTACCTCAATGTTTCTTTTCCACTGACTCAGCTGATATCAGCTCACAGTTATCTTCTCATCTCAGTTGAGCCCTGAGAAAGCCTGTTGTTACGGATGTGTCAGATGTCACAGATCCATAAGCAGGTAAGTATGAGATGGAGCAAAGGCGCTTCCCTTAGTTGTGCTTTGCTTTGTTAATTTGTTATTGACATGGTGGCTGAATTTGTTACGTTTCCTCTAAGTTGCCACAATAGATTGACATTTGCATTTATACTTTTGTATTGTTTGTATTTTTTATCTTAGTAACTTGAGGAGAGGTCTAAATTATTTTTCCTATTCTGCTTTGGACAGTGTGGTAACCTTTTAAAATTTATGCAATTGTCATGTATCCTCTGGTTTTTCACAGGAGTGCACCAATATTGTTATGTTTATAACCTTAAGAGTTGTCCATGTTTCTGATATGGTGTTAAGGATGTGGCACTGGGAAACTGATTTTGGTAACTCCCATTTTTGGCTTCATTCTCCAGTCCTGTTCAATCAAACTGTTTGAATAGATTGTAGATGCAGGACTGTAAATTTATCAGTGTGCTCCAGTCCCTTTTGCTCTCCTGAATTTTGCTGGGAGTGACATATTTTTGCCTAAAATATGTGTGAAGAACCTTTCACACACATATTATACTGTATTATATTAATTTTCTTCTATATTCTACAAATAGATCCCCCTAGATCCTACACACTGGGCCTTCAACACACAGTAAACCAATCCTTATTGAACCCTTGTACTGACAGGTCTTTTTGTTTTATTCTATTTATTTTGTACTTTTGTTCTACTAAAATAAATACAAAGGCAAGAGTTAAGAAATAATGGTTTAAATAACCCCTTTGTCTTCTTAGTGAGTACCGTCTCACACAGACACTCACCCATGTGGTTTCCGATGGTCCATGACTCATCAAGGTCAAAGTGAATGTCGCCCTGTCTGTGTGTTTTGGGGAAGAAGGCGTGAGCGAGAATCCCGCCTGGGCCATCGAAGGGAAGGTTGTCTCCATGCCAGTACCTACAGGTGCATAAGTCAGACTCACTGATGATGACGCTTTCAAACAACGTTAACAAATATTAGAGAATCTGTCAGTCTGTCAGCTGAGAGCTTCCCATTACAACTTACCAGAACCCAGTTTGTCATATTGAAATTGCTGGTTTTGTCTGATGAGCAATCCAAACATAAATACGTTCAGGTTTTTATCACAGAAGACAAAACAAAACCAGCCCTCTGGTTGGTTGGACGTACTGAAGCTTCTCCATTTAAGTGAGGCCCACCACTGACCCTTTCTGCACCCAATTTGGGCAGATTTGCGTGCAGCCAATCTTCACAAATATTCTTTGAATGAAAGCAAAGTGTTGCACAACTATACAGAGGTGGCAGCTCAGTGTGTCAAGATGCCTGTACATGACATGCAGAGAGATTATCTCCGAAAAAACTGGGAATACATCATGATAAAGCATGTTGTGAATTTTACATGATGGGTATCAAATCATGTAGACCAAAAAAGGGGAAACAATCCTTGATGCTCTTAATGCTACTGTATATGATAATGACAAACACAGGGGTGTTTGGGGTGAATAAATGTAAATTGTAAAAGTCACAAAAGTAATGAGATGATGCATTAATCCCTGTTTTTGTCATAATTAAACAATAATGACAAAACCTTACAGCTTGAATCCAAACTATGATTCAGAGGTGGGAAAAAAGGTAATTGCTGCAGGAATAACAAACCAAGGAACGTAGAAAAGAATGACTCATTTCCAGGATGAGACAGAAACCCCTGTTAAAGGAAAAGTTTGTATCTAGTTTGTATCTGCTTGTACTTTCCCGTTCTGCTATCTCTTGTTTCGATCGCTGTGGCTCTCTGAAGCTCTATGTAACAAAGATCTTTGTCAAAATCTGATTTGAACTGGTCTGATTTTGTCGGCCTAAGCTCATGAGTAGATTAAAAATACTCGACTCAGTGCCTCTGTTGCCTGATGTGCTCTGAATTTCTTGCGCTGAACACATATGAGAGTTCACTCCACAGAAAGAAAGAAGCACATCAGCTCTTTTGGGCATGAAACCCAAGAACTGATGGAGTAAAATCAATTAGATTTCTTCAAAATTGAATTGGTACAAAATCATGGTGTTTTGCACATAGTATATTGTATTTTATGATGTCAGTGAATGTTGATGAGTCATGATTGTTGGCATCACTGTCTGAGGGATTGTGGGTGAGGAGGATGTCCACTGTGTGTGCATGAGAGTCATGGAATAAAGGGGAGAAATTTGGAGGTTCTAAAACACCAGTGACATAAAATGTCAATTTCAGTCAAAAAAGCCTACATTATTATTTGCAAACATTAATATGACCATCATGTATGTTGTCCCTAACATTTGCGTTGACTACTAGCTGCTAACGAGGAGTGAGGAGTCAACATTCAATAGGGGTATACAACAGAAAACAAAACAAAACAAAACAAAAACAAACTGCGAATCACTGCAACCACAACAGATTGTTGAGCATACAGTAGGGAGAGGTGATTTGGACCAAAATCATTTTTCTGTATTTAATGCCTGAATACTGGAATTATATACATCATGATGTTTATCACAAACTGTGCTAAGTCAAAACCACGTCAGAGATGTCAAAAGTAAGACTAAGCGATATGGACTTAATATCACTCTATTTTTTTGTTTTGACCTTAATATTTTTTACAAAGAGAAATTCCATTTAAATCCAATGCAATCCGTTCAACTGTTACATTTCAATCAGAGTAGCTGCCAGCATGGCTAAAAATCTTAATATTAGATTTTTTTCCCCCACAGAACAAATCAATTTCTTTTCCAATGATATCTACTTGTGCTCAGGGTCTTTTTCCTGTCTCAACTTGTTTTTCCCACATTTCAGTCCTCCCACCTTGCAAAGTCGATGCGGATGTCGGCCTTCCCACTGTGGATCTCAGTGAAGGTGAGTGGGGTGACATCACTCCAGATTTTCAGTGCTTCCCGAAAGACGTGTCGAACCTTTTCCACACTTATCTGCCAGGGAAAACTGATGATCCTGTGGGAGACCAATGCAGGTGTCAAGCACGCACATACACACCGGATGTAAGGCAGCGGAGAGGGACCACCGACCTCGCCTGCCTCCCTCTAATCTGATATCTGCCTCGGTATCATCAGCAGGGAAGTGTGCTGTTACGGACGCCCTCAGGCTCATTAACAAAACACTGAATCATGATCTCCTCCCTTTCCCCTTTGATAAAACCACCCAGTATGATAAGCAGAAATAACAGAGAAACCAACATGACACAAAACATTTCATAAATATATAGAACATTTGATAAATCAGGCATTATTTACACCTCAAATCAGACAAAATGAATCTTTGCATTTCAGTTTGAAATAAATCAACATCAGCATGAATAGTCAACATAATCGGTGGTTAATTAGATCCCAGTGTGTAGAGAGGTCATAGGTTCAGTTCTCACATTAAAGGCATAATTTGACATTCGCTGGAAAAATATACTTATTGGTTTTCTTCTAAAGAGTTATGTGAGAACATTAAGGTGAGATGAGTATCAGTCTTCTCACTGCTGAAGCGTAACAATTACCACGTTATATCATGTTATCTAATCTGGACAAAAACAGAAGTGTAAGAACACCAATATGCTGTTTTACAGGGTCTATGCACTGCAGACCTGCTGACAGGTTTTGCTTCTGGCACAATGGTAGCAAACTAGAAAACCTGACTGTATCCACCAAGTAACCATTGCTGAAACCACGAGTGACTGTTTGTATATTTTGGGGTTTTTTACAATATAAATCAAAAGACAACATGATACTTAGTGAGATTTAAAGGTGTTTGTAGGCAGAGTTTTTATCTTACTTAATCTGAATCCAGCTCTGTACAATCATGAGATCAATTTTCCCATTCTCACAACGACAGCAATTGTGTTTATCCAAGCAGTAAGTTTTAGATATGAGCAGTTACCACTGGTGGTTGTTGTTAAAGTTCCAGTGTGTACAATTGTGTGCCATCTAGTGGTGAGCGTGCACATTACATCTGACCCAATATTCCTCTACTCATCCTCCCCTTCCTAGCATGCAGGAGAACCTGCGTTGCCATGAAACTCATGACGAACGCAAAAGTATTAGTATTTAGTAATATTATTTTCAATTTCTGCCATATTCTACAATTAGATCCATCTAAATACTGCTCATTAAACCTTTAGTTTAGGAATCTTGATGACCTGACCTGATCAGATGGTCTTCTGGAGGTTTGCAAATGCAGCTTGCATTGTTCCAAAGGTATAGTGTTAAGGTAGTTTTACATATGTGGATTTGAAGATAAATAATAACAACAATTGTAGACAAACAAAACTCTAAGGCTTTGTTCAGACTGCAGGCAAATCTCTTTTGTTTCTAAAATCAGATATTTAAGGCCAAGACCAGATTGGATTTGTTTTTGCCTCCAAACATCAGTGTGAAAAATCTGCATGGGTTACCGTGGTAACGGCATAAGCATCAGTATGTGCACTGCAAATGCAGCTTTACAACATGGAAGTACGACGAATGAAAAATTGAGATACATCATCTCGCGATCCAAACACTTGCTGTCATATCGTGGTGCCGAATTCTGCTGCACCTGACAGACTCAGCTTAGAAACAGATTGATTGATGCCCGGTGGCTCAGTCGGTAGAGCAGGCGCCCCATATACAGAGGCTATGTCCTCGCCGCAGCGGACCCGGGTTCAATTACAACACAACAGCTCTTTTTTTTTCTGAGTGATGCATCATAATAGGAGACAACTAGGAGTATATTGTATATTTGTACATCAATGTATGGATGCATTGATTTACATCCTACTATCCAACTACGTCGATAGGTAGATGGCAAATCGTCCTCCTTTTGTGACTCACGCATATTGATCTAAAATCATTTTTCAAAGCATAAATCGATTGTATCGATAATAAGAATTTGTGCCTTGTATTTAGCACGTCAGACATTGTTATGCGCATGTATTTTTCCTACTCATAATGGACGGTAAATAATTGCAAACAAGGCTTCAGTTCATCTTATGATGTCCTGCTCGTGTTTTGTATCAGCAGCATCTTCATATAATGGTGGATCATGGCAGGGAAGCAGCAGGAGAACCAGAGATTTTCAGTCGGCGTTTGCGCTCCACACAGATTGAATAGAAGCCTTGCATTGTTTGTGTAGTTGAGTGTATCAGGCTTTCCCATTGTTTTACCTTCTCTACAACTGTATAGAAAATGGCATTTTCTTTTCCTCTATTTTTGGCAAAAAATGTTACAATGTCGATTTCTAGTCGTTGAATTGCATCGTATCGCTCTAAATGAATCTGTACTGTTCTTGTATCATATCACCAACCATATATTGTAATACATATTGTATTGGTGTTAAAACATATCGTTACATTTCTAAAGACAGCCAATGCAGAATTTGGATACAGCTCGGATGACAAGACAAAAACGCAAACACAAATCCCGTCTACTTTGTCTTCATCAGTTCTCATTGAATTCCATCATGTTCACCCACACGAGCACACAGTCATGTTCAGTACAAAACTCTAAAAATGAGGAAGTGTACGAGGACAGATGTTAAATTTCAGTAAACTTATAACCTTTTGACTCTCACCGTCTGGTCAGGAGCATCAGAGCAAATATATCAGACCTGTGGGTGCAACATTGCACTCTGCTCACACACACAATCATCCTCTTTCTGATGATGAATGGTTCAAGGTTTGCTTTCAGTCATAAGGCCAACATTTGTTGGTGCTGTCAGATGGTCAGTAATCATAAAGTTTTGAAAGATTTCTCAGGAAAAGTTACAGCTGCCTGAACCGACACACATCCAGCATGAGACTAAACGTGATGTTGATGCAAAATCTATAAACACATGTATGTCATTTAAACACACACAAACGAGGAGGAAGCAGCCGGCAAACAGACATCAAATCATGGCAGAAAAAGTGCAACACAAACAGTTTTACACATATGAAGTTGATGTCGCGTTTATCTTCGTTCCTACAGAGAGGCGAAGCACACCATCTGTCACATTACCCATCTTCACTTTGCTTACAGCCGCCATCACCACATAAGACATCACATCAGAGAAAGAGGCTTGACTGCAGAGGGCAGATATATTCACTGGCTTACAGACAGGCAATCACACAGTGCATGTTCAAGTACAGCAACAAATTTAACATGAAGCAGAGTCCAATCTGTGGCCTCATCTGCCAACCTGCTATTGATTGGAAAGGAAAAGTGATTTGGCCATCTTATGTAATTAAATACTTTCTTCAAACCTGGAACTTAGACGTCACTGTCAGACAGAGTCACACATGCTTCACAGCAAGTGAAGGAACATTCATCTGAATCTGTTTTCTGCCACCCCCCCAAATCACTTGCTACACATGGGATATTCTTTACCGTAACGGTTCCTTTTAAGGTAGATTCTTCTTTCCCTATGGATGTTTTTCTCCTTTGTAGTCCACTAAGCCAAGGACATCGATGCTGCAATTTTGCCGCTGTCGAAGGAACCTTTTCATAAAGTCGTTTCAAAGTGTGAGAGAGTGAATCTATTATTGAGGGAGGTAAAGCAAAGAGAGGAGTGGCATAATGGGACAGTCACATCCCATTCACACAACACCTTCATTTTATGGCAAACAGCAAATTTACCATCAAGGCACATCCCAAAGTGTATGTGAAAAAGCTACTTTTGGAAGAATAAACTTCGGTGCGCTGTATTTCGAATCAAACTAATGAGATTTTAGCAAACGTGCATCAGACAGTTTCGGTTGTACAGACTGCTTACTCAGTAGCAGGTGTTAGCTGTGTTTTAATTACTTGATTGAACACATAAGAAAACACACATGTTTAAAACAGCCAATTGCCCTCTTGAGGATTAAAAACAGCGTGATCAAAAACAAGGTAACAGCTGGGGCACCTTTTAAAGAAAGAGACAGTTCAGTGAACCATCTGGATGATGTATTGCTCGACAGAATGACAAAAACAAAAAAAAACATTGTCTGTGTGGACGCAGCTGCTGTGCACAGATCAGCTGGATGCATCCAATGACTCTCTGAAACGAGGATCTTCGGGGTGACAGCAGAGAATCTTTCAGCCTCACACATTCATAAACATGCCTTTTGTCTTTTCCTCCTCCACAGAGTGAAGTTGAAAGAGGGTTTGATGTTTCTCGGGGCTCGTCCCAGCAACCCGACGCAGTGGATCGTCAGTCAGGATGTGAGGAGCGAAGGCCACCGCGTGGTGACTCTGCACTGCCGCAGGAAGGAGTCCAGCTACGATCAGCAAAGGTCAGCAAAGACATTAGTTCACTTTAAAGGAAAACACGGAGTTTTCAGAGCGTTGACCCGTTGGTTACCTTTCTTTAGTAGTTGATGAAAAGAGAAATGAAATATTCTGCAGCAGATCGTTTCCACACCATGTTCACTGTTTTTTTGTGCAGAGGAAAAATCTCACAACTTTTCTTTCCTTCCCAAGTGAAAGCAAACTGATGTGATAAACCTGCATGAACTGATGTTTTGGTCTCTTAAGGACAGAGCAACAAGCTGTAAACACAGCACTGACTTACTATATTAATACCTTTTCAAGTTCAATAAAAAACATAGCAAACTGTTTTCTTTTCACACCTCCAGCTGGTGAATGCAAGTCCAATAGCCTGTCTCTTTTTAGCTCAGTTTTGGTCTCCTTCAACTCTTAAGGGTCAAATAGTATGAGGCTCTTTAGCTTCGAAATCTGCACTTTATGTATATTGCAGACTATTACAACTGCTAGCTAGTATTAATTTAGTCAAAGAAGAATTTGTCATAGTTTTCATCAACCACATTTTTCACTGAGGATAACTGAATAAACAAATTTAATCTGACAAATGACTTTCAATGAATAAAATATATGCAAAACAAAAACGTTTTCATCTCAACATTTTTATTTTGATTGCATCATAAGATGAAAAATGTTTTTCTTTTTTTTTTGATTAAGTGGCAATAAATTTCATCACAAGTTTTGTTATCAGACATTTTTTTCATTAAAAAAGAAACTGACGAAAGCTAGAGCAAAAATTACTTGCCGATGAAATTAACACCACATCTAGCAGACTTTCTGGAGGAGGTAACTTTTTGAAAGAGTGAACTACCAACTACTACTACGGACTATCGAAATGAGAATTATCTAAAGAAATGAAATATTATTTACTAGTCCATACCTGGGGATATGTGCACCACATGCAGAGTTTTTTCACCTTGATGGGTTGCCCAATCATTTTGAAATTTCACATGTGCGTTGAGAATTGCCATAGACAGAGACTGACGAAGCCCTTGACACATTTACTCACCACTTGTGACCGTTTTGTGTTTTAAAGAAACATTTGTCCACTGTCACAAAGTAATGCACACCGTTCTCGAATTAGCATGACAGTTAATGCAACAAAAGTAGTTATTGTAGCCAGTTTAGACGAACTTGAATGAATTTTAAAGCTGCAACCAAATTATTATCTCACTTTTGTAACACTCAGACATAAAGCAGCTCCATCACATAGATTCGGTGGTTGTTCAGTCTTCTAAAAGTTT
>JAQFJA010000022.1:8562820-8573442 GCA_029874485.1 Naso brachycentron
TATATATATACATATAATCTAACATAGTTGTTTATCTTATGTACTGGTGACTGAACTCAACATTGGCAGTGTATCATATGATGTCTTGCTTGCTCTAGATTGTGCTATATTCACTCTTTGGCTTTTATCAGAGGGTCCGAACTCTGTGTGTAAAATTAGCACTTCATAAAGTGCCCTTCAAAACATCCTACAACTGAATGAAAAAGGTTATAAAAGTTGTACATTTGCATTCAAAAACAATAGGTAAGTATCACTACCTTTGAGTTTAAGTAACTTCTGTAAATTTTCAGGAAGTAATTTCGCTGAAGATGCTTTCTTTCATGCAAAACAAGTTCTGTCCTCAACTGAATCCAATGTAGCGTGTTTAGACAACATGTGATGACATAAAACTGCTGATAAGTTAAAAGCATGCTGTCTTCGAGCTGTTCTGGTTTGAGGCATGTGATATTAAATCATCATTGCTGCCATCATACCCCGAACCAGGAGGCCTCATTATCATCCAACCGCAGCCGAGGGTCGGCGGTCCTGGTAAGTTCGGGGAGAGCAGGGGAGCTGTACCCCAGCACGAAGCCGAAGCTCATGGGACCCAGCACAGATGCAAACGTTGCCAGGTACAACTTGCTGTTCTTCACTTTACTGTGGAGAGAAAGAGGACCTGAGCTGACTGTGGGAGGTAGAGGTCAAAGGTCAGTGTATCAAGCATGGTCAAAGGACAGTTCAGCTGCTTACACAGACAGGCTTGCATGTTCAAGTGCCCTCAGTTAAAGTGCAGAAATCTGTAGGAACTCTAAAAGCCAACATTTAGAGATGTTATTTCAAAAGAATCAAAGTAATTCCATAATGATAAACAGGAGCTGCAAGAATATGTATTCCTTACTACACACAGCTAGGTATGATTTTAGCGAATAAATAGAGATGTTTGCAAAGTACTATGACTTTTAACAAACATTCAAAATACTAGAAACAATGAAAAGTATATAGTTTATTCCATATCGTTATAGTTGTTTCTGAGTTGGACTGATGGAACAGTGAAGAATTACGTGACTGACAATGTGGTAGAAAAGTGTTTGGAGTGTGTGGCTCACAGCATTTCAAGAATAGAACTAAGTTACAGCTACGTAACAACAAACTATGCAAATTTTCCATTTTTGCTGAGCAGTTTGGAATGCAGTTTGTACAGTTAGGGATGTAAACTCTGTGTCCTACTGTTCCGGACAGCTCATGGCTTCTATCATTAAACATTAGTGAATGAACCACGAGAGAAAATGATGTCAGGAGTTTGGGTGACTGAATCTTAGTGTCATTTATTAAACACAAATGTCAAACCTTGATCACATGACTGACTCTGTATTATGTGAATATTATGTGACATTTTGAATGCTATCAAATTCACCTATAGCTACAAGGTGATGCAACGTGATTGCGCAAATTGATGACATCAAACTGATCATGTAACCTTGACAACAATGAATCCAGACTTGATGGTAAGGTTGACTGATTGAATGTCAAGACTGAGTTGACTAATTGACTTTTTTTTAATAAAACTTGTTCAGAAATTAATAGAAACTACAGACAAATTGAAAAGTTTTTCAACAGCACAGAACGTCCTGACTAGCGATGGATGACAGTCAAACCTTTAGAATGAGTCTTTAACAAGCCAGCTTTGTGTTGGGTTGGTTGCTTGTTTATCTACATGTTTATTAGTTTATGTAACAACATAAATACTCTTCCAGTCGATTACACAGTACACAGACAGCGCTTATACTGACCTGAGGTACGCATCTTGTTCAGACATGAGTCCTGTCGGATCTTCATCTCCACCTTCCGCATCCAGCAGCCTTCTCCTCTCGGCCTGGATGTCCATTTTTACGGCAGTAATGTTTCCGGGTGTTTACTCTCTCTACTTTCTCACCTTTTACATGCAGCAATGGTACGTCAAGACCGAAACTCTCCGAAGAACATCGGCAGGGACTGTTCAGCCTGGCAACAGTCACAAGACGGAATCGAAACGGTAACGTTAACGTTTAGTTACAGGATCGCCGGTAACCGGTGAAGTGACTTTACGTTAAACATCAGCCATCCCAGATGTCAGACTTTCACCGGCGCTTAACGCCCAAGGTGTGTTTGAATGCTGTAGCTCCACCGGCTGCCAACTTGCCTTGTCAACAATACAGTCAGCTGATCATTGTGCATAGCTAAATGCTACTTCCCGTTTTCAAAATAAAAGTCTTTGTGTAGCTGAGTGTAAGCGAGAGTGAAATCCCACAGTAGGCTCCTACTCTTCCCTAAGTGTAGTAATTATAAAAAACAACACTTGTCGGGCGCTAAGAATGTTATATCCCTCTGGACGGGACTTGCCTTTTATTTAATATAGTGTATTCTTTATTAAAGATGTTTTTTGGCCCACCAGAGCCCGAATTCCTCTCAAAGCAAAGCTGGCGCTGGCAATGTTCAGGTAGTTTTTTAAAACTTTCTTTAAAACAGCATCAATACAACAGAACAGAAATCAGTACAAAACAGTATATAATATCTTTTCAATATTATAGAAATTTTAAACTGGGCAAATAGGTCTAATGTTTTAGTGGCTTTCTTATTTTGAGAAAGTCGGACTGAATTGATATATTGTTTCATTTCATTTTTAAAGATTACAAAAGATGGCTTATAACTAGAAAATACAAAACAGGAAAGAAAAGAAAGACATGTAACAAAGAGTGGGAGCCCTCAGTACGCTACGGGCGAGATGGAGCTGAGTCTCTGTTTAGGCTAGGCTGGTACAGGGATAGTTAATGTTACAAGCGCCAAAAACTGTCGTGTAACTTCTTATGTAGGACCTGCAAAGGTGTATTTTAACACTGTTAAACCGAAACTCTTAGCTGTCGAAGGCAACTTTGCGAGTCACGGTGGAAATATTTTCTTTTTTCACATAATTTAAGCCTTTCATCGTCGCAGTGAACACGATTTGACACTTCGCTCTCAGGTTTGAAACGACGCCGGAAATGGCACGTGGAGAAAATCTCGCTCATGTAGAAACTCTTTGTTAGAACGTCTGGCTCCATCCTGTTGAAGTTGGTTTGTTTCCATGGTGACAGTCAGATTTTTTTTTTTAACATACCGCAGCAGTTCTAAAATGCTAGCAAAGTAAAAATTCACACTGTAAAAGGGAACTTACGATTGTAAAACTTACATCAGCTCTTTTAACGACACAATGGACAGCTGTGAGGTAAACCGATCATTTACGTTATTTTAATTAGCTAAAGGCTTTCAGTCCAAAGTAAACTAGAATTGTTTTTATTTTCACTGTAGCTACTACATAACAGTTACAATTCATAAAAACTCAACCAACTTTTTTACTTAACCAACACTGCAGCAGCGTTTCGTTCTCAACCATCTAATAGGCCTATTATAGCATAATAATAGAGCAACAATAATAATAAGCACTTTATTTTGATAGTCTATTGTTGACACTCTAGAGGTTATGGGTAGATTTTCAGTCACGTGTCAACAGTATGCCAGTAAATATTCCATAAAATTGTCTGCTGACTGTCAGTGTGTTTTGTTGCAACAGGTTACTATTCGACTAAATGTCTGTACATTGAGTCAACATCTACTAAGTTGACTATCAAGTATGTCAGTTGAAAGTCAACAAAGTGATGTCAACATACGATCAAGGACGTGATAATAATCTGTAGGTGACTATCAACAGACTACTAGTAGACATTCTTCATTAAGCATCTGTAGACATGTGTTAGGACTGTCTAACTGAAGTGAAAAACAGTTTCAGAAGAACAGTGAGATGCATATTAGCAATTTTTATAAAATGAAATGTTTAGGTTTAGGTACCAAGACTACTTGGTTAAGGTTAGGGAAAGACATCGGGGGGCGTGTCTTGTACTAATGTGCAGTGTTTTGTGATATTATGTCGCCTGATTCTTCAGCTGGACCCTTCTCAAATCTGTAGACCACTTGAAATGCACCTTATAGTCAACTGGCAGTTCGTTGAATGCATGTTTGTTATTGTGTCGAAAGAACGTTGTTGAATATTAACTGACACACTGTTGACACGCAACTAAGTGTCAACAGACGAACTATCAAAATAAAGTGTAACTGAAGCAGCGCATCAACAAAACTGGATTACAAAATCCGTGTTTACTAACTTAATAGCAAACATGCAAACAAACTAGTCCTTGAGTCTACAAAATTGATTTGTCTCTTTTTATTTCTGGGAAATTATCCATCAGCAGGCAGAAGAGCACAGTTTATTTCCCATTGCTGTGTCAGAAGAGGAGCTGGATGAGGCCAGGAGAAAAAAAACCCCAAAGCAGCTTTTTGTTTCTGGTAAAATCCCTCCGCAATCAGAAGAGGAACGTCCTCAAAGGCCGGAGCCACCGGGGAGCCTCATCATTCAAAGCAAGGCTGCAGAACAGTGAGTATCAGAAATGAAATGAAAGGAAGACACATTGTCAGGAATAAATGAAAGAGTTCTGAATTTATACTACAGAAATGTTTTAGGATTTGCTAAAATGGGGATTAGGCGTGTTAGAAACATTGAAAAAAATGCTGTGAAGGAATCTTTGCTGAAAGGATCTTCTCCAGGCTGAACAGGAAATCCAGGTTGTGCCTTTTCAGGCTTGAATAATCTTTACACTGTTTTTCTTTGCAGTTACTCAAATGGAAAACAAGCAATGCAAAGGTCCCAGTATGAGAAGGCTGTGATCTTCTTCTCTAAAGCCATCACACTGCAGCCAGAACAGGTGATGCAACAACAAGGACACCAGGGCGGAGCTAAGCGTCATTTTTTAACATTAGACATTACTGTTGAGGTTTTGCAAATAAAGCTCTAAATGTCTGTCATATTTTATGAGATCATCAGCCACCCCCACCCCAAAAAAGGCAAATTTACGCCTGGCATAACTCACATGACTTTCATTGCTGGGTCAATCAAAGATAAATCCTATTTTGTTAAAATAGCTAAAAGGGGGTTTGCTAATTTTTTGCAGATATGAGATATTTATCGAGCTCCAGTATTTCGAAAAAAAAAAAAAAAATTAATCCTTTTGCTTGTTGCGATAACTGATAACTCCTGCTGTTGTGTGCTTTAGACTCAGCTGTATGTGAGCCAGGCGGAGGCCTACCTGCAGCTGTGTGACTTCCAGTCAGCAGCAGCCTGTTTTAAACGCGCTTGGCTCCTGGAGCCCGGAGTGTTCAGTGCCCCCTTGGCCTTCATCTACTATCTGCAGGTAAAAGTCTCCAAAGCTTCCCATTGTTGTGTCTGGGGTTTATTTTTACTGTTAAGTGCACAGTAACAATAAACCTGTTATTGTTTATGTGACTATCCAGAGCAACTTTGGGTTAAAAACAGTCACAAAATCAGATATTGCTGTAGTTGCAAAGCTACTGAGTTATGACAACAGATTTAAAATAATAATGATCTAAATAATCTGTTTTATTTCTGTGTTTGTGGACAGAACGGCTGAAATCTTGAGCAAATAAGAATATCCATGAAGTCCTTCAGTCTAAATGTAACATTCCAACAGTCTAAAGGATTTAAGATACAAACCTGATAATTCTGTTGACCAGTCAGGAGGAGAGAAGATTCCCTTCAGTAAAAAAAGCTCAACAAGTGCCTAAAGAGGGAGTAAAATAACTTAATGTTTTGTTGTTGTTTTTAAGGGACAGTGTTTGTTTGACCAAGGTCTTTACCTGGAGGCTCTGGAGGCCTTCAGCAAAGCTGCTGAGGTGAAGCCAGGCTGCAGGGCCTACGAGGTCAAAAGGTCAGGAACATGCAGGCTGACACTAGATCAAACTTGTGCATTTGTTCTTAGGTTTACAAGGCATTATATTGGAAAATTTTTGTTCTCTGTGTCTCTGGGACGCCGCTTCAAAATCTCTTGTTCTTCCTGGAACCAGTGACGTCACTGGTTTCAGGAAGAACTACAAACTGTTTACCCCTCGCCTTTCCCCTCGCTCTCCAAGCCAGCTGGCGTCATGTTTGTTTTGAAAAGATTTTCTGGCTCTGGCAGATCAAAAACCCCTCGTTAATAAAAACTACAAAATATTAAATAAATATTCCGGTGCGACAGATAAGAAACTTGGAGACCTGGCAGTTTCTGTTTTTTTGTGATGCAATGCATCCTGGTACATGTAGGCTCTTCAGGAACGGCTGTGTGAGCAGGACAAGTCAGAAAACTCAGCTTTCTTTGTCAATATAGCACAAACTGAGGAATTTATTGCTTTAAATGATTAAAATTACTAATGATTTGAATGACAGCGGCTTTCTTTTATATTGGACAGTATTGCTGAGTGAGTGCAGAGGGACCAAACATCTCTTAAATTCTTCAGCTGTTATATTTATAATCCACATTTTTGTTTCTTATGGTTCTTTTTGGTTCTTTTTTCAGCTTTGTGTCAATTCACATACCTTGTTCATCAATGTATTTTGCATCTTGTATCCCAGCCTAGCCTGCCTGGCAGCTGTAGGTCACCACTCTGACTGTCTAAAGCTGGTAAAGGACTGGATGGTGTCAGATGGTCCTACCTCCGACCTTTACATCCTCAGAGCACGACTGCATAAACTGCTCAACCAGGTAATCGCTGCATGTACTCTTTAGATCCCAAACAGTTTGTTGATGATGTGAAGAAACGAGCAGTTTCATAGGAGAGCAGAGTGAAAGTAAATTAAGTTCCATTTCTTGTCTTAAATTTACTGCACCTACTACAAAAAAGACAATCACTGGTCCTCTGTCCAATCCAGACGTCACAATGTTTTCAAGATGTGAAATCAGCGTTGGCATTGAAGCCAACGTGTACAGAGGCTGAAGCCCTGCTGCTGCAGCTGAAGGAAGCCAGTGAACTGGCAAGACAAAAGGCCGTGGACAGAGCCGTGATCGGCCAGCTGCCTGAAGCCCTTTGCATGATCAATGTCGCTCTGGAGAACTGCCCAGAGGACGCGCGCCTCTACCTGTTCAGGTAAGTCTGATACAGAAACAAGAAATAGGATGATTAAAGCGATATTTCACAGCAAAACCATTTTTTTATATATCAATTACTCACCCTAGATGTCTTAAATAAATCAATAAACAACATCAATCATTTCTTTATTAATTAACCAACAAATATATAACTTGTTTTTTTGCAGGCTATGTTCCGTCATGTAAAATAATAAAATAAAGAAGTCTGCCATATTTGCAGTCCCCCCACATAGTTTACCACGGATGGCAATGTTTTTTTGCATCTTTAACTGAGTCAAACTCAAAATAATGACAAACCCTCCAGCTATTGAATGCATAGCCTGCCTCTGTTCCTCATCCATGCTGCGACTAGAAGGTCTAGCCAACAGGATCTCGCTCTGACCTGCCGGCCTGCACACACATGTCAATGACATCATCTACTGAGGACAGCGTAATCTAACGTTATAGGAGGACAAAAAAACACATTGAATTCTGGCATCGATGTAACACAGAAACGCAATGCTACTTAGATTAGTAACTGTAATATCTTTACAATTTTGGAACTTTTATAGCCTTACTTTACTTGTCACAGGGAAAGTAACAAAATTACAGTAACGTGTTACTAAGAAACAATCACTGCCCAGCACTGTTAACCAATAACTTCAGCCGTACTGTTCTGTTCTTAAGGTCAAAAACATTCAGTCTAATGAATTCTTTAATATTCATTTCAAATTATTCTTGCTGAGTTTAACTTAAATCTTTTTTTGTGGCAGTTTGTTTTATTTCCCCCCTTTTATAAAAATTTCACTCTGATTCTCTGTCCATCAGGGGGATTTTGTACAGATGCCTGAAAGATTTCACAGCAGCCATCGAGGATCTGGTCCAGGCTGTGGAGCTGAGTGAGCAGGAGGAGGAGGCCGAAGAGAAGGCCAAAGGTCAGGCAGAGGCCAGAGCTGGGAAGGATGAGCTCCAGTCTGTAGAAGAGGAGGCACGATTTCAGCTGGTTCTCACTTACAATGACTTTGCTGTTCAGTGCTTCAGCAGAGGCCTCTACGCTGAGGCAACTCTGCTTCTCAACAAGGCCATCGATAATGAGAAGAGCCAGGCGGGCCTGTACTTGAACCGAGGAGGTGAGGCAACGGACACTAGTCTGTGAGGAAGTGTGTGTAGATCTTTTCTTTACTGTGCACACAATCATTTCGTGTATATTAAAGCTTCAGTTAGTGGAGAGAAGTGGTTTAAAAACTAGAAGTAAGCTTCATAAATGTGAAATTATCGGCTGTGAATCTGGGGCCAGGTGCATAAAATTAGACCCAGTCTTAGGCTTAAATTTAACTCGGTCAAAATTAATATAGATACTTAAATAAGCCTGTTGCATAAAGCCTATCTATGAGTGACTAATGTAAGACTGACTTAGATAGCCTGCCACGCCATGCATCATGGGTAAAATAAGACACTTAACAGAGGAGAAAAACATGATGGACGCAACAGCATCACTCAACACTGGCAGTGGGAGATCATTGCATTTCACTGTAGCAGAAAGCCTTTTTCCTGTTGGAGGAATAAAATACCAAAAAAGTTTGTAATTTAGTAGTTTTAATCAACTGAATGGAAATGTGAGCAATATTTGAAGCAATGGTTTCTCAAAGAAACAAAAATCTCTCCACTGCTTCTTGATTGTTGTACCTCTCTATTGGGTTGTTTCAGTCCCTGAAGATTCTCGCTCTTCTTAGAGCTTTTTCCAACATCCAAATATTAGCCATTGAGTAAGCAACGTGTCCTGTTTCTAATGTGAAATGTTCTTTTTGTCCATTTTGTTAGAAAAACAGTAAATACTGTCAAAGACACTGAATATATGACGAGATATCCCACTTCACGCTGCACCAATGGTGTGAAATGGGGCACACTTCCTGTCTCCTAAGTTGGCGGAGTCTCGTCTCCCTAAGGGACAGTTAAGGAACCGCCATCCCTCCGCCTCGTTTGGAAGTGTTATTAACATAGTTTGAATGGATTAAAGCTGGTGGATTCTGCGTGGCACATCTGTTTGATATAAGTTTTAACTTTTAATTCATGGTTTCACCCATAAGACCATTTAAGTGTCCGTTTATGTCTTGCAAAAGTGTGCTGCTGAGACAGAGACAGGCCTCGAACAAAAAATGAACTTTCTCCTGATAAGTCTGTCTGTAAAAATGCCATTTTAGTGTGAAAATGTTCGAAAGATAAGCATCTTGTGAAAAATGGGTTCAATATATATCTAGATCTTGGTGACGATGGGGCGAAAGAATTGGTCAAAATCTGTGATCACGTTAATTTTTCCCATCATAATGAATGGACTCAAGACTGCTTCCTGTCTTCCAAAGGGGCGGGACCATGACAAAACCCATGTGACACTGATACAGGAGATGATTGTTCATTGGGCCGTCTCATCTCAGGCTTTGTCAGGGGGAGAGGTGACTAATTTATCTGTATCAAATTAAGTCAGTTTTAAGTTTTATGCAACAGACAGTCTTAGTTATACTAGTTTTACTTAAGACCAGTAAGGCTGAGACCACTCATAAACTAAGTTTGGGCAACTGGGCCCTGATCCTCATCTACTGCGGCGGGACTGAAACGTACTTGCTCATTGTCATTTTCAAACTGGCGCGTCCAACTTCCTGTGTGGTAAAAAAAAAAAACAGAGCACCTAGTGTCACATTTGTCAGCTTGATCCTTGTTCTTGTGTAATGCAGTGAACGTGATACTTACCAACCGGATAAGGTGCACGCTATATTTAGAAATGGGGCACTGAACTGCCAGACAGGTTCAACCTGACAAACCTGATCAACATTTCTCAGCAGTGGTTTATGAAGAGCTTCACTTGCTAAATAAATCAACAGTTTATACTGTGTAACCACTTTACACTATGCCAGGAGTCTGCAGCCTGGGCCTCTCTGCAGTGGCTCTCTGTGGCTTTGACAAAAAATTACATAGAAATTAATTACAATGATATTTTCTAACATTATCATTGTGGTAAAGCTAGAGCAGTGTTTTTCAACCTGCATGTTTTAGACGTGTCTCTGCTCTGACACAGCTGATTTGAATGAAAGGCTCGTTATCAGACTTCAGCAGAGCTTGAGAACGATCTGATCATTTGAATCAGGGACACATCTGAAACAGGGCAGGGAGCCCCAAGAAACAGGATGGGAAAATACTGGCCGAGTGTCGTTTTTCCATTCTTTGATTGTAAAAATGCATCGTCACATGAAAGAGTGTTTGTGCTTTCAAGTCGTTATTTTGTTAATGGATTGAATGAGCGTGAGCTGATAATGTGTTTTATGATCAGGCCCAACGGCTGATTGCTGCATGGCTGAGGATTAACTCAGTCTAAAACTGACTAGTCAAAATTGAATTGAAACTGTTTTACTTATTTTTTTTCTCTTTCTCTTCTAATGCTACACTGCTGCCAAATGGTTGATTTTTATTATCAGTCGGCTGCTTTTTACTTTATTAATTTTCACAAACACGAGGACTCAGATTGGTTTGTTCAACGTTCAAGTACCTGCTGAACATGAATAGCCTACTGTAAAAAAAATAGATAAATGTTCATTTAAGCCTATTAAAAATTCTGATCAGCTAATTTAGACTTTTAAAGTTGTGTACCTTTATTATGACGCTCAAATATGTTTTGTGGTTCCA
>JAQFJA010000022.1:8600445-8610500 GCA_029874485.1 Naso brachycentron
TATGACGACAGTCCATTGAAGCAAATTTGTGCGTTTGTAGAATAATTATAGAAGTCAAACTATGGCTTAATTTTTAAATTTGTGGCTGTGGTTAGCGCTGACAGCGACAGGAAGCTGCCAAAATTTTTACTCCCTGTTTCTGCTAATCCACAAATTAAAGAAATTCAGCCATAGTTTGACTTCTAAAGTTATTCTATGAACACACAAATTCACCTCAATAGATTGCTGTCATATTCAACTTGCTGTGGGTGCACCGTGGAGTGTTTAATCAGAGTTTGGTAGAAAATGCTTCTGGCACCATTGACTTACGCTAGCATTAGCATTCGCAGTGGAATGGCGAGCTGGCTTAACTCCTTACTACATTAAATTAGCTGAAAACAGTCTCTATCAATGGGAATAGGGTTGGAGAAGTCGTGAATGAGGCCCCACGTCAGAAATTTGGTAATATCCCTTTTAGAGTGATGACACCATATCCTGTGTTGTAATAATAACAAATATGATGGAAAAAAACAGAATCAAAACATGAATAGAAACTTTGCAAAACACTCATACAGCATAACCCACTTCGTCTCAAAAAGTTTTTTTTTCCCCTTTCCTTTCGTCCAATGAGTAAGGGTTGGAGATCATCCAAAACAGAAGCAGTTTTTCTCTCTCAGGATTTTCTGTTGTTGCAGTGTCTATTTTTCTGCAGGTGACACCATTCACCTGTTGAGCTGTCATCATCATCACTGCTCTGTATAATATTTTTTATATTACTTTTATAATCATAGTCATTTTCATACTGAACACATGAAATCAGCAGTTGTTGTGCAGTTTGGAACTACATAAAAGTCTGTGCTAGAATAGATAGAAGGAGTGGCAGGACTGTGCTTTACCAGCGTGTTATAAAACTGCACGGACTTGCTCCAAGATGTCTAGTGGTCAGACAAGCATTAATGGGCTCCCTGCCTTCACAAAACCTGCTTGGGAGTAATTTTATTTTGTTTCATTGTGAGTAAATGTATTACGGATAAACTGAGCCTGGTTGTTTTCCTGGGAAAGCCAGCTCTGAAGAGTGAGTCAATAAATAGGTCAGAGTTCAAATGTGAGCAATCTCCCCTGGCTTCTGTTTGCCCAAGGGCAAACTAAACTCTGCTGACCTCTCCTCAACTTCTCAGACTGTCTCGCTTACTCGTCCCCTCAGTCTTTCCTTCTGTCTCTCTCTCTCTCTTTCTCACTCAGTCTCTTTATCCATCATTATCTCTCCCCATCTCTTTGTCTGTCTGCCCATCTGTCTATCTGTCTGTTGGCTCTCTTGGTCTTTTTTGTATATAAGAGGCCCACAAGAGTCCATTTTCCACTTTGCATGTGTACTTGAGAAACGACCGCTGCTGAGGAAAAAGAAAAGAGCTTGGCTCATGGAGCAGAAGGAAGAAAGGATGTGTCTGCCCACTGACAGGCAGACATCCACAACAGCACCACACTGCTCCAAATTTGCCCGATATGGACTCCAGAAAGGCAGGCAGCAACACCAAACACCCAAAACAATAACACAGTCTCAAACGTCTAACCATCAATTTCTCAACTTTCTATTTACCACAATGTGACTGTAGTGTACTGCATTTGAAACTATCCTGAAACATTTCCTGTCACTCTGTCTTTGCTCTCTGTGAACTGCTCAATATATCGTCAGTGGTCATCTGTTTCAGTATAGAAAATGCTGCTGAAGTTGTGTAGTTGTTCATTACGTTGGACATGCTTTAGTGTATGTTGTATTATTGTGGCTTGCCTGTGAGACCAGCACATGCCTCTCAAAACATGAAACACTGGGGTGATGCTCAGCAAGTAGAGCAGGTCATCCACTAATGACCTCTGGTTCCTCCTTCCTCATGTCAAAGTGTCCATTTGCAAAGACACTGAATACTGATATACGAAACAGTATCTTATTGCTCCCTCTTATGGAATGCCGTATCGTCTTGATCAAAGTCAAAGTACTTCTATTGTCATTGTTGTAAAAAACGAGGCAGCAGAGCATCTCCAGTATACACACAATAAACACAACGGCATACCAACATAATAGCAATAAATAGCAATAAACAGTGTAGAAAAATAGAACCATGTAGAGTATTATGTGCAAGTGGTGCTGAGGGCATGGTGTGTTATGATGAAGAGGGGATGGGTATGGGGGGGTTGGAGCATGGGGAAGCTGTTGAAGAGTGAAAGAAGCTGTTTGTCATTCTGTTAGTCTTTGCTTGGGTGGATCTGAACCTTCTCCCTGATGGTAACATAGAAACAGGTGATGGGCTTGGTGTGAGGATCCAGTGTGATCATTGCAGGCAGCAGGAGGTGGAGATGGTGTTGATGTCCGGCAGTGGAGCTCCAGTGATTTTACGACCTGCTGAGTTATGTGTACAATAGCAATAGTCAAAATAAAAGCACTCTCTAGTGAACTTAGGTTGGTTATTTGAATCAATTAATCAGAACTTTATAGAGAAATGTGTGGGTTTACCTAGTTTTATATGAATGGTATATGGCAACACTCACAAATATGAGAGCATAGAATATGGACAGGCACATTACCAGTGTCCTCAGTGTCATTTTCTGTTTTCACAAGGAGGTGATGATACTTTATTTTAGAGCTGCAACCAATAGTGTTGTTGTACTCAAGATTGGTCTTGGTCTCGAGACCACCTTTTTAAGGTCTTGTTCTCATCTTGAAATTGAGTGCAGTTTAACTCAGTCATGTCTCGGACATAGTGGATAACATACAAGAGAAAATACTCAACACAGTGCAGGTTTTGCAAGGCAGTGCTCACTGAGACGGCTGGAAAAACATTAAACTTCTATGGCCACCTTGAAATCAGAGGAAATTTTTTTAATGGTCTTAGTCTTGACTCCGTCTTGGCCCCTTAAAATCTTGGTCTTGTGTCGGTCTCAGCACACTCTGGTCTCAGTTAGTGTGGTTTTGACTACAATACTAGCAATTAATACTTTTTTCTTTGATTGTTTTATGAATTTGAAGTTGGATCCATGATGTGTAGAGGAAAGTGATAAAAATCAGCCATCACAAGCTGCCAGAAACCAAGGGGAGGTTTTCAAATTGCCCCTGTATCCCATTAACAGTCCAAAACCAAAATTTATACCATGATCTTGGAGAATACTCTGCTGCAAAGTGTCCTTTCAAAAGTGACATAGGACATCGATGCAGAAGTTCCAGTTGGATTGTTTGTTCACCATTTTAAATTATTGCAGTGACTCAGCCTGTACCTGTATAAGCAATATACGTTAGGATAAAGGTTTCAAGCTTCATGAAAATGGTACTGTTACTAGCTTTAATGGCTAGTCTAACCACAAGCCTGTACAGGCATTGGCATCAACTGGCTGTGGACACCTCGACATTAAAAATAGATCCAATGAATAAATGTTTTTTGTTTTTTTTTAAATTTCATTTACAACGGAGTCTTTTGGTGCCTCTTCCTCTGAACACCACAGGATGGCCAACAGTACACATGACCTGTCATTTGTACTTGAAAATTTTAGTATTTATTTGGGGACAGTGACAAGGCTGGATAGCTAGCTTATCATGTTGTTAAGTATACTGTTATATTAGGAGAAATTAAAAAGAAGTTTATTTGCCATTTGTTCATGCACAGACAGTATGAGTGTATAGGAATTTTCAGTGCACAGCTCTTAGAGTCAGCAGTTGAAAAATGACAAAAGAAACAAAAAAACAAAACCGAAAAAAACAAAAGAGACAAGAGAAACCAAATATATAACAAAAGCCTGACTCTGAGATCTCCGTGACATTGCACACAGGGTGGCGCCATCTTTATATTAATCTTTTTTAACCGTATGCAATGTTTTTGATTGTAAGTCTTGCTAGCATAAAGTTAACTTTCAGATTCACAGCTGAGTGAGCTAAGGGGACTATTTATATCTCCCGCTGTCACATAATATCTAAGGTCTGCACTATGTACTTCCATCACATTAGAACCTAATACGATGGCAATGATTGTTCTAGTTATTAGTCAAACCCCCAGGTGTTACAGGGAAACTGAGATATGACTTGAGAAAAATTTAAGATTTTTATTCCAAAACACATGAAAATATAAATTATTGGTTCTTAATTTTTATTTCTTTGGCAGGTGACCGTGGTCTAAGCGGAAAAAGGCCCTTCTGGAATTGATGGTCTGCGTGTTGGACAGCTCATGTCTCCATGTTGTCCGTTTCATCGCGCATTATCCCTTACATGTTAAAATCACACTAATATCACTCTGAGAAAATCAGCAAATTCAGCAGATGTTTTACATTTTTGTAGGATAAATGTATGAAATTAAAAACCGTCATCAGATTTGTTTTATTCACTGCCAGTCTGCTGTTTGAAAAATTGACTCATCTTTGCAGTGCAACCTTATTCTAAAACTGCTAAACATTTCTATTTATACTGAGTGGTGTTCACGTTACAGGTGGCCCACCGTGCTTTGCTGATATTGATATTAGAGAATAAACCTCCATTATTGGTCTGATATATCGGTCTGACTGCTTCGCTCTAGTCCAGCCTCCCAGGAGACAGACTGCTGTCTGTCTGCAGAGGCTGCCAAAGCTACAAAAACAAGACAGTGAGGCGAGGGGCCCCAGGGGGTCAGTGGTGATGGAGCCCCATCAGGGTGCGGAGGTACATCGGAGAGTGAGAGGGAGACAGTGAGGATGAAGGGACTGTGTTTTCTTTTGTCCTCTGTCCCTGCCTTGCCCAGTTGGCTGGGAAATGACAGCATAGGGGAGGAGGAAGGAGAAAGACCCTGTCTGGACGGAAAGAGGCAACAGGCCGATCTTGTGTGTGTATGTTTTGCATGTGTGAGCCAGAGAGACAGAATGAGGAGGAAAGATGCAGAAGTGCTGGGTAGGTTTAATTATGGCTGCTTGAGCTTTAATATGTGAAAGAGAGCTTTTCTTTCTCCAAGGACTAGTTGTGTGTTTGTTACAATATTGTTTTGAAGAATCATGGTTATCATCAGTAACAACAGTTTATTGCAACACCCCTACTGGTTAGCTGACCAAAGTGGGGACCTTATTTTAGAAAAGAGTCAGTAGTCAATGGGGAGAGACAAATTATTTTTTAATCATGTTTAATCCAGATTCTTTCATTATTTTAAATGTGCACATGTGCAAAAACACAGAAGAAACTGCATGCAATGCAAGTGGATACAGTGCAGTAAACATGGCAAGCAGCAGTAGGAGAGCACATCAAGAGACACATTTTTTGCTCAATGAAATATAAAACCTTAACATCATTCATCTTACAGATGGATGGAAGTACTGGAATGGAGACATGCTGATGAAAGTTTCTTGAAAGTTTCTTTGAAAATGGCCAAGGCGGGCTTCACAATGATGCCACTGAAAGTCTCTTAGATCAGATTATTACAAAGCAAAACCACAAAACAACATGAGTGGAGCTGAGAGTGGCAACATGCCCATATTTCCATGCTCTGAAAGACCCTTTGGGTCACAGTCTGTGGTCATGTACCAAGGGCAGTGGGGTAGATGTGGGCTTTGGGGACGGGCCTGTTACTCCTGCCCAAGGAAACAACGTTAGTCTCTCTTCGATGGAGAGAACAAAGTCACAATGCGACAAGGAGAGCATTCATCTGCATATTTTGCAAGCTTCATAACTCTCACGTAAGGACAGCCCTGACCAGCAGGGGTGCCATAAGCGATACCATTCTGATGTAAATAAAGACCACACACACACAAAATACGTTTTACGTCATTTGCTTGGAAATAAATCTGAGCGGTGCGCAGCACCAAGGGTAACGGTGCCGCTTAGTCAGGCCGTGCTGCCCCTTTCCATAGAAAAACAATGGAACAGCCAGCTCAAAGCGTTTTTTCTGCTGATCATGTATAGAGACCTCTATGGACCAAAGCTACCATGCCAAGTGCCACCTGCCCACTATGCAAACTCTCACAGCAGTGGAAAAGCCATTAGACATGGGTTCATTTGCAAGGACACTTCGACGTGCGACTTGAGGAGCATTGAATCGGACCAATAAACTTCTTATCAGTGGATGATCTTTGACCTTAGCTTCCAGCAAAGTGGTAAAACAAGTATATCGTAGCAAAGTGAGGATGTTTTCAGCCAAGAAAAGACAACTAGGCAAAGCGAGCTAATTTTGGCAAAACAAGGCAACTGGGGAAAATCAAGGATGTTTGACAGAGAACATTGTGGTGAAGTGAGGATGTTGCTGCAAAGTAAGGATGTTCTGGTTATACAAAAACATTGCATCATATTTAGGACATTGCTGTGAAGTGAGGACCTTTTGGCAGAATGAGAAAATTAGTGACGTACAACAATAATTTTCGCCAAGTGGTAAAACAAGGTGCGTTGATCAAATGAAGAACCATCCATCCATCCATCCATCTGCTTATCCAGGGTCAGGTCACAGAGGCAGCAGTTGCAGCAGGGGGCCACAGACTTGCATTTCCCTGGCCACATTAGGGGATCCCGAGGTGTTCCCAGGACAGATGGACATGCCAGGAACACCCCCCTAGGGAGGCAACCGGGAGGCATCCTTACCAGATTCCCGAACCACCTCAACTGGCTTCTTTTAACACAAAGAAGCAGCGGCTCTACTCCAAGTCCCTGACTTAACCTCTCACCTTTTCCTCATGGGAGATGCCAGCCACCCTCCTGAGGAAACCCATTTCTGCTGCTTGTTTCCGCGATCTCATTCTTTCGGTCATGACCCATCCTTCGTGACCATAGCCAATGGAAGGAACAGAGATTAACCAGTAGATCGAGAATCTTTGTCTTCTGGCTCAGCTCTCTTTTCATCACAGCGGTGTAGTACAGCGAGTGCAAAACCACTCCTGCTGCACCATTTCTCCAGCTGATCTCCTGCTCCATAGTCCCCTCACTTTAAGTAAAGAACACTGAAACAAAATAAAGGAAATTTTGATCAACTCGCACAGTTGATGAGACGTTTGAGGACAACTTTTGTAGGTTGATGTTTAGACTCAGCTCTAGGTCATGGTGAAGGTTGCTGTAATAACTAAGGTCAGAGTTATTGGAATGGACGCATTAAGTCAGTGATGGTCCTCTTAAGAATAGCCCAACAAATATGTGTGTGTAAGCAGCAGACAGAAGTCTCTGTGTGAACAAAACTAAGAGTATAGGAAAGTGTGTGTATTTGAGTGTGTACATTCATGCATGCCTGTATATGCACATGGCTTTAGCTTGAGCCCAAGTGTGCATGGTGGGCAACGTGTATATGTGTGTACTCAGTCACGCCACTGGCTGAGTGTATACACATGTGCAGCTGTGTCTGACTGAGTGTCGGTCTCCTCTGTGTGTCTGTGTGTCTCTGTGTGTGTGCATGTGTTTGGCAGCTGGCTGGGCTCCAGCTGTGTCTGGTTGGATAATGAAGTCCAGGTGCTGCTGCGCCTGCTTTAAGACACCTGTCACCAATATTTAGTGCCAGAGAAAGCCAGACTGCAAACAGGGCGAGACGAGCTGTTTGCTTATTTTAACAAGGCTGCTTAACTGGACCTGAGGACATGAGATGTACTATGAACCCTTTCCTAGAAGCTCTGTCTGTGTGTGTGTGTGTGTGTGTGTGTGTCTGTGTGTGTGTGTGAAAAGTTAGTGTTTAAGTGTACATGTAGTGTATGTAAGCAAATGTCCGGCACAGTGCCCCTAGAAATCATTCAGCTCCCCCAACTTTTGCTGATTCAGACATTTCAACCAAGAGTGTTTCTTTAAAGTTTCAGCTCAAGAGGATTATGGCTGATGGAGGATGATTGATGTTGATTGCATTGTCACTCAGCCTGGTTAGAGAATTTCCAAAGAGTTGGAGTTGCAGGGTTGAACATGACATGATAGATAATGCTGTGTGAGATAGGGGTGGGACAATAATTGGTATTATTGTGTATCGGGATGAAACTTAACTGGACCTTTATGTAGTACATGTATTTCTTGTTCTTCTTCTTCTGCTTCTGCTGTTTACTGGTGCGCATGCGCCCTGCCTCTTACCTCTGGTTCGTATTTGATTCGAAAATTACATAAAGTGCTAATCTGAGTCTAAAAATAACACAACATGGTAAATAAACAAGTTACAAAAGTACACAGGATCATTTAGAGTAGTTGGAAAGTTATCTGTTGACTTTGGACAGAGGCAGGCTAGCACTTCCCACTGACTACCAGTATTTGAGCTAAGCTAATTAGCAGTGGGTGAGCTCTGCCCGTCTCTTGTTACTGCACACACAGTGAAAGAATGATGTCCATACTCTTGTCTGGAACTCAGGAGAGACGCCAATAACACAAAGAAAATACAAGCCATTCAGAATGGTATGCTCGTGGGGTCCACCGAAGGGATAAATTAGGAGCACGCTATTTTAAAAAAATAACACGTTATGCTCGGCCTTTAATCAGGATTAACGCATAAATGCTGACAGCCCTACTTATAATGTAAAAGTCTATGTGTTTCTGGTGTCACTTCTGCAGTGATGACCTTCGGTTACCTTCTCCTGCTGTGTTCAAAGCTGATACATACTTTATTTTTAGAATCTGGTTTATATCATAATTTACATTAACAGATTATCATTGTGTTTTATTGCCAAATTTGATCTCAGACAGCAAAAAGTAAGTAAAATATACACATAAAACTATTGCTGCAGATAGTCTTTGGAGCAGAGTTCTATGGCCTGCTATGTCTGAACATGTTGAGCTGATACTCCCCTGATCTCCCTTCGTTTATGCATTTATTCATTCAGTCTGCTCAACTACTTGTCCTTTTTACTAAATCTCACATCATTTCAGGACCTGCCACTCCCTCCTGCTCTCTACTAACTCCATCCCTTCACCTGGCCTACTTTACCCAATCACCCACCTGTTTCACATTCCCACTGATGAGACACAGCCCACCCATTCACCCTGTTTCCAAACAGCATTATGCTGACATGCAGCATTGCAGCCTGACTCCTTATCATGCCTAGTTAAACCTCTGTCTGATCCCTGTCAAAGTGATACATGTTATTCAGTGTTATTTTATCCCATTGATAACACCCTTGCTGTTTATTGGTTCACACCAGTTACACCTTATTAGAGTTGTATTTAATTCCTAATAATGTAAATCAACCTACTGCTGCTGCTTCACATCTGAAAATGCGCAATTCACAACTCATGAGATGGCTTTTATTGTAAAGCAGCCACAGGAAATAACTAGTGTTTGTCAAGTTAATGCTAATGAAGACATGACAGCAGGGCAGCATTCATTTTTGCAATGGGGTTATGGACAAGAAAGAGCCGCCGCGGCGAGCTGTTAGATGAAGAGCTGCAGGTGACAGACTGCACACCTCCAACTCCTCAGCAACATAATTAACTCTACTGTATCCTGCTGTTGTGTAGAAAACTATTCACACCATGTGCTACATTAAAATCAGACTGTGGTTGCAGTTGCTTTTGACAGGCTTCTGTGTTAACAATTTGCTCCGTTGCACTGCAAACAGAGAGTTGCTGTTCTGTTGTATTTCTGACAAAACACAAGACAATCTGGCCGATTTTGGGCCCGATTCTCCAACATGTTGAATTTTTACAATCAGAAATCCTGTTGTTTGGGGAGAACACCAAGGACAGCCGAGCACGCACGCTGTGGATTGTCACATGGAACAAAACAATAGCCTGTCAGGAAGCAAGCTGACTGAAGACAGAAGCACAACAAACAAAGACATGGCAACGATGATAAACTAGTAATGTACAATAAGGTATAAACATAAATGGAGGACCAGTTTGTTAACAACATGAGTGTTTATACAACGTGTCTCATAAAGCATACCACAGTCAAACTGACAAAGAGAGGAGTTGGACTGAAATTGCAACCGCAATTATAGCTGCTGCACAGCAATGGGTCGGGTCCGGGCATTTTTAGGCAATTCTGAGCAACAAGCAGAAGAAGAAGAAGAAGAAGAAGGACAGAAAGACAGATTTCCTATGAATACAACAGGGTCCTTGGCAGCTTAGCAGCCCAGACCCTAAAAATACCATTCTTGCATTGACTGTAATGTTCACAAGAGGACAATTCGAT
>JAQFJA010000022.1:8679264-8689368 GCA_029874485.1 Naso brachycentron
TCAGTGAATAAAATGATCTTTTTTCACCAGTAAAATTTAAACTTATGGCAAAAAAAAATCAACATGAAAAGGCAGAAAAGCATCCCTTTGTTTTTGTATCATGTTTTAAAATGCCACAGAAACTTTTTCAGCCAGCGTTTAATCTCCACACACCATTCACTTCATCAGTTAACTTTCTCTTAAGTGAGAGCTTAATGAGCTGGGCTGCTGCAGCGAGCAGACCGGCAGGTCTCACCATGAGCTGCAGCCCCTCGCAAATCCAAAAACTTTGTGACTGATATACGAAGAAGCATCATTTGGATAAACTGACTTCATATTTGAAATCTACATGGGAACATTCTTGCTTAAAAAAATATACAAAACTTACTGGAGTGATATATTAACAGTTCTATGTCAACACTTGAAAACAGCTTTTTGCCTGCTTGCAGTCAACTAACTGCAGTATGTGTAGCTCAACCCTCCTGAGACCCTTTGGGACGCCTTGCCTCAACGAAAGGGTGGCCAAAATAGGAATGGCACATTACGGTTATTTGGTACCCTCTGGTACCCTTTTGACAGTGGAAATGCATCCCCAAAATTGCATCCCGTATTAGCCAAACCAAACTGTACAGCTCAGTGAAAACAGGGCTTTAATGATGTCTTACTTAGTGGTACCTTACCAAGAAGCTCAGAGTTAAGTTGGGTTTCTATTAGAGAAACAGATGCTGTTTCTTTTTAATGCTAGAGAGAAATTAATTCAAGTGACTTCTTTTTTATCAGTAATTACCTATGGTGACATTTTATTTACATTTTATTTACATCAGCATTTTCCTTCATAAGGCCATACTGCTTGAGCTACCTCCTTATTTATGTTCTCTCCAGACTCCTAAGCCTATAATGAGCTTTAATCTTTGGTCATGTGGACAAATTATGAACATTACTCCTCGAACACGTACTGTTTTTAGTGAGCGTGCTTTTAAAGTGTTTGCACCTTCATCCTGGTGTAACTACAGAGACATCTTAAACTGGATTACTTGATCACCATGGGAGATTATAAAAGTAGGATAAGAACTATCTGATGACAAAATGCACATGTACATCACTTAACAGCAATAAAGTGTTATGCTCCAGGCTAGGGGAACCAGAGCAAAAATGAGTATTTTATTATATGACCATCAACATGTGCAGCAAAGGTGTCAGGGAGGGCATGGCCAAAACAACAAACAAAAGGTTCTATATTGGGTATCTTACCTATCAAAGCAAAACAAACAAATGACAAAATACTAACCTCCCTGGCCATAAACAGGAGAAAACAATATTAACATAAATAGCTCACCTCCCCTACAGCTACTGGACTGCTTCAACAAGGTTGAATATGTTGGATTACAATATTTACAAACAGGAGCTTAACAGGCAAAACAACAGCAGCAGCAGTAGCACACTCCAGCACGGCCCTCAGTTGGGAGCAGGAAGAGAGAGGAAGAGGAAGAGTAGCCGGTGACTTCCCCCTTATATAGTGGCACCAGCCAATCACGCCTCACCACCTGGAACAAAAGAACAGACTCCCACAGGGTGGACTGCACCACCCTGTGCCCAGGAGGCCACATAGCAACAAAACACACAGAAATACAATACAGAGGACCAAGGGTCATAACACCCCCCCACCTAAGATCAAATATTTCTCCCCCTCAAGAAATGTTTGATCACAGTCCATATACCAACCCTAAATACCAACACGCGACAAAGCATCGGCTACGATGTTATCGGTTCCTTTTATGTGATGAACCTCCACGTCGAAATCTTGCAGCAACAACGACCACTGCATAAGGCGGCTGTTGTTGAGCCAAAACACATCAGGATTCAAGTTTGCCTCTTAAGCAGCCAGGAAAGAACGTTTCAAGTTTTTTGCAGCAATCATTTGTCAGCTAGATGAAAGAGCATGTGAAGTTGCTGTAGATTAGATGCTTTTGAATGAAAAAATACCATTTTTAAATGTATTTTTAGTATTTTGTACTTCACTTATAGCAAACATTTCATGGAACTTATTTTGTCTTTTTTGTGTGTGTGTGACTATTTTGTGCTGTTGTTTGACTGGTTCAGGAATTAAAATTTTGCGATTAGGTTTTACACACTATTTCCAGTGATGTGGACTATATTTGTCTTTTGGAGATTTTGCATGCTCCGTTGCTTTCTTGGTCTTTTTAATTTAATTGCAGCTTTACTCCCCTGGGGCTTGTTTTGGATAATTCAGTCGTGATTCTAATGTAGTATTTCGATGTAAAACTTAATTGGCCACATTTGGTTAATAGTTGCCCCTGCAGGTAGACATTGTATGTATATGGTCTGTGAACAGTAAAAGAAGTTCCATGAGCAAATAAAAGTTAAAAACTTTGTCACAGGTGAGGTCTCAAGTCCGTTATAGTCAAGGTCAGGCTATTAAGATATGCAGATGAGGTTCAAGTGAAAGAAAATTAAGTGTGATCATTTTAATGAACCATGCATGAAACTGAAGGTTGCATAACAATAAAGGTCAAAGAAACAACTGTCACTTTCTGAGCACATATAACAACGTTCTGTTTCACACACAGTTGCACTGATCACACTGTGAGCTTAATTCATAAGGACACCTTCATTTTTTTGTTTCATTACATCTAAGATGGACATGTGTTTAATTTTTCATTTATAAAGTTCCAAAAAAAATAAAATTTCAAAGTCAAAAGCAAATCAATTTACGACCCATGCTTTTATCATCAGCTCATTTGTGTTTCTCTTTAGAATTTTTTATCACTTCTCACCGAAACAGTTTATATTCTGTTGGTGTTGTTCTGCTGTGGACTGCAGTGGACAATGCTGTCTTGCGCCAGGAGACACAATAACTGTGGAAGGTCAAAAACTTTAGGGGGAAATCAGGTTAACTAATCTGCTTCTTTACAAAAATTCAGGCATTTTACTGTTTAAATTTGTAAAAACTAAAACTGTGAGCATCAAACACATTAAGCCTAGGTGCGCTAGTAGCTTAAAGATTGTGGGCACAACAAGGCTGTGTCCTTATCACAGAGGTGCAGGTTGGATTCCTACATGTCCTCCCCCAATCCTGTCACTATTTATGTGTACTGTCCGATGAAATCAAAAGCACACATACACACAAACACACACACACACACATACCCATTCTCATGTATTTATACTCACAAAGCACTTCGATACTTCTCACCTGATACTACTTTAAGGTGGCGTGAGTCATATGATGTAACCTTTCCCTCATTGAGTAGATCAAGTGAAGAAAGAGCCATGTCAGCAGTTTGGGGATATTTTAAAATCGGCAATGATGACAAAAGTAGAGCAGACTGCCAGCCTTGTTCTGAGTTGTCAAGAGGAGGGATGAAAAATAGCACAAGCAACACAAGCAATCTGATAAAACATCAAATAGAGACATTAAACAGACTTCAAGGAGATCACAGGCAGGATTGGGAAGTAATGCATTACTTAGCAATGTATTATAATAATCTTATTACTTTTCTCAGTATCTAGTAAAGTAAGGGATTACAACTGCAAAAACAGTAATTATATTACAGTTACAGATCCAAGTAACGCTGCATTGCTGCATTACTGGAAAGGGATTTTTTTTTGTCCTCAGATATCTTATGACAATGAGACAGACATGCATGTGCCGATACATATTTTTCTACAAGAGGCGGATTTTGATTTGAGCGGTCGCTAATGTTAAAGTTCTAATAAGCTACTGATGGTGTCGCTATGCTAGTAGCCAGCAAAAGGAGGTTGTTGAAAGAACTTTTGGGAGCTGGCTAAACAGGTTGTGTGTCATTTTTTAGAAGGACAGTTTGGTTGCAAAAGTAATATATAGTAATAAGTTAGTAAGTTAGTAAATGTATTACTTTTATAAGGAATAATCAGTAAAAAGTAATTATTACTGTTTCTGAGTAATTTGCCAAACACTGATCACCAGCAGTGGCGGGACACACCTACAACCAAATTTGCAGCAAATGCTGGAGAAGCAAAAGAAAACGTCCAGAAACAACCCACTGGCAGTAAAAATAATAAAGGCTCTTGCACAGTCGATTGCTCTTGATGACCAACTGTTTCAGTTGTGGATGGTACAAGACCCTGTCATCTTCTGAGTGTACTAGAGACGATGTGTAACATTCCGAGCCACCATAACATCATAGAAAACATGTTCATGAAAATGCATGACTTTGTAAAAAAGCACCTCAACAGCCTGTTGCAGGACATTTAGGCTTTCAGTTTCACCAGTGATGTCTGGACTAGCAGTGTCTGCACAATGTAATAAGGATGTAATAAGTTTAACTACACAATGGATTGATGAGTATTTTACCAGAGAGTCATTCTCCAAGCTAAGCAGCTTCATGGTTCCTATACTAGCCATGCAAAAGCAAAGTATTTGATTACATGCTTGAAAAGGGCTCGGGAGTTAACCTAAAGTTTACCAGACAAAAAGGTCGGAAACCACTGCCCAAACTCAGCTAACTCTGCCTGCTCTGTGTGCTGAGTGGCCAAGCTCTTTTTGGAAATCAAACCAGCAACCTCATCGTCTGCTTCAGGTCACCTGCTGAGTCATCCTGACTAGAAGTTTAGACAGAGCAGTCACAAGGTGTACCTTTAGTCTCACCTTTCCTCCAGTGACATTGAGCCTCAGCTCCCAACTTGTCGTCTTGTAGTCCAATAAGTTAATGAATATTCATTGGATCTTATTAGCATATTGTTCTGGATATTAGCATAGCCAGTGACATAAACATCAGCGAGAGGGGAGCAGATGAATCAGAGGGCATGCAGAGAAAGAGTGGGCAGATTGGGCCCAGGGGGGACAGCAGGTCAGCATTCATTACTTTCATGAGCTGCACAGGTCACGACAGACACAAGAAGGCCTGACAGGAAGAGGCAGCAGCAAAAGAGACAATCCACAACACTGAGATGAAAGTAAAGTCAGATGGATGGAGCCCGCACTTTAAGGAGGAAACATGAGGAAATGAACGTATCCTATTATCTATAAAAACCATTTGTATGTCTACAACTGTACAATCAACTTGGAATCCTATCCAGTCCATATGTAGATCAGCATAATATCTTGCCCACCAAACGCCCACATAAAACTATAAATGTTCAGTGTTCAATGTAAAGCACTTCATTAACGCTGATGCATAGAAATGAGCTTGTGGGAAACGGTTCTTTCCGGTTGACAGCTTCACAGTGAATTGCGACGACAGCAGAATGTCACCGCAGTATTTATGTGTTTACAGCACTAATACTGACTGCTTGACACATTTCCATGATGATAGTGACAAACAGTGGTGTCCTGGGATATCGTTTGAAAATGGAAGTTTGAGTGAGGAAACTATTCATTGAATTTGTTTTAATGTTGCAGTTAGCCTGCATTCACATTTGGAATCAAAATCAAAATATGGAGAGTAATGACTGCGCAAAACTGTTTCTGGTTGTGTTTCCAGACTTACTGTGTTACAGTACAGTACAGCATTTTACAATAAAGACACCACTAGTGTAAATACATGTACAGTAGTTTACTGTAAATATAACTACACTGCATTACTTGTTGATTGCTGCCAGTAAGTTACTGTAAATTTCACTTTTTCTTTTTTACTATGAACACATGCAGACACGAAAGAACATGCAAATTCTATATAGAAAGGCCAGGTTTGAACTCAGTACCTTCGTGCTGCGAGGCGAAAGTGTTACCGCTAAACCACCGTGCCACAGATCTCTGTGATGTTGATGGGAAAAAGCAGTGGCTGCATGAGATCACCTTCATCCAATCCAGAGTAGTTTTTCCGGGTTGGAAACGTGCATCTTACCATCGCTTTAAAAGAACTCATGACGCTTAACAGGCACATTGTGATGTGACAGCACTTGTTACTCCTCAGTTACAGTAAACACCCACACACAGAAACACGCAGAAACAAATATTGTCATTGCTGTGAGATGCCAGGTAAGATTAGGCTCTGACATGCAAATGTGCTCAAAGATAAAGCCCATGCATTTTTCATGGTGAACACAGCAGCTTCTTTCCTCCGATATGACAACGTGCGCTTGTCATCCTGTGTGCTCAGCTGGGCGATCAACCATGGGCACAAATGTAATCCACACCTCGCTCACTGGAACAGATCGAGCTTTGTGCTGCAGGAAACATAATCTACCTGTTATTAAGAATTGTTTTACATATATCTCTCAAAAATAATGATACACGCATGCATGAAACTAAAATATTTTGAATGTTTTTGAAGATGTCCACCTTTTGTTGATGTTCCTTTTGCATGCATGTTGCAGGAACACAGTGCAGATAGCTGCATTTTGGCGTCTGCCCTGGTATGGCATGGACAGTAGTTAATAGTTGTATCCATGGACAACCCTATAGATTGCAATGTCCCTTATAGGATTGTCTGTGGATACCATATTACTTTGTGGCAATGTTGTGTGCTTGCCAGTGTTGTAGTACTCAAGACTAGTCTTAGTCTCAAGAAAGGTCTCAGGACGTTTTTTACGGTCTCATCTTGGAATCCAAAACATTTTGACTTTCTCTTGTCTTGGTCACGGACATCGTGGACTTGGCCTTTTTAATCAAGACCAGTCAAGACCACAACAGATTTATTTGCTAACATAATGACTGTGATTGGATGTAAAACTTTCTTCTTCAAATGCAGCCAATAACGTAAGTCATTTGTTTGTTTGGTGACCTTAATCACAGAGTATTCATGAGCGAAACAGCATACAAGAGAAAACACTTGGCAGAGCGCAGGTTCTGCAAGGCAGTTCGGCTGGGAAAACATTAAACTTCTATCGCCACCTTGAAATCAGAGGAACATTTTTTAATGGTCTTCATCTTGACTCGGCCTTGCCCTGCTTTGGTCTTGGTCTTGTCCCGGTCTCTGTCAAGTCTTGGTCTTGGTTAGTGTGGTCTTGACTACAGCACTAGTGTTTGCTGGGGCTGTACAGCTGTGATGGGCAAGAGACTGCCTGCGCACTCACACATGCACACACAAATTACCGTGCCTCAGGCTGTTTTTTACATGTTAAATGTACTTTAATGTACACTGACATGTACATTTTAGTGGAGATACAAGCACTGCATGACAAACATCCCAAAGAAGCAGTAAGTGCAGAGGCAGTAAGTTATCTAAGCCAACAGTCCATGCTCTACTGACAGATATTTGAGTATGACAAACAGTGCATTTCCTCATAAGCTTCATGACTTTATATTTGCATGTGAGTGACAGCAAGTAACTCACCTCAGAGAAAAGTGGCTTCAGGCACAAAGCTACTCGTTACTGTCAGTATCTCATTAAAACAGGCACGGCCTGGTAGTTCAGCTGCCTTTAATGAGCTGTTTGCCTGATTGCTGTCACCCTGAGCGCAGGCAGCCATCTATCCAACCATCCCAATCAGAACAGCTCACTCAGCTGAAATGAAGCCTGACAGGACCTTTAAGGGCACAGCAAAGTGCAGGCTAGCCTAAAACTCACTCTCTCTGACCTTCTATTGGATATGCTGTGACACCAGTGTGCAAAATCTGCTGCTGCATTGTCGCCTTGCTCTGCAGCAAGCAAACACTGCAAACTAGGCATAACCTGTAACTTCTTAAATTCTTTTAAATTTTAAAAATGATTTTTAGTTCCTTTGGCCCTAATTTATATGGACATGTCACTAAAACTAATCAACTTCAAATAAAATATCCAAATATTCACTTTCTTGTCAGCTTGCAAAACAATGTCACTGTGTGAGTCAGTTAATTGCTTTCATTTATCATGAACCACAAAAAGCATTAATACCCAAAATATCCCACTGCAGGTGCTAATATGAGTAACTGTAAGCCTTCCTCAGAGGTGCTTGTACCTGTTTACCACAAGAATCCATTGTAAAGTCTCTTTACCTGTGCCCTGATGACATGAATGCTCCACCCAGTGTCTGGAGGTGTAAATGCATAAAAATGCACAGTACAACAAATGCACACTTTGACTGAAGTGAGTTCAACAATTTATCCACCACAAAGTCAGTACCAAAACTAACAACATTCTGATCAGTACTTTCTGTTAGGTGCTTAGTTAGCTAATGAGAGCATGCTACAACTGAATGACTGCGCATATAGATTTACTGAAAAGTTGGGGATATTTTTACAGACTGTCGAAATCTACAGAAAAAGAAGCAAATGGATCGCTGCAATTTGCAGAAACAACTAACGTTAAAGAAACACAGATTTGTGGTTTGATTTTTGGGTAAAATTCTACCTTAACTCATATTCTGTGTAACTGTAAAGTGTTTGTTGGCATTTGTTAAAAAGTGTCAATGATGATGAGCCTTGTGTTCTACAAACAAATGGGGAATCATTAGATAATGCTAGTCTTAGCTAACAGACAAGACAAACCTAGTTTTCCTTACTAACGGTGTAATGTTAATGCCACTCCACAAAGCAAGTTTAGACAGTTAACAGGATCACCTCAAAGCTCTCTACAAAGTCTGTTGAAATTGTGTTTATTAGTGTCCTTATGGGAGGCTGACGTCCAGACTTTTGTATGATTTCAGCCTTTGCATATTTTCTTGGCATCAAATATTTACGATAAATGTCGGGAAAACCGAATTTTGGCTCAAGTCGAACTGCCATTAATAGCAAATAATCATTTGTTTGACTCCCAGTTGTGTTGTTTCCATTGCTAAACACTGCCATGTTGACGGATGTTTTGCCACTCAATCCGACTGTGGATGGCGCGTTCAGGAGGGGAAGTTACATGAACGCATACCCTCTATACTGTTTAAACGTCAACATGCTAGCATTGTTAGCATGCTGATGACAGCAAGATCTGCAAATTTGATTTTGCATAGGTTTTCTACATTGGATTCCCTTCCTCATACGGTCACTTACAGTTAATCCAACTTGTGACCAGCTACTAAGAATGCACTGGCAATGATAATCAATAAACAGATAATCCATTCTACCTCCTGAACCACGGCTGTTCAATTAGCAAAATGTGTATAATGTATAAAAAAGTACTCATTCCTGTCCTTGTTTCACTAAGGCTGCAATAATGTGTCTGTTGCAATTTACTGCCGTAGATGTTTTAGTTTAAAGGCTTAGTTCAGTATTTTTGAAGTGGGGGTGTATGAGGTACTGACTCACTCTGTTGCCTTCTGCAGATGGCGATGAGGGGTGTCACTTTTAGAGGAAGGGGGAAGAAATGGCTGCACCCGAAGTCAGCATTTTACTGTTGCAGATGGGGTCAGCAGAAAAATGGCTTTTAGCCACATGTATAAATGCTTACCTAATAAATCAATATTCTTTTAGTTGTACGCTAAATTTGGGATTTTTTTTAAGACCGTTTTCTAACCAAAACTTTGTCCATCAATTGATTAGAAACATATTCATATTCAAAATCGGCAAATTTGGGGATAACTGATTTTCACTGGAGAGGAGATGGATAAAAAATGTTAGTATCTAGTTAAGTAGTATCTAGTTGCTAAAGCTGTCAGAAACGTACTTCAACTTTCTACTTCAGCGCTTAAGTAAATAAAAGTGTGAATATAAAATAAGTAAGTGCTTAATGTAGATATACTGAGTTATATTCCTTTGTTGATGTGCTGTAGGCCTATTATGAACATTGCTTTCTTTATAATATTCTAATTAAGCATGTGTGTTACGTGTTGACTTGTGTTAAATAAAGTAAAGCATCATTTGATTAATTTACTGATGCAGCTGGAAGCAGATGGAGCAGATGTGTTATAGGCTGTATAGAAACATCCCAACTGTGAGTGTATATGTGTGTGAGACAAAGAGACAGAAGGATATAGATGGAAAAGACGGCAGTCTATGTTTTATTCATCTCAAGTTGAGTGCCAGTGAAAGCTGCTGCAAAACTACTGAATGAAACCATTTCACTGGAAAAGATCAACTGTCACCTTCAGACAGTTATCTGCAGCATGGATGCTTGTCATGAAATTAAAACAGACTCCTGCAATGGGCATTTTAACATTAAGTGCTGTAATGTAGGATATAAAAAAGTGCTATTATCAATCAATAAATGCCTATTATTAAAAAGCAACATGACATTCCAATTAGAGCAAGTTATTTTTTCAGAATATTGGGGT
>JAQFJA010000022.1:8870434-8880498 GCA_029874485.1 Naso brachycentron
TAATCCTGGAGGGCTACTTTACATCAGGAGCAGTCCAAATTAGCCCAGAGGGGCCAGTTAGCCGCAGTTTAAATATTTAACTTAAGTGTATTTACATGAAGCAAAAGAGCCACAAACTGTCATTGGCTCTCAGAAAAGTGCTCTGACCCTTTACTCTCGGCTCGAGGGGTAAAGAGGGAGACATAAACAATGTTGCAGATAACAGTCTTTGCATGGAGGCCGCGTGAATCCCGGCAGACAGAAGATTTATCACCTAAACTGACGCTCGCTGCACAACAAGTCAAGAGGTGATTATCGTACGACGCTTCGTGGCTTGTGATTTAAGAGTCATTTGAGTTTCAGCTGAGATCAAAGGCAAAGAGCCCAGAGGCTTATCAAAGAACTGCTGATCAACCTGAGGAGGAAACACAAACAGAGAATAAAACTCTCCAAATAAATACAACTTATCGTCTCTACAACAAGGATATGCCACTGTCTGCTAGCAGGAAAACTTCCTGGGTCAGCGGCCATCTTAGAAAGTAAAGCTCAATTTTAAATCAATGCTTTCATGTGAAACCCGAGGCTGTGTAAACATACTTGGAGCTCTCCTCTAACACCTAGCTTCAATAGAGAGGAAAACACACATGAGCTCCTGCAAAAATCTCAATCTCCTCTCTGAGAAATGAGATTAAAGTCCATCTGATACACAATTTTAAACATACCCAAACACATGCTGATTATCGGGTGATTTTGTATTATTTTTCCACACATTCATTTATTTATTGGCATTTGAGTTCCCTAAGGGAAACACATCAGTCTGTTTCAAGTGTTTTCAACTTTTTTTGCGTTACCTCTACCCTGAAGGAGCCAAGACAATTTGCAGATTTTTCAGTCAGGCTTAATAAGATTAAAAATAGCATTTGCATTTAAGTGGATGGAACAACACAAGTCGCATTGTGCTTTCCTTTTTTGCATCTGGGAGTTCTTAGGTCAGAGCAGGCAGGAGTGTTTATTAAATCCTTTCGGACACACATGAATCTCATTACTACAGTCCACTTTCTTCATCAGTATCAGACTCTTTACACTATGTCACCAACTTGTGCCCCTTGAAAGAGCAGCATTACAGTGCAGAGCATTCAATGAAGACCCAGAAGGAATTTTTCCACCTTCTTTTTCCCAAAAAATCTGCCTTTGAGACGGGCATCTGCACGAGCGTCTCTCTGTGCTCTGCGTAGGAGATCCTCAACACCTTTCATGGCAGGACCAAAAAGACCCATGTCATGCTATGCAGCTGAAAGCAAAGCACACATAGAGGGCTGATACCGCCAAAATGACCAAGCTGAATCCATCTGTGTTGGGGCTCACACTTGGCATCGAGAGTCTGGTCGCGGGCTTACTGGAGCTGGAGCCTTTTTGGCATCAGTGCAGCCGAGGCAGGACGGAAACAGCGGGCTGAAGAGGCGGCAGAGACCTTTTCGGAAGACGCTGTTGGAGAGGCTGTAGATGAGACAGTTACAGAAGCTGTTGCTAATTGCCAACCATGTTGTGAGGAAGGATGCCACCTTGTGGTGATACAACCCAGCGCTCTCTAAGAGGAAGTAAAGGATATACGGCATCCAGAGCACATAGAAGACGCTGGTAATGCGGAAGAGCACCATGGCATAGCGTTTGTCTGGGCAGCCCTCGCACCGTTCCCCACGCTCACCTTTATCGCCCTCTATCTGTGAGCTGAAACGAGCATGCCGCTGGGTGATCTCCTTCGTGTGCTGCCGACAGATCCTAAATATACTCCCGTACGTGAAGCAGACAGTGAGCGCTGCCGGTGCGTAGAGCAGCCCCACGATAAATATGCTGAACCCTGGGTTGGTCTTCCATGAGTCTGCGCACCACCGGAATATGTCCCCATGGTAGCCTGGCTTCCCCCAACCAAAGAAGGATGGCAGGAAGATCAAAGCAGAGTAAACCCAGATGAGGACGATGCACACCCTCAGCCGGCATGGAGTCACCAGTGTGGCGTAAGACAGCGGGCGGGTGATGGCGATGTACCTGTCCACACTGATGCACGCCAGAGAGGCCATGGAGACGCTCTTCAGCACAGAAACCATGTAGCCAAATGCTTTACACGTAAGCTCCTCATTCAGGCCTCGCAAATAGTGGAGGAGGGACAGCGAGGGCACCAGGCAGCTGACGCCAACAAGCAGGTCGGCGTAGGCCATCGTCTGGATGAAGTGACTGGTGGTGTGATGGTGCAGCAGTGGGGCACAGTGGAAGACAACGATCACCACTAGGTTGCCGGTAATGATGAGCACAGTGAGGAAGAGGATGACGACCACCTCCAGCACGCAGGTATCCAGACTGTGGGAATAACCCACGGCGCCCAGCAGGCAGAACGGGGGAGAACCGCTTTGGTTCACATTGGAGGAAGAGTTCATGTTTGGACTGTGGGGAAGAGGGAGGAAGAGGGGGCGGTTTTAGTTCAACGCAGCAGTCATCCTGTCATCCAAGTCTCTTTTTTAATCCTGAAGTTTTTCGTCTCGTCCTCTACTCGAAAAACAAAGCATGCATCCTGCTCTTCTTACTGTAAATCAGCATTTCTTCTCTCACAGTGAGCATGGAGCCTATCCTATAAGTAGCAATACTCCATCAATGTATGCAAAATGCATCCAGGCTCTGCTGCTGCCGGGTGTCAAATATGAGCAAGCGTGCAACCTTGAGAGGCAAAAAAAAAATCCCCAATGTAGAACAGGAGATACCAGTCTGATGCTGCAGTGCAAAGCGTCCTTCCCTCGCAGCTGTTTATCATATCCCCCCCTCGACTGCAAATCCTGAGGTAAGCACTCTGCTCTGAAATATCCAGGCATCCACTTCTGCTCTTTGAGTGCCAGCAAAGGAAAAGGGAGGGAAAAACAATGCCGAAATTCCCGGCAGCTCCTGTGTTAACACTCATCCATGCTGATAGTGGTGGCTGTCTCAGCAAGCGAAAGCAAGAGAGTAACAACAAGCAGCATCTGATCTGGAAGTGGCAGCCTCGTCCATGGTCCGCTGACAGAGGCTGAACAAACACACGCCCACCCACAGCGTCTTGAACAGGAAGAGTCCTGAAGACAGACGAGCGCAGGCAGGAGAACATCCAGAGGTGATGGATAATGTCACCAAGATCTCTTCACTGTGAAGCTTCTAGTGAGGATCAGAGGCAGCTGGCTGATTTCCAGTGTGTGTGTGTGTGTGTGTGTGTGTGTGTGTGTGTGTGTTAAGTGAGAGAGGGTGTATGCCTGCATGTGTATGTGAGAGAGCGAGAGATAGAGAGAGAGAGGCAGCCAGTACACTGCCTCTGCTTTCTGCTGTAGTGGCAGTGGTGATGATGCAGCGCTGCCACTGCTGCTTTCCTCTCCTCCTCCTGCTCGCTCTCTCACTCACTCTCCCTCTCTCTTTAACACACACACACACACACACACACACACGAGTGTTCCCACCCCTCCTGTCTTACACATACATTTTTCGCCCTTCCTTTTCTTCTTGTTCCCTCTCTCTCGTCCAGCCTTTGCCCCCGTTTTTTCCCTCACACACTCACTCTGACTTTCTATCTTTTCCATCTCTCTAATGCAACGTTTTTCCTTCTTTCCGTCTTGCCATTTTCCCTGTTGTTATTGGGTTTTTTCCCACTATTCACCATTACAGTTGCAAACCTGTTTTGAATGAAGTTGATATCCCAATGAGGATGGATTTGTTTGATATGAAGTAACATATAACGGTTTTTAAAGCATCAGTTTCACGTTTCAATGTAAAGCTACGCTACATAATAAAACATAATCAATAAAATGCACAAAAACAGCATATGATCATATTTTAAGATTTTGCGATGTGTTAGGCAAGGAAGGGTGGATGGATTTTCACCCATAAATACTTACAAATCCATTCTTACCAAAATAATCTCCAAAATGTTATGAAAGCAAGTTATTAGTCAGCACAGTCTTTTGCCATTCTGCCACATTTCACATTTTACTATCAAAGTCAAAGCTCCAATTAACTCATGGATTTTGGTAAAGACAAAGAGCCAGATTACCCAACACTTAATGAGAAAGACCAATTTTTGCTGGAATTTTGCATTGCATAGCTGCATTATGGAGACATTTATGTACAAAGTTAAAGAGGATATTATTATCTTTCGAAGTAATAATACAAAAGTTGGTTTGTACCCCTTCCAAACCAAAAAACAAAACAAAACAAACAAGATTTTTTAATTTTGTCAACTGAATGTGTAACTTAGGAATTCAAAAGGCATCTGATTTTTTTATTTTGTTTATTTCTTTTTCTTTTTTTTAAAACATTTTTTAATTTATATACTTTTTGGAGTTTTTAGCCATTTTTACTGAATATTTTACTATTTTAACCACTTTAAAAAGATGAAAACATACGAAGTTTGCAATATCACTTTCAACCTGTCACTGCAGGCATCCCGAGCTACCAGCAGCAGTCATTAATGTAGCAATGGCATGATTCCGCACTGCCTTCCTACCCAAGGATCTTTGCAGTAATGGGTGGGAAATCAGCCCACTTTAGTGACTTGACAAAAAGAAGTAGTCCTGAATGAGAGTATTCATAAGTTCAATCATTTAATTATTTCCTTCAAAAATTTACGTAACCATCACTCATAAAGTGTCATGTTAAAATTAAACAGATATAGTCGTCGTTTTTTTTGTTTGTTTGTTTGTTTTATAATCTTGACTGTGTCTTCTCTGTTTCTGTGGAGTTAAAGGTGAATATCATGGCCATTCCTCTTTTCTGTGTGTCTAATTGTAGTCCTGTATGAAAAAGTGGACATATTATTGGAAATGTGAAGATGAGGCTGCCGCATTTTGCTGTACATATTTAAGTTGATGGCATATGATGTAATGGTTTGATTTGTATATGACACGTATTCTGTTCATGGTCCCTTTTTTTATAGTGTGCATATCTGTTGTTTACTCGCTTGTGCATTATACAGTTAAATGTTTACTTTTACCTATCTTTGTCCACTTTTTTATCTGTTCCTCTCAATGTGCAAAAATACATGAAGAACAATGAAAATGGGGACAAAGGCCTTTTTATGTGCACACATATTTAGCCAATGAAGCTGATTAATGGAGAGAGATGCATTATACTGTGTTTAGGTTAGGAATATAGGTTCAGCCAAAATGTAACATTTTCTGCTGTGGAAGTAACAAACTGAATTACCACAAATTCATCATATTTAGTCCATGTTGTGACATTTTGTGGACAAAAGTATATCAGAGCTTTTCATAAGAGTCTGACTTCAGATCTCTGCTGTATTTGCTCTAATCCTCTCCTTCCCTTTCTGTCCTGCTCAGATTCTTCCTCACTGTTACTGTCCATCTCCTCCATGTCTCTGCATCCCTCCATCCTTGTCTCCATGATCTCTCTTATAAAAAGAAGCCCCTCCTCCTCTCCATTTGTAAGCCAATAAGCAGCCAGCTGGTTTCCAACTCCACAAGGGCTTTCTCACGCCCACCCACGTGCACACACACACACCCTCCTCAGCAGGCTTCCCCTCACGCATGAAGTGCACCCGTGCAAATGCAATGACATGGTAACACACACACACACGTGTTCAGAGACACAGTGGGGATTTACATACAGTACACATCTATAATCTTTTGATTAGGAGAGAACAATTCCTGCAGCGTCCAATAAAAGGAGAGATGGATGAAAAGATGCGAGCAAGATAAAGGTTAGAACGGAGAGGAAAAGAGACTGAGCCAGTAAAGGTGTGACAGAGAGGACAAGGCTGCAAAAAGACCCTGATTTGAATTTCTGTTTCTGTCATTTGATCTGCAGCACACACACACAAGCGCACACATGCAAAGAGAACGCACCTTCTGCTTGTTAAAATACAGTAGGATCAGCTTAAAAGCCGCCTGCAGCAACTTCAGGGTGCAAAAACCACCACAGCGAGGCCAAGACGATTAAAGGGTCAGTTTAAAATCGCTGTGAGAAAACTTCCATTTTCCATTCACTGCCAAGTCTCAGAGACAAATGTTTCGAAATCTCAACTCAAAAACTGAAACTAGATATCACTGAAGGCCAAGGGTCTCACTTTTTCGAGGAAACTGGAATGAAACAGTAAGGCACTAGAAACGGCTGGAGGGAATGGTTTTTGGGTGGAGTTTTAAATAATTTGTATTAGTTTGAATTCGTCAGTCAAAATTGGACTTTTTGTAAAGTGATAGCGCTGAGGACACGGAAGAAACTGTCATTCAGGCGAACTGCCTCTTTACACTGATACCAACTACTGCATATAATGACCTCAAACATACAGACAGTACGAAGACACATGTCTGCACAATTTACTCTATGTAGTGGTAAATAAGTGACCTGTATATCTGCATTTTAAACTAAAACCATTATTATAGTGTCAGGTTCTTGAATTTTAATTCTTTGTCTTTCTCCTGCCAGTAAAGTCTCATATGCCCACGAGAAATGCCAAAGCTAGGTCCAAAAATAAAATGCCAAAACAATAAATAAAGCACTGGGTTCTATAATAGCATGCGTCACTACCCCACTGCGTTGTCTGCTGATTTGCCACATCAAACCAAAGCATCTCCTGTGGTATTTGGTTCAGAGGGAACCAGAGGGGTCACTGCAAGAACATCTTTCCCTTCCAGGCCAACTGTGGGCAGGGAACACAGACGCCATTCAGACACGGTTTGTTTTTTTTCTTACCATATGGCAAGCGATGAGGTAGGTAGGAAGGCCATTCGCTGCCATGTTTAGATGTCTGTTTTTGCTTTTATGTTCCAGGTCAAGGGTCAGAGGTGACACATCTGCCTGAGTTATGAGGCCAGACGTTGAGGAGGATCAACAAACAGTCAGTTGTCTGACGTCTTGTAAGACATGTTAACATGAATGCAGCCATCAGCACCTCCATCGAGTTACCAAGTCAACGCACAGCTCTAAATAAACAGCAGACCGGCTGGCGAGGAAAACTACCTTGTGACCAAATGTTTGTAAAGGAGAGCTTGTGATGCCGTGGTTCGAGTCCCAGCAGGCAAGATCCAAAAATCACTACAATTGTGGCAGAACCCTAAAGCGAAGTCTGTTACTGCCGTGTGAAGCAAAGGAGGCTCCTACTGAGGAAGCTTTGTTGTTGAAACATGACGATTTTAAGATTAAACCTTATGAGCAAGTTAGGACACATTAAAGACAAAATAATCCACAATTACAAGAATTTGTTTTCATATTTCTACGAAGGCTCTGTTACTGTTATATCACCAAACAAATAAAAAAAAAAAGTACACAAGTCTTTGCTGTCCACTTTGGTCACATCTCCATTTACGTATTAGGAGAATAGGATGCTATGTTCTCAAAGCGGTATCCATTTATTTCAACTTTTATATCCAGTTTCCTGTAATTTCCCTACAAAGTACTCAAATTTATTAGCCTTGTTGCTTTCTTCATGTGTAAAATCTTCATCATATGCAGTTTCTGCAGCAAGAAAACAAACATACGCAATCATGACAAAGCAGAGTAAGAAAGGAACACAAACAACACTCACGAACCCACAAACAAAACAACCGAAAACAGCATCACAACAGAATAACAGCATCAGTGTACATAAAGCTGGAGTACAGCTTATTTCTCGAGTTAAACCATCTTTTATTTTTTACCACTTGAAACAACAACAGCAAGATAAGGGCTTTTAGATTTACAGCACTTTCTCATGCGCAAGATGTCCCTATCATCAACCTGTCTTTAAAAAAAAAAAACAACCTCAATAAACAAAGAGAAAAAATTCTAAATTGAAAATTTAAACAAGGTTCAAGGTGAAGTCTGACCTAAAGCTCTTGTGTCCAGCAAAAACATGAGCAGCTGACTGAACAGATCTGACACAAAATCTCAGCTTTGAAGCAGCCGAAGAAGACAAATAACAGAACCAACACAAGTATTAGATTATATTTGCTCTCAGATCCACTATGCATCTAGTAATAACATTGAACTGTGGGTCTGATTGACAAACAACTTTATACAGCACCTTCATGAAAAAGGATTTGTTTTTTGTTTTTTTTGTTCATGATCTGTTCTTTTAGCCTGTCTCATGAATAAGATTTTATTAGCCTTACTTCTGCTCGGTCACATGTGAGGTTGATCCTTGTGCAAATATAGTCTGACGTCTGATGTTTACATAACTTAGACTGTGTCAAAAGCATCTGTAAACCGTTTCTACATTATCAGCATAAAAAAGCATTCTAATCAGAAACCAGATTGCTGAATACTTAATCCAAGAACAGAGTATCGATAAATGTAGCTGCAAATAATTTGTCTATCATATAAATATCATTATGTTTGCTACTACTACTGCATCTTTGGCTCAAAAATTTATTTCCAGATAAATATGATTTCATTTTTTAGGTTGCAGCACTTGTATAATATGCAAATAAGTAACAGTAAATAAGACCAAGCTGGAAAAAACAAAGCAAGCTTTAATAATAAAGCAGATATCCAGACAAAATTAGCGGGAATTAGGAAAACAAAACACAAACACAAATATCGATGAAATACAGGAAACAGAAGCAGGTAAACTGAAGAATCACAACCAGCAAACACAGCACTGAGGAACAGACAAAAAACTGATGAGAAAAGACTTGAATACACAAGGGAGAGAAAACAAATGAGGAACAGGTGAAAGCTATAATCAATCAAAAAGCACAAAAGCAAACAAAGACAGCAGGGAGAATAAAAGCATGATCCATAAGCAGAAGCCTTAAAAAATAAAATAAGAAACAAACTGATCAAAAATGTGAATCATGACAACAGCAGATGTAAAATATTAAAAACTTGAATCAGGATTGAGGATAGGTGTATACCTCGAGTGTATACCTTAAAAGGTATTAAACCATTTCTCCAGTCCATATGAAAACATTGAAACTTATTAATAAATCTTGTCTAGTTCAAAGTCCAGCAAAGGAAAAAAGAAAGGATTGTTATTTTACGATCCATCATAAATGCTCCCCTGACTAAGAAGCTGCCAAAATTAAATATCTATCTAAATTACACATTACACAGTAACTTACTGTCGAACAGAACTTTGTTTCAGGAGTCTCCGGAGATGATTAGCCAATCAAAGTATTTTAGGCAATTACCACAAAAACAAACAACAAAACCCCTTTGAGGAACTTTCATTATGTGTAGATTGTGGCGCCACATGTGGACAAAAGCAGTACTGCTTGTAAGATCTTGTCTAACGTGAGCATTTGTTTTGCAAGAGAGTGAAAGAAACCTGCCACTTGTTTGCACAATTCCAGTTTGGCCATAAAGAAACAAAATATTGAAATTAAAGAAAAATGTCCTCTTCATACAGTCTGAAATCACAAATGATGGTTTGTGAACATTTAGAGCAGTAAGGGCAGACTACTGGTTGATTTTACTCTACATTGTTCGTGACCCACCAAGATCATATATAATTTATGAACTCATTCATAATTCATGTGTTCATAAAGTCACTCTCGGGTATCTTTGCCCCAATTCCTGCCAGCTCCTGTTTATTTTGTTTGTTTTTTTTTCCAGAGAAACGCTGTGACCTGCGATAGCTGCTGTCCAAATTGAATTAACCTCAGGCACATGGTTCATTAGGGGAGGGCCTGCCTGGTGCCACAGGCAATAAGCTTTTACAGGGCAAGTCTGCACGGCTAATGTCATGCCCTCACTGTCACACAGAGCACGGACACGCAACACATCATAACAGGAGGATGCAGCCTATTAGTGTCAGAACACAGAGGGACCATGTCCCGTTGACAAACGACCCTGTAGCAGGGACCCTAAATAAAATTTGCTTGTTTTCCAAGCCTCTTATCTGTTTGTCTTTAAGTCCTGAAGAACACAATGTTCTTTCTTCAAAAGGCTACACATGATCTGCCACATTTAAGTTCCATTTGGATGGTTTCACTTTTGCTTTTGCAACATGTTTTGCTCAAAGACACGCAGGTGATCAACAGTAAGACCAGATTTTGGGGTTTGGAGTAACACATACATGTAACGAAATTGTGTTGTTTAATTACAAAATAAAAGTAACTGTAGTAAGTAACAGTTAC
>JAQFJA010000022.1:8882015-8894734 GCA_029874485.1 Naso brachycentron
TTTAAAAGTGATGCTCGTTATTCAGTGAGGTTCTAAAGAGATGTATGTTCTTTACCTTTACAAAATCAAATGCTGAAAAGTGCAACATTATGCTGTGGGCAAAATTATTCAGGGTCCTCATTCCCTGTTGGACCCCTCACAGTTTAACAAGCACAGAGCTAGATTGCCACTGCTTCAGTAACCCTTTCATAAACTTTGGGGCCATGTTAAGTTGTTATTAGTAGACAATCTGAGTTACTTATAGCTATTAAGAGAGCTAGCAAGCCTAGCCAGCTAAGCTAAAGTCTATAGCTGGAGTCTGGAAATATAAGTTGACAGGTTGCAATGTTGGTAACCTGAACCTGAACCCAACAAAAAAGCCCAACTTTACATGAAAAGACATGTCCTCCCTTTGTCCAAAAACAGGTTGTTACAAGAGTCTTTGCTTGTTTTATTAATGAAGTGAAATACAATTTGATGCTGCTGCACTGTGATCTGTAGGCTTTAGCATGTATCATGATATTCATAACACTGTCTCATAATGATGTTTAGTGTGCCTGCACATCACCACGTGTTTTACGGTAACACAGGGAACCCGAGGGATCTCGCGAGCGTACATGTTGAATGCGCTACGCTACAGTGTGTGTGTTCATTAAAACATAGCTCCGACTAAAAGCATATTAAGCCTCCAGTACAACCATTTACAAACACTTTTTCCATTTTTTGGAAAAAATAAAAATAAAATAAATAAATAAGTACAATATTTCTCCAGGGACTGTGGTTAGTAACAATACGAGCTCCACGCTTGCTCCGAAAGCTTGACAGGCGTAACAACTGTGACTGAGGCGGATGTTGCTTAGCAAAGGGTTATTTAAGTGAAAAAATAGATGTTATCACTTCCAAAACACAGGATGTTATCTGGAAACATATTCAGCTTTAGTTCATATTTGTAAGCGTTTATCTTTCTAAAAACATTTTAACTACAGTCACAACTAGTTGCTCTCTGATTTTCTACAAATATGGGAGCAGGAGGGAAGCACTTGTCAGCAACGTTTCCAAGGATATGGCAAATTAATATTTTTAGCTAAGGGCTGCCAGAGACAGTTAATAAAAAGCAAGACCTCCTACTGACTGTTAATTTCCTGTATCAGTGTCACACAGGCTTTGCCATAGCCCCGCCCCTTTAGGGGACTAGAAGCAGTCTCGAGTCCACTCATTCTTATGGGAGAAATGAACGTGATCACAGATTATGACAAATTCTTTCGCCTCATCATCACCCAGATACATGTTGGACCCGTTTTTCACAAGACACATATCTTACGAACATCTTGGCGCAAAAATGGCGTTTTTCAGACACACAAACCAGGAGAAAATGACCTTTGTTTGAAACCTGTCTCTGTCTCAGCAACATACTCTCACAAGATTTGGGAACTGGTGATTCCCACCTTGCCTCGCAGCGGACCTAAACAGACATTTAAATGGTCTTAAAGGTAAAACCATGAATTAAAAGTTAAAACTTGCCTCAAACAAATATCATGCAATGCAAAATCCATCTGCTTTAATCCATTCACACAACGTTAATAACACTTTCAGACGAGGCGGAGGGATGGTGGTTCCTAACTGTCTCCATGGGACATGTGACTCTGCCCACTTGGGGGACAGAAAGTGTTTAACATTTCACAAAACTGGCACAGTGTAAAGTGGGAGATCTTGTGTTAATATTAGCTTTTTCTGGGCATGCTTTCATGCTGATCTGAGTACATTTTAAATGTCTAAACATTCTAAAAGAGGTGGTGAATTGAATTAAAATTGTAGACCAATGATTGGTCAGAACTACTTGTATATTTGAAGAAATATGCAGCGTTCATGTGATTTCTGGATAATCAGTGTAATGACTTGCCCACTTGGTAAATTTAGAACAGCCTCTCATGTTGATACAATCACACGGCAGCTCAGATAATTTTATAAAACAAACGACAACAAACAGTTTAAATGTTTTCATTTGGACTTCATGGATTTTTTGGAACAGAAATAAGTCACAGTAATGAGCTCATCTAAGCCTCTCAGTGGCTTTTTTTTATAGCAGTCGCTACACACATTAAATATAAATTTTTGATCACATGTAATATGTTAATGTTAACCTTTGTACATGTAGAGGGACCTAGATTAGTTGGAAATGTTCTTTTTCAGCACAAACTCTAAAAACAAGTCAGGTAAAGCTTTTTTGAAACTATATGTTAGTGGTTTTAGGAAATGTACAAGTGCAGCAGGAAGTCAGTGTTAAAATCATTAATGTAAACACTAAAACTGTTCCCAGCATACTTGGACAGCAACATGAATCTCTACTAGGAAGCAAGTCTCAGCCAACCCATCACCCAGACGCTGCACAAAAGAGATGGAAATCCATCGCTTTATGTTGGTGAAGCTCATCTTCTTTGTGGCATCCATGTTGTTCCCAATTTACGGCCTCAGAGCACATAAACACAACAAAGTCAGAAAAACAACTTCCCAGCTCTGTTTTAGTCACTCTCTATACACGTATTTGCCACCTAAAGAGCAGTTTTATGTATCCTGTTTAAGGTTCAGTTGTTGCTAAAATGCAGGTGACCTATATGTAAGCCTGTGCCTGACATGCATCACGTGACAGAAAGAGAACTGACAGATTTGTTCATTATTCCACGTTTGTAGACATTTGCTAATACTTGTAAACTATCAGGTCTATATCTTATATTCAAATGGAAAACAATATTTAATATAGTCTGACATCATGGAACAGTCTTGTAACTGACATTGCAAAACTCAGACTTATTCAGTGTTAGCAGACTGGCTTGATTTGATGGGGGTTTTTTTTCCATTAATTGGCTGAAAAAAGGAAAAAATGCAAATCCTCATGATTGAAAAGCTGGAACTATGAAATGTTTTTACATGAAAAAGTTACTATTCTTGAAAGAGTTGTCAATTCATTTACTGCCAGTCAACTCAATTAAATAACTTCCTTTCAACTGTACCTGTATATACTGCGTCAATTTATAAGACATCTTATTTCATAAGGTCTTTCTGTGTTTTGCATGACAAAATCTTAATTGTATGGTAACAAGTGACTAAAGCTGTCAGATAAATGTGAGTGTGAGATGTCATGGAGTGAAAGCAGAAAGTGGTATGAAAAGAAAACACTTAAGTAGAGTGCAAGTACCTCAAATTTACACTTCAGTAAAAGTACTTAGTTACATTCAATAACTGCACAAAGTTGTCAGGGCTGGATGACCACACAATAGCAGTTTGCAGATAATGTCCTCGGTCTTTGACTGCTGAGGCTCATGTGTGTTTTTGTGATAGTTCAGACCATAAATACTTATATTGTTTTGTTGATCCACTGTCTGATCTATCTATCCATCCGTTTAATCGGCATAATGTACTGTATCCATCCTCTATCTGCAAATCCATCCATCCATTAAGCCATCTGCCAATGTGCATCAGATCAACCATCTACCTCCACTTCCATTAGATAATCCATCCACAAGGGCCATCACCTCACATGCATTCATCCACAGCAGGTTAACAATGACAGCATGTAGAAATAGAAACACAACCGTAAATGATTTATATTTAGCTGTATAAGATCTCAGAACACATACTCACTGTCTGAAGTACATGGAAAGAAAACACACACAAGTCACACATTCTTAAAGTATATTTCTTCAGGAAGAATACAGACAAATCTGATTTACTGGAAACAAACACAGTACAGTAATCTTTCATTCGAGGCCATTTCTCAAATAAGATTAAATCAAAAAGACACACGCCAACAGATTAGCTGCCAGTGGGTCCTGTTCAAACACCAGTGAACAAAAGCAGTAAAAAAGGGGTCAGGGGATGAGTAATGGGAGGAAACAGGGATGTCTGCCCCTGAAACAAGTCGTCTGGAGCTATTTCAGGCCAGGAGTTGTTAAACAAAGAGCCCCTATTTTGCTTAAATGGACCATTTATAAAAACAATGGTTAAGGCCTGGAGCCGCAGTTGTTGAAGTGAAAGGTTTAAGTGCTGTTAAATGTCAGAAAGGCCACCTGAAGAATGGCCTGCAGTGCAAACAACTAATATTACTTCATCTATTATTAGACAGAGCAAGCGTTAGACTGTGTAAAGGCCGACGGGTAGAGCTATTGGACTGGAATTTTCTGTGAAATACATTTAATTTAGTGGCATAAATCAAAAATGGAGCTGCAGCAAGGGTCATCCTACGCTTACAGCTGCAGATTTCATCATATTTAAAACTTATTGTTAGTTTTTGCAACAATATCTCATGACTGTCCGGCACATAATACGTTTACTCCACAACAATTTATGTAGTTTACATTTTACTCCATCTGTACCTACTTTTACCTATTTAATATAGATAAACTTGGCTCCTCTTTAGCTACAAAGCTATATAATTTATGCAGGACGTAAATGCATTGCTGATTAGGGGCATGGCGGTTAGGGGGACCTGGGGTGGCACTGGCCAACCCTGAAATCTGATTGGCCACAAGTGCTGGCACATTATCCTGAATTTTTACTGACTATCTGCCCAGCGAGCGATGCAGAAGTTAAATTTGATTGTTTGTATTTTTGAAGGTGCATTATTTTATTTGTATGGAAAACATAAAGAGCAGAAAAAGCAGATAAACTGTTTCAATGAGTGTGTGTTTGTGGTTGTAGGCTACAGTTGTAGTTGTAGTTTGCAGAAGAAACTGAAATTACGGGATTTTCAGTAGATTTAAATCCGCAAAGTGTAATTTCTGCCACTAAGACGCAGTTTGATGATGTTATGAAGCAGTGTGGAATGGCAGTTGGTGTCTTCATTGCACCATTACAGATGAAAATCGATCAGATGTGTCTCATTCAGTGTGTGAACAGAAAGTGGTTCATAAGCGGCATGTTCAGCGGAGCAGGAAAGAACGTAGAGTCTTTCTTATCTGTCTAAAAAAACACATGCGAGATTGGCACACCTTTGTAGAACTAGCTTGTCACAAAGCTCTCTTCATCTAGAAAATACCACACTGATATTTACCCTAGTGACACAACCGGTAATCCCTGATTCCCCGGCTTTCTACATGAAAAAACTCTCACTGTCTGTAGTGCACAATGTGTAGTTAGGCTATTGTAAAAGCATTACATTTAAAGCATTTATCTGGTGAAACACAAGTTGACTTTATTTTGAAGTAGGCTAGACACATTAGCTTGTTTGTTAGCTTTGCTGGCTGACTGCTTTTTGCGTTTCACTCTGACAACTAATCCCTCGCCATGGTCTTGCTGGTCAACTCTCCTGGCTTTCATCTTATTTTAAGTGAAATCTTATTGTGTCTTCAGCAACTCTGTGCTGTGACTCAGCTGCTGGCCTTGCCGGCGCCACTGCTGCTGTAGGATGTGCCCATAGTATTAATTTTTAAAAAGGAAAAATGATGGTGTGGCTTGTGGGCATGTAATGTTATTGGTATATGTCACACCCCCGTGTAACACCTGGCACACCAACTACAACCTAATGGCAAGTAGAGGAGGGTGGGGGGGTTTGTCGTCCTTGATAGGCAAACAAATTAAATGGTTGGTAAATTTTATTAGAATTATTTCTCTGAGTTTGAAAATTGGTGGAAACATTTGGGATATTGTTTGTACACAAATCAACAATTTCTCTAACACTGGTCATTTGTCAGAAACTTACATATAATCGCAAGTAAATTTTATTACAGAATGTGAGGGTCTTACTTTTTTTTTAACACACTGATATTGTTGGTTTTGTGTGGAACTGTTTGATACAGGAGGGAGTATGGATCATGTCTGACCACCTGCCCCTGCTATCATACTGAATCCACGTCTTTACATGATAAATGGAGCTTCTTATCTCTGTCTGGAGCTATATATACAAATTTTGGACCATTATTTTTTTCTCTTTTCTCAGCCAGAGCAGCTGCTCATTCTCTCAGAAGCTGAGTTTGAGTCTTGCTGAATAATATCCAGAAGCTGAAAGCTGCAACACCTCTTTCATACCAGACACGATTATTTGGAGTTCACCTGTTACTTACCTGAGAAACACTGCATGACTGAATAGATGGTGACACAAAGTGGAGCCTCTGAACAATGGGGAAAGCAGAAGTGAAGTCAAAAGATCAATACCTGCTCTGATGTCTATGCAGTAAATGTGAAACCTCTTTCAGCAGCTGTTAGCTTAGCATAAAGACTAACATAAAGAAAAGCATAAAGATTGAAAAATGGGGGAACAGCTGGCAGGCTCTATTTGTCGCTCACAAAATCCACCTATCACCACCTCTAAAGCTTAGTAAGGAGCACATTATATCTTTTTTGTTTATGATGCACAAAAGCTGAAGCTTGGAAAATATGTGACACAACTTTAACAGAGTAAATAATAATGATAACTATTGAGCTTTAGAGGTGCTGACAGACGTTCAATAGAGGGGAGAGATCACTTTGATCGTTTTGAATAAAAAGGGTCATAATAACAAAGGTACAACAACCAATCGCATGCTTTGTTTACAGCCAAACCAGGAAATCTGTCAATTGCGTTGTTGCACTGCAGCTTAGAGAGTCACAACAGTGATTATTTCCCTCGTACACATGCGCTACATGTTCAACCCGCTGATAAAAACTTATTTTGGGGCAAAGTCACCAAACTCCTTAAGCTGCTTTTATCAGAATTGACTGCAAATTCTGTTCATGTTGTTTTTAAGTCCCAGTGACCATTTAAAAGTTATGCCTGTTTCTTCAGTTTAGATCGGGCTCTGGGGGGTATTCCGAGAAGCAGGATTAAGGAAAAGTCTCGCTTATTTTGATAAGTCTGGCCTAGTTAAGTGCGATAATATACTCTACTGATAATATAGTCACAGTCTAGTTATAATTTCCGACATGTGAAGGTAAGTTTATTAATGCAGCATATTATCTTTATCTTTCCATCAATCCATTCTTCAGGGCTTCTCATCTACCCTGCCGTCATGCACAAATCGAGACTATACCAGTCTGGATTAGATGAGGTTGGGTGGCGTTAGTGGAGCAGCTTGTGGCCCAATTGGGAGATGGTGCTAGTTTCAGCCTGGCTTTATCAGGTGAGCTTGGCTTTCTTTAGCTATGTTGATGAAATACCCCCGCTGGTCTTCTTTATCAGAAGTAGCTGCCCGAGGGCATTGCCATGATGGCGTCCGAGTGGCAAGGCTTGCCTATAAGGACTTTGGTGCTGCTAGGTGAGCAGAGCCAGGCTAGCTGTAATGTTTAAGTCTGTAGCTGCAGCTTCTTACTAGTTTTTGATGTGTAAGTGTTTTTATTTTTTCTTCTCGGTAAGAAAGTGCTTAAGTACAGAATTGTTAACTTATTCCTTTACGTTGGTCAGGATGCATTTAGCCAAGCTTAGCATAAAGACAGGAAGCAGGGGTTAACAGCATTGCTCTAATAACATCCACAAACACCCCAAAAGCTCACCAATAAACACCCCGTTTGTTTTAAACAAGCTACAACGATTGTTGTTGGTTTCAGGAGAAGCTTCATGGAATGATTTGTTGAGCTTGTTCATCTGTGCAGCACCTCTGTGCACCCCTGTGATCCAGTCTGTGAGAACTTTCTGTTTTCAGATGAGCACACCAGTACCAAGCCTGAAAAAAAGATACAGAATTTTACTGCAAAAAGTTCCTAAAGACAATAAATACACAGTTGCTAAGTGCCATGACATGTTTGGTGTTTGATGTGGTTTTTTATTTTCACTTTTTAATGATGCCTTTAAATGATATGACAAATGTGAACACATTCCAGGCAGGACAGATCCTTTGTCTGAGCACATTAGTGATGTTAGTGATGCCCTATAAAGGCAAAAAGCTGCTTAAAGGGAATGAAAAGGAGAAAAATTGCCTCTTTGATGTTTTTACTGGGCAGCCAAATGACAGATGTTCTTTAAAAAATGCAGTCATTTATTGACTCGCTGAGTTTTTTCTCCTTTTGACCAAACGCAAGCTGACAAAAACTGACACTTTTGTTTCCCGCCCAGTTCAGTAAAACCATTGCATTTTTTTTTTTTGGTAAGGCAGCTGTTGGATAAGAATTCTGTTAATAGGTCAGCCAGTGAGGGAGTCCCTGCGCTGTATCATGGAAACATTCCTCTCACAGCTCTCCATTTGCACAGGCCTGCATGGACGCTATCCTGGCTGGTCTGAAGCCGCTGTACTGTCCATCCGGGCTTGGGAACTCCTCCCTGATTCTCCACACACAGCAGCTGGGGATGGCAGGGTGGGTGTCATCCGGTGGGACACCAATCCTCCAGCTGATGTACTGTCTGTAGGCACAGTGACGCAGGGCGGCGGTCTGGCTGCGATCAGTGGTTGAAGACAGAGGGTTCTGGTACAGAAGGATGGCCTCAAGCAGAGAGCAATGTAATACGAGCTGCTCAAACAGAGGAGACGAGGTGATGCAGACACCGTCGCTCCGACGGCAGCACAGCTCCTCCTGAGGGACAGAGGAGGGAGTGCAGCAGCCACACTTACACCAGGCTGGACTGTGAGGTTTGGGGTTCGGGTCAGGTTTATAGTCAAGGGGAGGCTGAGCTCTGTGATCTGAGCCGACACCCTGCTGCAGCAGAGAGAGGACAGCTCTGAGGTGTCCCGTTTCCTCCTGTCAGGACAAGATAATATGTTATCAATAACAAGATTCGGCCTTTAATCTTTTTAAGCAGGTTTCAGGACAAGCTATTCACCTTAATTACAAAACATATTTACTCAGTTGGTATTTACCCACGCAAATAGTTTTGTTTTGTTTTTTTTCAGTTCTTTCGTGCAGGTTTACATACACTACATAGTATCTATTTATCTATTTATTCTTGCCTCAGTCAGAATATAACAAAGGTGACTCCAGCTAAAGGCAAGTATTATATAGAGAAATTTAGATGAAACTCATATTTGACACTCATTAGCTAAAACCTATTAACAAAACCTGTAAAAGTAGACTGAATTAGAAAGATCAATCAAAGGCATATCCAAGCTAAGTTAAAAGCTGTTCTTGAACTAATTGGAGTGCATGTGTGATCTTGGTCTCGTTTGAAGGGTAAGGCTCTAAATTCTTCCTCCAACGTCAGAATATTTTAGTTGATGATGGCATTGAGTGAAAGAAGGCTGAAGGCACTAAACAGAAGATTTCTTCTAATTGCGCCAAATTTTTTCCTTGCAAACAAATGCATGCAGATGATGACAGATGAGAGTTAAGTGGGGAACACAGTACTACTGTATGAAGCCATATTTAGGACAAAAATCAATGAAAACTGTCAACAATAACAGCAACAAACATTTTACACATTTTGCTCAGGGTATATCAAGGCATACATGTGTAGCTAAAAAGTCATACATATATTTTATGTTTATCAAAATGAATATCAGTATTCCTATTTTTCAGAATTGCACTGGATAAAGAATGCAACTGGCTAACTGGCTATTGTAGCTTTAAAGGGAATGTGAAAGCTTCTGATAGTTCAAATGAGGTGATGTTAAAAGCTCAGAGTGTGGGAGCCATGTCAGAATAAAGGTGCAGCCAAAGAATAAATGTTTTCAAGCTAGTACAACATGTACCAGCAGTCTGTAGATATTTATGGATGTTAAAGTGTGTTTTGGACCTGCAGTAAATACCTTACTGGATTGAACTGTCGGGACATTTGACAGTGTACTAGCACTGTTTTTGTCATGCTATCTGTAGAATACTGTGATGTTTTAAAGGTGAGTTGCAATTTTTTATTTGTTTCTTTATTTGTTTTGCTTCTCAACAGTGTGTCACATGCATAAAAAAGCAGCCTGTGTCCACTAAAATAACCATTAAAAAAACTGATTGTGCTAAGCTAACAGCCTATGGGCCATCGCAACATTATACCAACAGGGAAAAAAATAGCAATTACAGTGTTTTAATGCAAACTTCTGGCCATCATATGGAGATTCACTTTATGCTTTGCATTCAGTTTATGTTGGTGAACAAACCCATGTAAAAAATAACAGCTGAACAGCAGCTTATTTAACTTTACATGTAAAGTCTGAATGAGGTTGATGCAGAATCTAAAGAACTACAATAATGCCTCATTTTTGCTCATATTTGGAACAACTTAATTTCACTGTATTTCAAAGGTAAACAGGGACCATTTCCATACGTTATGGATGTTCTAGATGGTTTTTCTCTGCAGCAGGTTTACCTTGCGTGATTGAACAGACGTCGGTTTGATGTCTTGTAAACTTTTCTTTTGTGACCTTTTCACCAGTCGAATGTTGTTTTCATCAACGTAGGACACACAGAGGATGCACTGCAACACAGTCACATTATTCAGAAAGATCATGAACTGGCTAATTGTAGCCATGTGAGCAGTTATTTTTATTAAAATTGAAGGTTTTTAAATAAGTGTTCATTTTGAAAAGTCTGACAATGGACATACAGTTACAGTAAATAAAATATTATCCTGTTGGCAATATCAACTGTTCATCACCTTCTGCTTGTCTTGGACTGACTCCACTTTCCTTTTGGAGTAGTTCTGTCCGACCTCTGCGGAGTAGCAGCTGGTTCCAATCAGCCAGTCAATCAATATGGTTGTCTAGAGGAAACGAAACACCAATATTAAGCAGCAGTCAGCAGCTCACACTTTAGGTACGTTAACACTGATGTGTTAACATACCTGTTATTTGACTTTATTTTATTTGAAAACTTCCGTGAGAAATGACAGCTCTTTCCTCCCTCTAGTGGAGACCCAAACTGGCAGCAGAACTACAAGTCCCATGAAACTGTTGGGTAATTTTGTGTTTCTTTTAGCTATGCACTCACACTACGTAATTATGGAGAGGTGTTATTTTGAAGGAGTTAGAGTGGAAGTGCTGCGCCTGCATCTTGGTCTGCATGTGTCGTTGGAGGAGAGTAAAGGAGTAACGTTACAGAGAGAATGAAGTTGGAAGCTGTCCTCTTCAACCTACCTCGGCAATAATATAGAGAATAATAGTAACAATAACAACTTTATTTTTTAGAGCACCTTTAAAAACACACAAAGTGCTTCACATACAGGATAAAGTACACAAGTCAAATCCCAGAGCAAGAAGCAGACATAGACACACACGCACATGCAAGCACAAGTGCATACCTACATCTCACGTACCAACATACATTACTTCACAAACACAGGCATGATGCACATACAAACAAAAATTCTGAAAACTCTAACCTATACTCTATAGATTATAGAGAACGGGTTAAGCTTATGACTCATGCTTCATTTGAATTAATGATAGCCAGCCTGCTCAATTGTAAAAACTCATATCTTAATGTTGAAACAATTTTTGTCTTTCATTAAAGATGCAAGTAGGACCTGAGAACAACAGTATCTGTCTGAGCAGTTGATCTGCCTTTGAAAAATCATTTGGTCCCATATGAATTAATGGGTAGAAGCAACAGACATTGAAAATAGCCTCTGAATGTGCCTCAAGACTTCTGACATCGGACTTCTGGAATAATCATCTATAGAGCGATCCAAAAGACTGATGCTGTGCAAACTGACATTTAACCAGGTTAATTCATGTTGTTTCTGTAGCAGAAATAATACTGTGATTAGTCTGTGCTGTTATTATTTTGTTGTTTGTGTGGGGATTTTGTGTCTATTTTAGTTTTTGTTTGTCCTTCTTTGTCTTTTGTGGATAATTAAAAAGAAAAACCTAATAAAGAATCTGAATGACAAAATGAAAACTCTAATTTATAAAAATGAGTTTTTAGCAGCAGTCCACAGATTCAGCAGATCTGATGGACTGGAGGACGACAGACCCCTTAATTGACAGGTTAGACCCCTTGAAACCTCTATTGTAAAATTCTGGGGGGGTCTCAGGAAAAAGGTTTAAAAAAAGGATTTTTTGCTTTCAATTGTGAATAAAAACATCTTTAAAGGGCGTACGTTGTCCAGGATTCTTTATTTAATCTAGGTAGCAAAAATTGTTCTCAGAAATATGAAAACATTGTTGTGGTTTTTGTAATGCTGCCTTCCACTGGGTGGCACTGTTGCAAAACTTTGCACTCTCCACATTCCACCTGCCTGTGGATTTTTTTTCTGCTTCGATATTGGCTCACTCATGGACTAAACATGGGAAAGAGAAAACAAAGCTCCTTACTAACCAACTCTGGATTTGCTTCTAAAAAGCTTAATCGGGAAAACAAAAAGTAGGAGAGGAAGCACGTTTGACTGCGGCTAACATTCATGCTGGTCCATCGTCTTAAAAGCCTAGAATTTGTAAGACTTACACTGGAACACTCTTAGAGGGAGACCCCCTGATTGCCAGGGGGTAATTTGCACACTGCTTGCTAGCTAGAGAGTGACATAAGCAGTAGTAAAGTTGGTTCAGGAAAAAAATACCTCACACTTTTATGGATTAACACATAGCGGCGGAATGTTAAATTAATGTTTGCCTTTGTTCAGCCTTGTTGTCCCTGTCTGTGTCTGTAAGTACACTGAGAGCAACAGAAAATCAGCATCAAATTCCTACTGCGTATACATTCACCACATGGCCAATAAAACTAATTCTTATTTAATGTTATGTATTTTTCATTAGTTTCTGTGTCTGTGTGTTTCTGGAGTGCACTAATGCCTCTATAACCCCCATGTTGTGTCCCCTCCTTACTCCTGCTACTATAGCCAAGCTTAATTAGTTTTTGATTATTTAATACAGTTTAGTGAAATGATAGCCCTTGTGTTGTCTCCCTCTTACATGATA
>JAQFJA010000022.1:8911604-8922994 GCA_029874485.1 Naso brachycentron
GTACTGAGTGTCTGTTACATGGTATATATGCACGGTCACAACATGTAGATGGAGCGTGTTGGAGATATCCAGTGACTTACTAAACACACAGAGAAGGAAAAGGCATCGTTGTTCTCATCTTACATCAGGATTTTAGATGAATTGGCTACATTCCCCCAAAAACGTGCAGTTTTCTTTTAAGCTTCATTTTTAATACATGACTTCTTCTCGCAACAGAGTTTTGTTTTTGTTTTTTTTTACAGTGTACTATTTGTACTTTTGCTTAACTAAAAGATCTAATCACTAAATGCTTCCTGCTCCTGAAGTTATGTGAACATCCTGTCTGATCATGGAAAACCATGCGCGTCCCCCACTTGAGTTTCACTGTTACTAGTGAATAAAGCAAAACATACTCTGACAAGCTATTAATAATATTTTCCATAATGCTATGAAGGTGTGGAATGTGGCATAGATTAAGAGGACAAACTCTTCTTCGTTCTTACATGACGATGAGTTTGGCTGTGCTGGAGTGCTCCTTCAGCAGCTCGTTCAGTCTGATCTGACGGTTGGTCTGAAAGTCACACACAGCGTGTACATGTTAGCTTTCCAGTGTTAAACCGCTCAAACGTAGCAGTGTGATTGGTCAAAGAAGATGCGTGGGTGGACCTTGGCTTTGTAGAGCTCGAGTTCGTTGTCAGTAATCCTCCAGGGTTCCTGCGCCTTCAGCCTCTCTGCAGCCTCCTGCTCCATGTCGTCTTCCTTCAGCCTGTACGGCTCGATCAGCTCCTTAAAAGTCAGCTTACTGCAGAACCACATGGAGACGTCCCCATATTACAGCAATGTTACCAGTTACAGCTGCAACCTTTAATCAGCAATCATTAAAAACTTGTTTTGCATCTTAAAAAATCACAGTCATTTTAAAAACACAAACTATCTTCTCTCTTTTTTGGTTTAAAGTCATATTAAAAAGGATGGCTTGACAATGGACTGAAAGCAACACACCGTCTGTGTTTTTAAAATAGAACTTTCGTCTCCCTCTGTCATCACAAGGCTTTGAAAGATGCTATAATCCTATAAAGAAACGTCACAAGGCAGCTTTCATTCTATTAAAATAAGTTATGTAACTGTCTTTCAATCATTCTTTTTCTCTTGCTTTCCTCTTACTTTTTCTACTAAAGAAAAACTATATTTTATTTTATTTTTTTTACATTTTTATCACACAACTATGTTTGCCCGGCTCCTGTCTGCTGTATTTAAACTGGACAATAAACTTAAAGTTGGAAAAAAAAAAAAAAAAAAGTCCTTCAGTCTTCATCAGTGAAGCCATAGAAACTTTTCCACACCTCCAGTTATTGGTCAGAACAAGTTCTTTGTGTGAGTTTTTGCTTTACCCTCACATACAATTTTAGGTCACTGAAAATGGATCTTTTGGAAATCTCCAACCAGGTTGAAGATACTCCGAAAGTCATCTTGCAGTGTTGTCATGCCAACAGGTAAAACAGTTTTCTGCCTTTGAGGTCATGGTCTGCGCTGTTATCTTTCATGTTCGACGTCAGAGTGTGCGCCGTGATCTCTTTTGTTTACATGAGGTGATACAGTGTCAGCGCTAATCTTGCTTCTTACAAGTTTAGACTCTGATAGCTGTAGATTGTCTCTAGCTGCTAGAAGTGTCATGACACAGGTTTTTTGGTAATTGTAAGGACTTTAAAGAAGCCTTTGCCCTTTTCTTCTGTTTTATGATCCAAGAGCTTACATACATCAATTGACCGCCGCCCTCGAACGCAAACAGGCCAATCACGGCGTACCATTTGCTACGCAAATGCAAAGGGAAGGGTCAGTTGTTTTTTGCAGACCAATTTGGGTTCTATTTTCTGGTTAGTGCAAAGAGAAGCTTGTGACAAATGGAAATTTTGAATTTATCACAATACATTTCAGTGAAATAAGGGAATGAAGGCAGACTCCGTTAGAGGTCATACTTGTGTTTTTTGGGTTTGGTGTTGATGTCCCCCAGGACGTTGATGTCAGAGAAGTCGATCCTGAACCTGCTGAGCAGCGTGGCCATCCTGATGGGAGACACAGGCCATAATGAACGTACAGTATACAGAGTAAGAACATTCCACTAGAAACAGTTTCAAAGTTATTATTTTGTAAAGTTGACCACATCACAACTCATATAACTCACGCTCGGCGGTCATGATCAATGCGGTTGATCTTTCCGCCGATGAAGACACGGATTCTGCAGTCGCCCCACTTACTCCTGTTGGTCAGCAGGAAGGGAATCAGCAGAGTCAGACCTGCAAACACAAACACACACTTTACTGTGAAAAGTTATTCCTTGTTTGACCCTTTCTCCTCCTCTGTCACAGAAATAATAAAAAAAAACGACATCCTGTTGTCAGGCCAAAAAGTGCTGATCATTTTAGTTTTGTGCTTTAAGAGGACCGTTCACACTGCATAAACTGAGTTACAGTCATTTAACCAGGCGGATAATAACTAAGTAGATTTACTCAACTACTGTCCCTTTTTGTAAATTAGAAATACTTTAATACTAATTTTACTTAACTACATTTCAGACGAAAATAGTGTATTTTTTCCTGAACTACATTTCTCAGTTTAAGTTACTGATAACTTTGTAGATTTATACATTTACTGAACAATAAAATATTACAGATACAGATGAAACTTTATTGATTGCTGTGGAGGATTTGCAAGCTACCCAGCAAAATGAAGTAATTAAAACTGGCTCCCCATTTATGTTACATAGAACCTTTGAAGTAAAAAATCTTAGTGCTTCTTCCACCACTGAACTCAACATAAATCTGTATGCAATGATGTACTTTCTATTATTTCAGGGCCCATTCAGACCAAATCGGTTTACCCATTCATTTTAATGTTGGTAGTCTGTTTAGGCTGCTGCAGTGCGGACCGCAGGGAGTTCAGGAATAAAATGCGGCAGAAAGTTAAGGCATTGGAGAAGTGCAATCTGACGTCACGCTGCCAGTTAGGCTAAGCATAAAGACTGCTAATAGGCTGACACTCCCTCACCATGCACACAAACTTGCAGTGGTCACCGAAAAGTGTGATTTGGTCTGACACAGCCCCTAGAATTTTATATGTCCAAGAATATAACATACGAAACATATGAAGGATATAAGGAGATTTTTTTAACAAAACAGAGGAAACATAAACTATTCTGATTTCAAAAAGATTGAAAATTAAGTGGATTTCATGATAGTCCTCACAGAAAGTAGCAAAATTTTCTAGGAAAACTTGCTGCTCATATCCTCCTAAATTTTCACTTGACTTCAGGTGAGATTTGCATTCTGTGTGTCAAATTTTTCATAATCATTGGGGGAAAAAACAACAAAAAAACCCTGTAAATTCATTGGTTTGAGTTTGTTAGTGCACGTTTAACGTGTGCCAAATGGACAGGTAAGTCACACTGTGTTACTGAAAAACAAACATGTCATGGATCAGAATGACATGACAGCCTGATGATTCTTTAAAGTGGAGATGAAACACAGAACAATATGAATGCAGTTTGATTTTTACCTAAGGCAAGATATGGTGACAAATTCAAACTTCAGATTTATTTAGTATTGCTAGAAAACCAGATAGTAAATCACTGGTTCGTCAATAGGGCACAGCCATCTTCAGACAAGCTAAGCGGTGCCATCACAGGTATGGTGCTGCTTGTAGGGGGACCTGCTGTCAATGGCGGGAACATACGTTGCATCATCTGTTCTCGGTTGTTTTCACGGAGGAATTGAAGTTTTGGATTACTCGTATAGACATGCAAACATGAGAGAGGAACCATTACGAAGGTAGTGAGAAGCAAATGTGGTAAAAAAGTTATTTTTCACCGAGGTGAGACTAACTTTGTCATCTAGTCAATTTTCTTTATCAGGAGGGAGCTCTTCGTTTCCAAAATAACGTTAACGTTACTACATTACTTTAGAAGCAGCAAGATCTCGGTGTTGTCAAAAGTTAAAAGGCTGTTCTGTTCACCAACATATGGATGGACGCATGTTTACCAGTCTGAACCGACTGCTTGATTAGGCTAACGTAAGCAGCATTAGCTATCGATGATCATGGTGACATTAGTGTAAAGCTGGCTAACGTTGACAAAGTTAGTCTGGACTTGGAAAAAATAACTTTTTGCCAAGTTTACTTCTTACTACCTTGGTAATGGTTCATCTTCCTCTTGTGTTTTCATGTCTGTATGAATAATCCCAAACACCAATTTGTCCATCAAAACAGCTAGGGAAGGTTCATCTGCACCGGCAGAAGCAGAACCAGAAACATACCCGTGACGTCACCGCCTAACTGACTGCAGCCTATTTGCGAAAGATTTAATTACTATCTGGTTTTGCCACAAAACTAGAGCAATATAAAGTTTGAATTCGGTATCAAATCTGGTCTTAGGTAAAAATCAAACAAAATACATTCATATTGTTCTGTTTTTCATCTCCACTTTAAGGTTAAAGTTGGTCTAGTGCTCTGCGTTGGTGTAAAGCGAGCCTTCTTCAGCATATTAGACGTAAACACTGACCTCCATCGTCAAACAACCACCAGACGTCGATGGTTCCTTTGCCCTGTTTCTTCTTAAACTGCTGGCTGCTCTCCAGCAGACGCTGGTCAGTCAGACTCAGAGGAGACTTGGTCTCTGTAACAAATCACATTACGTGACACAGCTGAAGTTAAAGAAACTCTTTCAGAAATCCTCTTCCTGTAACAGATGGATGTCCGCTTGTCCAGTGCAGAGAAATAATACAACGTCCAACAACTCAGACGCTGCCTGAATTACACTTAATTTAAATTAAGCTCAGCGAGCAGTTTGCCCTTGTTGCCAAGCTATGACAAGCTAACGCTGGATCTATCTGTAGCTGGGATGAAGAGGAGGATAGATCATCCTCCTTTACCTCTGATGATGAGTGGGCTGCTCTGGTTGCTGGTGGTTTTAGAAGGACAGGAGTCTGAATCTGAGTCTTTAGCCAGACTGACAGTAACCAGCACATCCTTACCGCCAACCGGAGGCTTCTCGTTGGATGACAGAAGCTCATCTGCAGTGACAAACAGTGAGATGGATACAGTACATGCCGAAGGTAAAAAAGAAGACGGATATATAGTCCAGAAAAAGGCAGATGTACCTTGTCCCTGGATGTGAGAAATATCGAGTCCATCCTGCAGTCGAAGGATCACCACTCCAAACTGCAGGTCAAAGGCATCGCTGGCACACAAAACAGATAATTCAACTCAAATCATCACTGTCCTGCACATGAAATCTGTTCCACAGACAGAATGTACGCACATTCCCCAGTGCTAATCTTCCAGTTTCTGTTACTTCAAGGCAATTATTTATTTCACTGCACTCAGTTACTTCCTGATATCTCTGGGTGTGCTGTTCTTTATTTTAGGTGTAGGACACTCGAAAGGAAAATCAGAATTTCAACTTTGAATCAGTCTAAACTTATTCAGACTGAGATTTTACAAATAAGTAAACACAGAGAATGGGATGCAGAAATAAAAGTTCAATATAGTCAAATAGTCAAAGTAAAAAGTCTGAACTCAGGGGGATGGATAACATTTTTCATGCATACATGCATATACAATACAGTACATGAATATCATGCTTTCAATGTATTACAAATAAATTCTAACAGTGTAGAAGACAGGAAATTAAAAAAAAGGTTAAACTTCTATCATTGTTGTGTAAAGGTTGATAATAAATAAAGTACTGAATCCAATACTTCCAAAGTAATAGTGAATGTAACCCAGATTGCGTTTTCACAATAAAAACAAACGTTAAAAACAAACAACACAGAAACTGTTGAGTTATCTGATGTTAGGCAATGAACACCTGAGTTGTGCCTTTCAGGCAAATTTCCTCTCCAGCTGTATTCAAATTCTGAAAATTCTGTGAACTCTAACCACAAAAACACAGCAGAATCCCAAACCTGAAACATTTTTCGAGTTTAAAAAAAAAAGGTCAGCAGATCTTTAAAAGGCACATCAGTTCTTACTGTATGGTGTTGATGTAAATCTCCACATCTCTCATGTCTCCGTCACTCCAGTTGTTCTTGTAACCCATGACCAACGTGTTTGGCTTCAGACGTCCCAAACCAACAGCCTAAAGGCAGAGAGCAGAGAAGTGACCACGCCGGCTTTTTTGTTTTTTTAATTTAATCAGAGGTTTGATATAAAGCCAGATGGGTTTTATATTAACTGACAAAAAAGACTAACTAGTAATAGAGACCACAGATTACTGAGGGCTTTAAAAACGATGCACAGAGTCAAAACAAGTAATCCAGACAAAGAAAACAGTCTTTAGGAAAATTACAATGTCATAGGAAGTAGTATGAAAAAAATTACGGTCAAATGTGTATCGAGTTAAAAAGGAAAAGTTTTGAATAATTTGGCACATGATCATTAATGTCTCTGTTCTAAATTCCCAGAGGAGATATTAAAAAAAACATTAAATGAAAGGGAAGAAATAGGCTAAATACTAATAAATTAACAACGCAGCATGAAAACCTGCTGTCACTGCCCACATTAAGATCATTTTAATAAACAATGACATATTCATGCATAGACCTGACAGCTCAATGCTGGAGAAAGGCTTTTTTTTTTACAGATGATGTAAGTTAAATCTTCATCCAGGTGTTCATACCTGCAAGAGGAACTGTGTCCCGTGCCTCAGGTTGTCGGAGAAAACAGTCGTGTAAAAGGCCTTGATGCGTTTTTTATTGAGCCAGCGCTGACAGCGGGCGCGATCCTGGGACAGCTCCTTAAAGTTCGGCCGTCGGGTCACCTGAGACAGAGGAGTCGCACAGGTTTTTCATTGAGCCCCATTGGATTTTGGCAACAAATGTTTCAGCTCTCTATATATTATACAAAACATCATCTGCTGATAAACAATGCGATTTGTGTCCGACAGCAGTTGATCTGTACGTACAGTCCTGATGTGACCGCAGACCATGAGGCCAACGTTCTTGGTGAAAGAATGAACCAGTTGAAGCAGAGCAGGACGAGAGTTTGGATAGCCGGTCAGCACCAAACACTGCGGCCTGTAAACATGGAATTCATCAACAGAGACACTTCCTTAAAATTTAACTCCATGAGTCTTTATGAGACATTTAGCTTTGTTTTTAATAACAATTACAGGGTGTTTTGGTGAAATTAGGAAATTTTGCAAATATTATTTTTAAAACTGACAGTCAAGTGTATTCATAGGGGTTTAAAATATTGATCCAAAACCTGGAAACACTGTGGTTTACTGCTATATATTAAAACAAATACAATGCTTTTAAAGCTCCTTCCTAGAACTCTCATTTTGTGCTGATTGTAGCGTGTGGACAAAAGTGATTTTGTGTATTGTCATAAAGATCTTGTCTATTTGTTTTGGAAGAAAGTAAAAGAAATACACCATTTATTTGCACAAAAGCGGTTTGGCCATAAACACAAAATATTTAAAATGATCTAAAGAAAAATATCCCCCTGCTTCCAATCACAGATAGTAAAAAAGAGAACAGCGGATCGAGCAACACTATGTAACTTTGACCACGACCCAGGGCTTCAAAAAGGAAACTTAATGATGCATGTTAATTCGTCACACAAAACAGCAATTTTAGTGAAACCGGGTCATATTTTACAAAGAAAATGTTCTGGTTTTCCCTCTGATGTCCTATGACTGCTCTGTCGGTCTGCAGCCTTTTGTTTAGCGGAGCTGTCCCCAACAACTACAACTGTAGCTTCGGTCTGCAGGCAGCCTACATGCTGCTTTCAGGAACCTCTGTGAATCACAGAGTTGAGGCAGAGCAGTCATAGAACATCAGAGAGAAAACCAGAAGACATTTTCTCTATAGGACATGACCTGATTTTACTAAAATTGCTGTTTTGTGCGACATATTAACGCTCATCGTTGCATTTCCTTTTTCGAAGCCACGCGTCAAAGTTACATAGTGTTGCTTTAAGGCTCTCCCTTTACTTTTTTATTTTCAACACTTTTTACATTTTTCCACAATATTGTTCCACTGCTGGTTGCTATAAAGTACCATAAAACAATACTGATTGGTTTTACAGTGTGAGGGGTCTGAGGCGCAATACGTTTGAACAAGAGTCAATGCACAAATAAAACGCTGGAGCTGACCTGAAGTTTTTAATGTGGTCCTCGACTCCAGTAAGGTTCAGACAGTGAGTCAAAGCCTGGTTGTAGATCAGAGCCTGAGTGGACGAACCCCAGTTCACATCTACAAGAAACAGCACAAACACACACACACACACACACGCGCGGCACATGGTATATCAGCGGAATCGCTTTGATAGAGCTCCTAATCTCTTAAAATCTGGTGCTAATGCTGCTTGTCAACAGAGAGAAGTAAAGAGATTTTTCATTTGACTTCATTACAACTCGACTTTTCTTGCCAGCGTCTAGTGGCCAATAGAGGAACTGCATTTTAGGGCATTTGGTTATTGGCTTCATCACCGATGGTCATTGAGCTGTCACTTCAGCTGGGCGACGGCCTGAGCAGAAGCCAGTGGTTGGCATCTGATTAGTTTCATCGTTGGTGGTTAGAAAAGATCAAACGTGACATCTTTTTGTTCTCACCAGGTTTCTTGTAGCTGACGTAGATGTAGAGAGCGAGGACGATGAGCAGAGTGACCAGAGCTGCCCACCAGTTGATCACAAACATCACCACACAGCACAGGATCGCCCCAGCAAGAGACACCCACATGTTGTAGTACTTGAAGCTGGGGCGCCACCCTGTGGTGAGAGAAAGGAATGAAAGCAAAAGACTGCTGCTGGCAGGACGGGGACATATAATAATATTAACAGATCATGATGCAACAATTAGTGTTTAACTATATGCTATAACTTTCTTTATGGCATGCTAGCACCTCTGAAACCACAAATTTTTCAGACCTCTTTCTAGAGTGTACCTTTTGAAAATGCAACCTTATTTCTGGCTGTTAACTGGCAATACAAAAGCCTGTAAAAGCGGTGGCCAAGCTAATGCTAGTGCGAATATTCCACAACAGCCACTACCAAACTCTAATTAAACATTCCACAGTGTACAAAAAGCAAGCTGAATATAACGACTGTCTTGAGGTGAATCGAGTGTTCGTAACATAATTTTAGAAAACAAAGTACAGCTAAATTTCTTTCATGTGTGGCTCTGGTTAGGGTTAGCAGCAAAAGGAAGTAAATTCAGCTCCTCTAATAGTATATCATTACATTACACTGCCAACTACTGGCCTGATATGCCTATTACAGCACTTTTGTTTGTTCATGTAAACGCAGGTTTTTTTAAAAACACAAAGAAAAGACTTTTCTGCTCTTGTCTAATCATGGTCAAGGTCTTTACAACAGTAATCAATACAGCTTTTGTCCACATACGCCACTACAATCAACACAAAATGAAAGTTCCACTGAGTGGCGTTATGTATGAAAGTATGAAAAGAATCGTATCCATGGTGACTTTTTTGGGGTCTTGATCCAGAGCCTAACATCCTAAAGGGGAAAACCTAGCAATTGTCCAGAACCACAAGGGAAATACACTGTAATGACAAAAATTTGTCATTTTTTCCTTTATTACATTCAAAGAGTCAGAGACCTTTTCAATGACCAAATTTAATGTAAATCCTATGCAAATCAGTGGAAGTGTGACTCCAGTCAGAGTTCAGTTTACAGAGTTTACCTGGAGAGTTGGCCAGGGAGGCGTGGAAGACGGAGAAGTTAATGAGAGCGTACGAGGCCAGGAAGAAGTTGGAGATGATGGGAGCGATGATGTTCAGCTCCGCTAACAAAAAACAAAAGAGAGATTCAATACTGTGGAGCAATTCATCCTTCTGTTTCTGTCTCTTCTCCTTTTGAAACTTTAGCTACAGTTGTATCATTAGAAGAGTAAGTTTGTGTTTGATTAGAGCTGTGACAAACAGCAGCCTACCAATGAGGATGAAGGCGAGGCCGATGCAGAAGGTCAGGACATAACCACGGAGGGGCTCGTTGTTCTTCCCATAGCCCTTTGCAAAGAAACCCAGCCCTGGATAGATGTTGTCCTTACATAGAGCCTAGAATTGCAACAGCTTTTATTCAGTCATTCATTTTATGCGTGGCTTAGAGAGACTTCACAACAAAGTACGAACTCCTGGTGTTGGATCAAGCTCGCAACAAAAATGAAGGCCTGTGTAGTAATAAAGGTGACTCTACATGATTCATTTAATAACTTTTTCCACTGATTTTAGTAGAAGATAGTCTATATTAACACAAAATACACTCGTGTGAAATGGTATATACACTTCCCATCTCCAAAGTGTCTCCTATAGAGACAGTTAAGGAACCATCATCCCTTCGCCTCGTCTGAAAGTGTTATTAACACTGTGTTAATGGATAAAGGCTGATGGATTTTGCATCACATTACATTTGTTTGATGTTTGATGTAAGCACCGGTTCCCAGATCTCGGAAGAGTGTGTTACAGAGACAGGTCTAGAACAAAGTTAATTTTATCCTGATATGTGTGTCTGAAAAAAGCCGTTTTATGTCATGAATGTTCGGAAGTTTTGTGTCTTGTGCAAAATGGGTCCAATATGTATCTTGATGACGATGGGGTGAAAGAATTGGTCATAATCTGTGATCACGTTAATTTCTCCCATAAGAATGAATAGACTAAAGACTGCTTCTAGTCTTCTAAAGGGGCGGGGCCATGGCGAAACCCATGTGACACTGATACAGGAAATGAACGTTCAGTGGGAGGTCTTGGTTCCTATTAACTGACTCTGGTTTAGTTATGGTCTTTATTAGTGATGACAGCTAAGCCATCTCCGTGACAACTGAGCAAACTTCATCTACTGATTAGAACCAGAGAAGAAATTAAAGCTAGTAAATGGATTTAAAGTTCAGGATTTTTGTGTCTCAGGTTAATTATTTTTCTCTTCATTGTGTTTTTAGCCAATTACACACATACACACAAACTTTTCTTCAGTCAGCATTTTTGTTCCTGATGATACGACTGGTATGTTGTATTTCAATTTATTGTTAAAGGACTATTTGAGTTTGTGCTGTTGTTGTGGGTTATCTGGCGATAAATGAAATAAAATTAAATAAAATTTCCAGATTTCTGACCTGGAAGACTTTGGGCGCGCTGACCAGAGAGGCCAGAGCTGAGGACAGAGTGGCTGAGAAAATCCCTGCGGAGATCAGAGGACCGAAGCCCGACACCAGACTCATCACCTAGACCACACACACACACACACACACACACACAAACAAAGGTTCACACTTGACTGATTACAACCCAGTCAAGGTTTATAAACAAGACACTAGTATTTTGGTTATTAGGGAGCGTTGTCATTCTGCCACGTGAGGTTCTGGGATATTTGGTTGGGTGTGTGGGGGGGGGGGGGGGGGGGC
>JAQFJA010000022.1:8960150-8972667 GCA_029874485.1 Naso brachycentron
GCGAAAATCACTTGCAAGACAATTCTGCAGGACAACCTGGTGAGCTCCTCCCTCTATCTGCTGACAGTGTTTCTCAGTTGTAGCACCCTCCAGTGGTGAGTGAACAGATGACAGGCTGAGCTGACAGTGAGCGCATGCTGCTGTGTGTTCGGGCAGGGAGCCACGCTCACGCTGTGGTCCAGCTGCGGTCGATCGAGAGGAGGTCGCTATGGAGAGTGGCAGGGGGTCATCTGCACGGGAGAGACAAACTCTCAGGTCCAGGTGGGGGGACAGAGCAGACTCACCATTTGATAACATGTTCTACTGTGAAACGTTTATGGTAATCATATGAGAAAATTCAAGATTTGAACAATAAGCAGTGCAAATGTCATGAGGTCTGGTGCATCAACTGTACCTGATACTGGAAGCATGGTCTCAGTTTGGTGATAAACAGAACGCCATTTCAATTATCTGTAGAGATTAGATGATACATTAATGTTACTTTTCCTTGTGTGTGTGTAGAAGTATCTCCAGCAGCTGTGGGACACCGTCCTCCTGGTGGCTCTGATCCTGAGCACTGGAGTCATCGTTCAGGCTCGCTGGCAGTACCAGGACCACCAGCTCAACGACAACTTAGAGGTATAAGTTACAGTTACAGGTTATTCTTGTGTCCTGCATAACAGTTTTACACTTTAACAAACCAATTTTTGTCAATTCTGCACTGCAATTTTTGTCATTTATAAGCCAGTATACATGACAGTAAACAGCAGATGAAAGTAACTAAGCACTGTACTTCATTACAGTTCGTTAATACTTGTACCTCACTCAAGTATTTCCATTTTCTGCTACACTTTAAAAGTAAATCTTGTGCTATATTAATTTGATAACTTTAGATATTAGTTTTCAGGTTCAGGCAAACTTCAAATAGAAAAAAATGTAATTATTATGATGTATTATGTTATGTTAGGATTAGATTTTATGGAGTCTGGGGGAAAATTGTCAAGCAGTATATGAAGTAATTAAAGGTGCTGTAAGTTTTTTAATAAGTATTAAATAGCTCTACAGTCAGACAGGCGTCACTTATATCGAGTGTTTTGTCCGTAACATGGGTCATCTGCTCTGCTGCACACAGAAAAGACATTTTCTGGTTTCCCACTCTCACTCTCGTCCAATCAGAAGAGAGGATTCCAGAAATGTATTTTCAGTTAACTGCAGAACGGAGAGACTTTGAGACCCACATTACTGATCAAACTGTATTATCAGTGTTGGCTGTCAGAATGTGGAACTATTTGACACTTATTTTAACATAGTGTAAATCACTTACAGTACCTTTAAAATTAGCTCTTCCTCTTTCAGATTAAACATGTGATGTGATTCGTGTTTGTTATAAGTGATGGACACATGAATTCATAGTAATAATTTAATTATATACTATAAAGTACTCTGAAATGGGCCATTCTACTTGAGTAGTTTTTACTTTCACCCTGCTGCTTTTGTGCTTTAACTCAAGTATACTTTGACATACTGTGTTATTACTACTTTTACAAGAGATAAGAGTACTTCTTCCACCACTGCAGACACACTGAAGTCATGTAAATAACATGTTATGTGATGCTCTTCTGTCTCTCTAGCTCCTTTCTAAACAAGATGTCCTAAAGATGATGTCGTCCCTGAAGACAAAAACGTACCGTCAGCCCAAACCGTGGTGTGACCCATCTCAACCAGTAGAGACGGACAACTGTGCAGTCTGTCTGGAGCCGTTCAACAACAACCAGGTCAGCCAGCACTCCTACACTCCCTAAATAAGACTCAGCTGATATCTCAAGATTGTCAAAAAGTCACCGAGGCTGATGATTCTGCAGTGATTTGACACAAACTGTTGCTGTGTCTTTTGTTGTTGTCGTGTCAGTGTCTTCGGGTGCTGCCATGTCTTCATGAGTACCACAGAGATTGTGTCGACCCCTGGCTGCTGCTGCAGCACACCTGTCCTCTGTGCAAACGCAGCATCCTCAGTGAGTTCACTTCACAGCCTCGAGCACAGTTACACAACACCACCTGCTGCTGTGTGACTCATGCAGGTTGCTTTAAACGAGTCACGCAGCAGCAAACTGAAACACACAGTAGTTATGCAAAAAACATAAAATACTGTAAGAACAGTTTAAATCCAAAGATATTAAGTTTAATACCACACAAGATTAAGAAAAAAGAAAAAAACATGCAAACTTTTGCCATTATTTATGAAAAGAAGGGGGAAAATATCATTTAGCAAAATCTGCCTTGGCACGCTGTTTTAATTGACATTTTTCCATCTCTAGATTTTTCTTTCTCTTCTTTTAACCCTCTCCAGGCAGCGTCTGCAAAGACAGCTAACAGTCATCTCATCTCCACCTCCGCAACTGCAGCTCGGGGAATCAAGTCTTGCCTCTTCCTTTGTGACACTCCGGTAGCCGTTTTCTTTTAATGACCTCACGCTTCCTCCTTCCAGCAATGGATTGTGGGAGCAAAAATAAACTTCTCACAGCAGCTGGACTGTGGAGTAGTCCAATTTTGACATCTGACCCCTTGGGCAGGTGCATCAGGTCTCACAGATACAGTGGTAGTGTAAACACAATACTGTGAAGTACTGTAGCGGTACTGTTGTGTGTGAACAGTACTTCTTACTGGGATCATGTTACTGTAACAATTGTGGAAATATTTGTTTGTATGCGTGATGTACAGCATTTAAAATGTGACTCATGAGGGTGTTAGTGTTCATTGTTACTCTTCAAACAAAGACCTTCTGCTCTGTGTTGGTGCAAACAGCTGAGAAACAGCACTTGGGCTTAATCTGCAAACACTGATGAGCTGAGGGAGAATGTGGGAGTCAGTAGTTTCTGCATGGACAGGCAATGCTTTAAGGTAAAAGCATGGAGTTCAAAATGATGTCAGTAATCCACTTATTAAGTGGACTAAAAGAGTTAAAATAGGACTCATCTAGTGTCCAATCCAGTCCAATATTTTGCCAATAAATGTTAGTTGTAGAGGTTCTGTAGTTGTAGTCCAGAAGTAACTGTGCTACGGTTTGTAGCAGGTGTGGATAAAGTGTTTGCACTTTTCCTTTACAAGCCTTATGACTTAACTGCAGAGTGAAGGAATCCAACCAACAAACACAATTCCTGAAATATGCTTTAAAACTTGAGTTGTGTATATTACAGTAGCTAATTTAGTTGTTGCACTGCTTTTAGCGATTAGCCATAGAGTTATTTAACAGGCAGGTTGCTAAACAAACTGTAGAAGCCGCCGCTCTCTCAGCTTTTCACCCTCTTGTGTTCTTCGCTTCCTTCCTTTTACCAGGTTTGTGTGAAGAAGTCAAAATCAGTTTTGCTGCAGTGGGTTCTGACAACATACTCAAGCACACAAAAACAGAGTCTTGACACACGACTGCACAGTTGTTTCTCAATAATTGCAAAATAGAAATTTGAACTGAAACTCATTTTCTTTGAGAGGGATAATTGTTAAGATGAGCATCTCAGAAAAGCTCAATTTGACTGTTTCCTTTTAAAAGGAAGAGTTCAGCATTTTTTTAAATAGGTATAATCACTTTGTTGTTTAGAGTTAAATAAAAGATTGTTAGCCCTCTCAATCTCTCATAACTGTACGATTAAGCCATCACCAGCAACCAACGAGTATAACTTAGCATTAATGTAAAAAAAAAAATAACAAAAAAACTACCTACTTTGGCCCTTAAAGCTCATGAATTAGTCTGATATATCCAGATTTTTTAGTCTGTGCTCAAAGCAAATGTAAAACTGAAAGGTTTAGGCTGAAGGGGATTTTGAGCCCGACTATTTCTTGGTCAGTAACTTCCTCACCTTAAAACCACCCTTTATCTTTTTCACTCTACTCTAAACAAGCCAGATGTAAGGTTAATTACTGACGTTTAGAGGTGATGGAAGGCAGGTTTTAATAGGCAGAGCCTTGAGACAGAGGCAGGTGAGCAATTTTCCTCTGCTTTCAGTCTTTACGCTTCACTAACCTGCTGCTTTCTGTAGGTTCAATCTTAACTCACAGACACGAGAGCGGTATCAGTTCTCGTTTCTAACATTTGACAAGAAAGCAAATGTCAAAGATTTTTTATATTTGCAGAAAGTTTCGGTGTGAAATTAGAAGCTTTTTCCGGCTTCATTTGCAGCACAGTAAAACAGTTCACTTTGCAGTGGTGGGCGTGGGTAAATAGTTATCATCTCAATTGAGGGAAATAATCGCAATCAAAATTTCAGTTCTAACTGTGCAGTCGTACTCTGCAGCATCTCCAAAACATTGTTCTGTGGAAGAAAAAATCCAATGGAGTTTGGCTTTTTGTCAGTGATGACTCAAACACAGAGGACATCAGAATCAGTGTTATTGTATTTATTTTATGTTTTTCTGCAATGTCAACTCCAAAAAGCAACTACATGTGCTTTTTTTGTTACAAAATGCTCTGATAGATCTGTTCTCTTTATAGAAAATAGTGTGTGCATGGCAACGTGTCTGAGGTTTCCCCACAGCTAGTCTGAGAGACGCGAGGCCTCTCTGTGCAGCACGAGCTTCCAAACACAACAGCATCACTATGAGATGGCCTCTGATTTCTTTTTTGTAACGTTTGTTATGTTTTTTTTTATATTTGTTGCTGTTACAAAGGCTGGACAACAGTGGGGTGAACTGGGTGGATGACATCACATGCATGCACTTGAATGTTACATGCAAGCAACCCTTAAAGAAGCCTCTTAATACAGGATGAGTAGTTAGAGCCACACAGTCGGCCTGCCGCTGATGTCCAGACTTAACCAGGTCAGTAATTGTTCTTCCAGCTACAGGAGTCCCTCCGAAACGCTGGATGTCACTTCCTTTTTATTCCTGTGTTGTCTGTTTCATGATGATGATGTCAAAGATCAATCACTCTGGATCTTAATAAACTGATTTGTTACTTGGCAAAAACAAAGGTCTTATTCTTTGTCCTCAGTCTCTGGCTCACACTTGGGACCTTGGTTTTAGATCAGCCATGAAACAAAATCATTTGGGCCAAAGAACTGAACGTCTGTTAGGCTCAAACACAAAGATGTTCCGAAACATTTCAGCAAAATGCTTACCAACTTCTGATCTGTAAAGGCCACAATGTGGCCTTGCCAAAGAAAGATGGTAAACTACTGCAACTTTTCATCATTCAGCGGCTGACAATCTTCTGTGGCTTTCCCTTTTAGCGAAGACAGCAACTTCAGGGCTTAAGTGTGACAGTTAGGACAAACTGCAGGCACCAAATTCACAACTTTTAACCCAGAATGACAACTAAGCCTCAGTTCTTCTTTCCCTTCACTGACTCACACCTCAGCCGCCTTCCCGCTGTCCCTCCCTCCTACCATCAGTCTGTTTGGTTTTAGCAGCAGGTCAGGAGGGGATCATGCCTTTGCTCCTTTTGCGGTCGGCCATTGTGCGGCGGTTGTGGTTTGACACACGGCTCTTGTTAGCCTCCTTTTTGCGTCGGTCCAAGAATGTCTCCAGGGTTTGTCCCTGGCCTTTGGGTTTGCCCACCACGTTACTGGGACGTTGTGGTTGGAAACTGGAAGAAGAGAGATAAAAAGGGAAGCTGACAGAGGTTTTATAATAAACATGTTTCCATTGCAATTAAAAGTATTTTTTTAATGTCATACTTGTTTATGTTGAAATTATAAACTAGTTTTTATATGGATTATATATGTACTTTTTTTTTCAGCCTAAATCGTATGTTCTCTTTACCATCTAAACAACATTCAACAACCTCTATCCTTAAAGGAAAACTACACTTTTTGGGGGGTTTAGCCCATCATCCACAATCCCTACATAAGACAAGAACATAGATGTCTTTACCTTCTCTGTGCGTTCATGGGTCCCCAGATAGCAGCCACTATTACTGCCCTCTACAGCCCCTAAAACACATCTGAATATCTCCAAAATGCTTCATCTACATGTAGTTTCACACTCAACAGCGATGTAGTGGCAGATTTAGTACCTTTGGTAGTAACCTCAACTAGCCGAGATGCTGGAACCGAATCACTGTGACCCAGGCGCTCTGTCACTTTGCCTAGAAAAGTAGTTCTTTAATACTTGCTCCCACACTAACGATGTGTCTATAGCGTAGTTAATATGCAGGTCACAACATGTAGATGGAGCGTGTTGGAGATTATCTGGGTGTGTTTTAGGGGCTTTAGCGGGCGGTAATGGTGTATCTCCACTACTTCCACTGAACATGCAAAACTGCCAGTGTGAGGCAGCTATTTGGTGACCTACTGAATGCACAAAGAAGGTAAAGGCATCTATGTTCTTGTCTTACGTAGGGAACGTGGATGATGAGCTTAACCCTCAAAGAGTGCAGTTTTCCTTTAAAACTTCTTTTCAGGTATCTAATATTTCTACACTCAAAAAACCTTTCTTGAGAGAAAATTATGGAGGAATTTATATGTATTTAAGTTGGATGGAAACTGAGCTGGACAGAGTGAGATTTTCCAATTCTTAAATTGACTTTACCCTTTCCTTTGCTGCATGGCAGCTCTTCGTGCTTCAGCCCTCTCCCTCAGCAGAGCCGGGTCCTGCACAAACTGGTCCCTGTTTACATTGCTCTGAAATAAAATGGATTCACATGTAAACATATCGTTGAAAATCAAAAGAAAGCATAAAGCAATTTCACCACATATCTAGAGCTAGTGCATTTCGTTTGAAGAGACTGAACAAACATTTCGATATCAGGCGAAGTTTGAAAAACATTTACTCTTCAATCTCCAATTTACTCTACAGGCTAGTCATCCTAGTCATTGTAAGCAAATAGCAAATAGCAAATAGCACCAAAACCAATAGGAACTGGACTTCAGTGCACCATTCAACAGTGAACCAGTTAAGACAAGACAAGCATGTGTTGACTGGTCTTGTAGATCACACAAAACGGAACTGAATAGAATGGATAGAAAAACACTTTTTTGGACCATTATTATTAGACTGCCCGATTTAAATTACCATATAAACCAGGATACCGTCCTCACTCAGTCCGCTGTCTAACTAGTCTTAATTTAAGCTACATTAGCAATTATCTCAAAATGCTTCAGAAAGAAAGATTTATCTCTAACGTTTAATCTGCTATCTTAGGTGATTTCAGTACCGGTAAAGTCTCCTCTTCCTCTTCCTCTTCCCCCTCATCTTCATCCTCTTCTTTGTTTCCTTTTCTCAGTACCTGTGGGACCGTAAAAGGCCTGCGGGAACACGCAAAGTGAAAATGAAAAGAGTACACTGAAACTGAGAAATGAGAAGTTCAAAGTGTCTCTTGACCCCAAAACACCAGCTGTGTAATTTACCTTCTGTTCAGCAAACTGTCTCCGTCCAGGTCATTAGCTCCCACTTGGTTCATGTCGTAGGTGTCGTCGTACTCGTCGTCATAGTCATCCAGGCCGTACGTAGCTGCACTTTCACCGGGCTCAAGGACCACCTCGTCCACCACAGTCTGGTAGTTCTGATAACGTTCTCTCTGCTCCGCTACGTGCCGCTTGTCGTTCAGCAACTCTCGAGCGCTCTCGCCTTTCCTGCAGGAGTAAGAAAACACGGCAAGGTAGATTACTCCTTCATCTCTGACTCGACATTTTGAGCTGGATTTTTTTTCACCATTATCTTGATGGTTTATATCATCATTAGAAATGGTACATAAAGAGGAGTTCAGGGCTTTTTTAATTTCTGGTAACAGAGTCTCCCATGTGTCCTTACTTCCTGCCCTTCCAGATGCGGGACATGTCCACCTGGTCCCTGCGGAAGACGTCAAACTCATCATCATCAAACACGTTGGATCTGTGGTTCAGAACATCTGGAAGCTCCTCCTTCACTGGCCTGAAAGGATGGAAGACAAACTGTGTTCAAATAAGGCTGCATCACTACAAATATGATTACTGATAAATGAACGAGTAATTTATCAAGCACAATCCAAAAATTGACTAAACTTACACAGACTTAATTTGACTGTCATTTACTATTGCTCTATCTGTAACTGTAACAAAAGGCAGTCAGTCTGATCAATCTAATTAAGACCTGTTGAAGACAGTTCTTTGGCCACTGCAGTAACTTGTTGCCCCTTTTTAATCCACACTCATTGTGTTTAACCTATTAATAATTAATATTGGTTGTTAATCGGTATTATTTGGGGAAAAAAATCCATAATAGGCATCCACATTAGTATTTTATGTAATCATCCATGCAGGCGTTGTTACCTCGGCATGGCTCGGTCCAGTTTGTCCAGGTTGGGGGTCAAGCGGTCCTCCAGGATGTTGTTGATGACGAGCTCAGAGTTGTAGTCGTACTCCTGCAGACAGGCCAGCAGGAAGCCTTCGCCCAAATCGGGCAGCAGGTCCCTGATACACGACAACAGAGACTCCAGCTCCGCCCCGCTCACTGAACACACGGCACCCTGATGACACACACACGCACGACACAGAAAATAACAATGTACACTGCAGGTCAGGTAGTCTCTCCTCCACGTTTTCCTGAGATACACAGCTATTTTGAAATCCACTCATTTATTGAAGAAATGAAATGAAAGGTGAATTATTTCTGCACTGAAACTCCACTGTTCTTTGACTTGTGTATCTCTATGCCTTTTATAAAACACCTGAAGTCCCATGGATGACATGACATGGTAATATTGTTGCTGGGTCTTACGCTCAATCCAACCCTTGATGCTGAGTGTAAAGCAGGCAGGCATCGAGTGCCATTTTGCATTCTTTGGTGTGACTCGGCTGGAGATCGAACCCTGACCTCCCAATCTCAAGGTGGACACTCTGACCACAAGGCCACTGGGCTGGTGTACAAGAACTGGCTTGTGTACAATTGCTAAAAGTGGTTCCACTTTTTATATTCACCTTGCTGTGAGCAATCAATTCCCAGCAACTAAAACCATGAAACATAAATACCTGACTGTGAACTTCTGTCCAAAAACGTACCTTTCTAATCTTGGGTGAAATCTGTTCGCTATTTACAATACATATTATCAAAAACACATTAATAATTTATCTAATATATTGCCTGTAATAATTACAGAACTCACATTGTTTCCTTTTTGGGGAACATCCAACATGGCCTCTGCTCCCCTCAGGCTCTCTCCTCCTCGTCCTCCTCCCTCTGGCTGTCGGCCCTCCTGAACATCAAAGCCCGCCGAGGACGCAGCAGCAGCTCCCTGACAGGCTGAGGCTGAGGGGACTTTGTGCTGACTCTGGCTCTGTGGTTTCCGTCGCCCCACACTGTCCCAGGCACTTTGCACCCCCTGGAGCAGGTAGGACGTCCGGGTCTCATCACTGAGGGAAGCAGGCGGTTAAGGAAAGGAAAGAACGAGGTCTGACTCAGAAACTTTTCTACAGTCTTGTATATCTCTCCACCACAATAGCCTGTTGATCTGATAACGGCCACAACCAATGACTGATCCTATTATTGATTACCCTGCTAATTATTTTATGGATTAATCATCTTGTGTATTTAACAACTGGAAAAAAGGAAAAAGCCCACAGCATAGTGAGGTCATGAAATGTCTTTTTGTCCTATCATCACCTTGCCTAATATTCACTTTTCTATGATGTTTGGCCATAACAAGAATAAAATCCTCACATTTTAGAGAGTGAGAAAATTAAATAATTTGCCTTTTTCATTTAAAACAAATTAAAATATTGAGTGATTATTCTTATAATAGCTGATTAGCTGATTAATTTTTAATTTCATTGCTGCAGCTCTATAAATCTTTTTACAACCATGTTAAATATATTGTAGTTTCATTATTTTTATTTTGTCAGTAGCCTCATTAACAATTTAAAACGTTTCTTTGTAACTTGATGTCTTTAATTTAAAATTGTACTGAGCTTTGAGTTAATGTCTGAAGTTAAAGCTGCAGATGACATCTAAATGTGCATTTCCGCTGATTTTTAAGAAACTACTTATTAATTTGCAGACTGTAATGAACTGAATAAGTCGCTGCTCACTCCCCTCTTCCAAGCCTGCAGGAGGACCTACAGGGGCCCTGAAACTCATGAAAAAACATGAAAGGCAACAGGACGGGCTCTGTGGAAAAGAACCTGCATAAACGGCTCATTTAAGGTAATTAAAAAACACAATGTTTCATATATTTAGTTGATTATACACTAATTTACAAGTACTGATAACGTCTGCCTATAAATCCTTCTTTTACCTGCACAACTGAGCCTTGTCATTTTTACAGTTGGAATAACAGGCACACAGTTTACGGCCCATCTTTGTCTAGAACGGACTTGATTTCCTGTTTGCTTGAAAACACATCCATCGTATAAGTGTGGTCATTTTTAGGTAGGACTGTATGCAGAATGTTATTAGCCATAAAATTCTGTTTACACAGTTATTGCTGCAAAGCTGATAAGGATACATGATGGGAAGGGCCTGTTGTAGAAGGCTGACATCGTCTGCGATGGGGAACTGCTCATCATAGTCTGACAAGAACCTGATAGAACAGAGAAACAAAACAGCAAAGCTCTTCAAACAGATGTCACCGTGTTTAAAGAGATAAAACTTAAACAAAAGCCTCCAAGAGCCTTAGAGGTGACCGATTGTCTTAACCAGTGATGTTACCTTTTCTCAGTTAAGAAAGAAGTGAAATGTTGAAGGAGCTCCTCAGCAAACGTTTGCTTGTTTTCTTCCCTACAAGGCAACAAATATCAGCAGAATTATTATGTGTGCATGTAATGCTGATTCTGCTAGATGCATGTTAAGAGTTTGGGCGTCTCACCCCTCCAGGATTGGCTGTAAACAGGTGTGATGCAGCAGCAGGTGAGCCGTCTCCACCATCTTGCGACAGGAGTGGGACATCCTCTTCCACAAGTCCTCCTGAAGACTAAAAGAGAGGTTTGGGAGATTTTTTTTTTTTTTTTTACCATAATTTATTGTTTTACTCACCCAGTGGGTGCAGCAGAAACTCACCTCTTGTCATCGAAATTTCTTTTCTTCACTGCCTTTTCGAGGTCAGGCACAGCGGTCTCATAAAATGAGGTCAGTCTGCCAGGAGAGAAAACAAGATGACCATGAAAACCTCTGACCAAGGTGTGGCTCACCATGAGCAGCGTTACTGCCTCTTTACTCCTTCTGTGTACCTGCTGAGGAAACTGTGGGAGTGGAAGCTGGAGCAGGCGGCAGGGAAGATGTCCAGAAAGGCATGGATGGTGGTGGTCGAGTCACACAGGTACAGAATGAGATCTACAAGTTCCTGGGACACAAAACACAAAAAAACACTTTTTTTTCAATGACATAGAACAGTTGTGTCTCTATTCATATTCGATTAGCCATACTGAGGTTAAAGGTTCAGATGTGAGACAATAATTTTTGATACTTGCAGACAAACTATTCTTCTAATCCATGGGGATGACACTATGATCCTTGGAGTAGAATTAAGCTCTGTTTATCACCATGTTGTTTTGTTGTCAAGTTTTAAATCTAGAAACAGTATTTCTAATCACAAAGTTCTTTCTAGTCTCTAAGGAGGTCCTGATTTATTCACTGAAGCTTAAAGCAGAAAATATTCCTCCACATTTTGTAAAAAGACATACTGAGGTGTCATTGATCTGGATATTCCCATGCCGGATGATTCTGTTTACTACTGTATGATGTTAACATGTCAGAATATCTTGTGCCAACATTGACACATTAGACATTAGGGTTGCACAACATGGATGTTAGTTAGATGCATCTCACTGCCAATACAGAAAACTGATCATTTCAACTTTTATTTTGAAAAGAAGATCTTAACCTGTAGTTTAATTCACAACCATGGGCATGAAAAGCAAAGATTTAGTGAGTAAAGATGGCTGATTTAAATTTCCACAGCTCTGTTGTTACGTTGTTTGTTCGTCTGTAACTGGCAGTGGCTGACACAGTGTAAGTGTTGTGACTGGACAAGTCCACTCTAAGCTGGAGGTTTCAGGTTTCTTTGCCTAAAATTGGTGTTCCACTTTATGATGTAGCAAATCTAGCCTGTCCAGTGTGCCCTTTAATCTCATATTTTGGGGAAGTACACAGACATCGCCCCCTTCAGTGGGGGAAATGTCAAAATATTTCTTTAGTGACAAATCTTGGACAGATATGAGATGTGTGTTTGTCTAACCTGCTGGCTCATGGTCATGGCAGTGGGCTGTTTGTGTGCACTCAGCTTCATCGGCTCCATGGCTGTGGCTCCTTCACAGCAGAGACCACACTTATCCAAGATGGTGTCAAACACCTGAAGGAGAAAAGAATTAAAGAGGTGCAAATAACACAAGAAAAAGTACCTACAAGCTCACAGAAAGACATTTGCTGCCTATTCTAAAGAGTGTATTAGTTTTGTGTTTGAGGTGTCTTAAATTTACTCCATTAAAAAATCAAAAATAATCAAAGTCTTACACTTTCCATATAAATAAATACCTGAATTTACCTGTAATACAGTGGGCACCGTCTCATCCAGGTCACTGTAGTAAGACGGCTGTTGTGTAAAGATGTTCTCTAAAATAAAAGCATCACCATGAAAGTT
>JAQFJA010000022.1:9077171-9087893 GCA_029874485.1 Naso brachycentron
TTGTTTTTATTAATTATCTTAATTTTATACAAAATGGGCAGTTTATGTCGTCGTTTATGAAACTTATAGCTCCCGAACGGTCGAGCACGTGCTTTTAGTGTAAAGTTAATGGTGTTTTTCTTTATTTGTTTATAAAGTGGCCAGTGCAACACGTGTCGCTAGCTAACCTGCACTCTCTTTTTATTTTACACTTGCAGTGTAAGACGTATGTGTGTGTGTTAGAACTCGGGACTGACTGTGTTGTTAATCCCTCTGCCAGATGCCGAGAATAAATGGCGGGTTTGCCAAAAGTGATGTGGGTTTCCTTCATATGATTAACACAACGCAAAGAGAGAGTACACGAATGCCACACTTGTGTTTAGCAGGAAATGTTTAAATCAGCTTTATTCCAAACCTTTAAAGCTGAGGTAGGTATTTTTCTTTTGGCGTCATCACACAAAAATTCCATAATAATCTTTCAGCATATTTTAATTCAGGTGCTCTTAAAGAGCACTAGATATTTGCACCTCTCCTTGGCTCCGTATTCAGACTTTACAAAATGAAGACCGGGCCAATCATAGGTCATTTCAGAGAGTGCATTTCCCTATTGGCTGCTCTACGCTGCACTTCTTAGAGACAGGTGACGTCGCTATGAGTTGACTGGCTGTTGAGACAAGAGTCATGCCTTACGTTCTAAAACTGGCCTCTGGCGACTTTACATGCTCAGTTGCAGTCGACAGCGTTAGCCAGCTTGAGTCAAGCGGACATGGACCAGACGAGAGGGGAGGGTTCAGCAGAGTTGTGTTCTTGGGAGTCTCATGCTACAGCTAGCTTAATTTCCAGACATTGCCTACCTCAGCTTTAACTGCTGCCCAGTCAAGCAGCTGAAAAATGGGCCCAGCACAGATGTGCCAAGAACTGCATTTTCATGTAACTTGTTTAAATTATATTAAGACTTGAAGTTATGCATAATGAAAAACATGGTCTCTTTGACTGACAGTAGCCTCCAGCTGTCTGCTAAACGTCACACAGTCATTGAAAACAATGCGTAACCTCTCCAGCTCCCAGTACCTTGAGGATTCACATTAATAGTCCATACACCAATGATTGATTTCATGGTGGTTCTATCCACTATTTAATTTATTTAATTTATGGTCTCTTGGATAATTTGTTGAGCAATTTAATGAGGTCTCGTTGGCCTGTCACAGCCTTTTAGGTGGGCATTCAGAGTTTTGCTTATTATCAAAAGGAAAATGGTCACAAAAACACCCAGACGCATGAATGAGACTGATGCAGCTAAACAGGTTATTAGTCAGCTGACAGAAATAAAAAGTGATCAGTGAACACAGAAGTTCAGTTAGGCCACTACACTGCTAACAAACAGAGAAATGACGTGGGCTGACATGCCGTTTGGGTCTCATTGATTAGGGAAAAATTTAACTACATAACTCTCACACAACAAGAAACGGCTGACACGAACACAATGTCAGCCTGAATGAATGAAGTAATGCAAATTTTCTGATTGTCTATAAGCTATTTTTTACCATCTTAAATAAGTTTTTTACATACACATTAACAATAGCTTATTAGCTCCAAAAACAAACAAAAGTTGTGGCTATTTAGCCATGTACCAAACTAGTGGACAGTCTGACCGACGGGTAGTGCAGAGTGAAAAAATAAACAGCGATAAACATAATGTTTGCTCAAAAATTTTATTTCAACACAGAAGACATCCAATATTTCAAATCTAGACATTTCACTCTGGACTACTGACCAACACTGTCATCCCCAGAGCCCCACTGCGAGTCTGGCGACTACAAAATTTAATAAAACCTTAGTGACCTACAGTACACTTGGCTTAATTATGATATTAAAAAAGAGAAAGGAAGAACAGTAACAAATTATCCTTCTGTCACAGTTAACCCAGACACATGTAAACTGGCAAACTGCCAGCTGGCACAGACAAGAAAAAGACCAAAAGGAACTACTTTGGTTAATGGCGAGAAAAGAAAAGTGTGATCAATCCATTAGAGGGGCTTCTATCAGCCTAATGGGTGGGACGAAGCCAAGGTGCTGAATAAAACACTCTGCCTCCTCCTCAGTATTCAGGCTGCATCGTCCCGCGCCAGGACCACGTTCACACTGCAGGCCTTCACGCTCTGCTCTCAACTGCTGCTTGCACTGCTATCTGATTTCAGGATGGTGCTCCAATCTGCTGAAGGATGTTACCCGTATCTGATAAAAATATGAACTGACAGCGACGTTGAAAAGATGCAGCGTGCTCAGGATGACAATAGCAACAGATAACAGATCGGATTATGTGCTTACACCTCTTGTTTTCAGCATGCTTTAGGTGAAGGTGTTTACTGAAATAAAGCCAAGTCAGTGATTACGTTTACTTGTCACTGTGGCATCTTGTTGGCCTTGATTCTAATAGAGACTCATCCAGTTGACTGTGCCAAGAACTGCAGTTCCTATAACGTCCACTTGAGGCAGGCTCCAGAAAGAAATATGTTTATACTCTTGCAGAAAAACTGGATTTGGTCTAAAGCTTATTTAGTTTATGACCACTCTACTTTTGCTGAATTTTTATAAAACTGACTCATTTTAATCATATTAAGGAATAAAATGATACATAATTAAGGGCATGGCCACTTTGAGTGACAGCTAGCCGCTAGCTGTATGCTTAGCATCACCTCAGCCAATGTGAGCCACTGACCTCGACCTTTCTCATTGTTTGGTATTGTTACCTTTGAGAAAATTTTTCTTGCAAATGTCAATTACTATGACTTCTTTTTTGGTTAATTGTACTGACAGACCATCCAACAAGTCTGTGCTTCACCCACGATCCTCCTCTTTGCCCTTTTTTTTCTTTTTTAAATTCAGCAGAGTCAGGAATAGCCAAGATGGCCACAGCCAGAGCCACCACACTCACCTTCACCGTGGCTCTAAAGAGACCTATGGGTGATGTCACAGAGTCTGTGTCCATCTTTTCTACAGTCATATGTGGGCTATGTGTTTGTGGGGGGGCGGGGGCAGTGCCTGCCATACTTCCTTCTGGCCCATGAGCTCAGGTTAATCCTCTCTTTCGAGCAAGCTGCTCCATCTGCGTCTTTGCTTGCTGGTTGGCATGCCTCGAAGATGCATAAGCTCGGGGAGGGGAAACAGTTTTTCATACCTGGCTCAGCAGATTTCCAGGACTCAAACTGAAGCTGCAGAATGAAATCTGCCTCCCTTTTCTGTTAGCAGGGCTAGTGTTTAGATGCTGCTTTTCTGTCTCTGTACACCGTGAAAAAACTTGTCATATAGAATATGGATTTTTTTCCACTGATAACGGTAACTAATATTAACCTGTTTCAAACAGCTGATAACAATAAGAGAACCAACAATTTCACAAAAACAATTAGGTATAACCTGCAATTTACGCACATAAACACAAACTCTGCAATAAACCAAGTTGGATGATTTAGTATTTCAGAGATTTGACCTAAACAAACACCAGATAGCAACAAATGCAAACAATTCTGACTTTTTACTTTTATTTTCAGAAAAGCACACCAATTTTTTTAGGAACATACTTTAGCTCTTATAGATAATTTTTCTCAGAATTATCCTAATTCAGAATTAAATCAAATCGAATGCTTTGACTTAAACTGTAAATTAGACATCACTATAAAAAAACATACTCAATACAAAAAAAAAAAAAAGGTTTTCATAGAACCATAAGACTGTGTTTGCTTAGTCTGTAGACTAGCATACAGTAAACTGCAATGCTAACTGGACAAATGAAAAGGGTTGGGGTGCAGCTATGCTACTTTTAGTGCATGAGGTCATGAGAGCAATTTGGCATCAGATTATCGGCTCTACTTATCAGCTATAATTTCATGATCTAAATAATACACAATAATACAAATTTACTATTGTTGGCTGACAATTTATCAGCACTGATAAATATGTGCATCCATAGTAAAAAGTTAGCAAGATAAACTTGGTACTGAAGCACTACACTTTACAAATTTCACATGGGATGAAAATCAAACATGGACCGGGCGAGTGGCCCTTGGCAGTGTGTAGTGGAAAACACCAGACTAGGGTGTCATCTTCTCCTAAGTAACATAATCGGCTTAGAAGGGTTGATGCTGAGGACTGGTGATGCTGCCTCAGACAACTCAACCCACGAATGCAAACGAGGTGTGGCACAGCATAGAGAGCTTATTAATAGATCTGTGAGCATGTGATCAGAATCAAGTCCTCTTTGTGTATTAAAGTCAAAGTCAACTTTATCGTCATCTCAACTCTACAAAGCAAAGTGCACACTGACATGAAATTGCATTTTCTCCTAAGAACATAAATACATTAAAAACACAACCAGACACATTCAACAAATTAAAGTAAAGAGCAATATTATGAAAGTAATATTTTTTGGTTCTGAGCTGTTTATCAGACAAAACAAACTATTTGAAGACTTGATATTTGGAAACCTGTCAAGCGTAGCTTACATCTTTTTTTGCATCTGAAAGATTCAACATTTCATTAGGGTTAGGTAATTTAAACCATACTCAACATGGAAAATAATATTAGCTACAGCCCTAAAAGCAATAAAAGTTGAAAATTAACGCAGTGAATGTCGTTTCACTATCATACACATACATTACATTGGATTAAACTGGGAATAAAGTTATTGAGTTGGTCTGGAATCACAATTTGTTTCTGAATCTAAATTTACATAAGAGAATTTTGTGAAAAGCTACAAATATCCCTCAAAACTAACACTAATAACTCCCTGCACTTGTGGGAAGTCACAGCTTTAACAGGAAGTTTTGAAATTTTTTGAAGTTCTAGACATACAAATGAGGCTGTCTTCTGTCCATCCTGTGTCTGCAGAGACTGCACTGAAAGGAAGTTCACTTATGTTATTGAAGAGTCTAAATTCTGCACAGCATGACATGCTTTCCGTATATTTGGACACTTCCTTCCATGTTTTTACCGCTATATGCATTTACTTTATTCTGATGTCCTGAGGCTTGCATTGCCCATGTATGCTTGCATGAAAATAATGAAGTTTGCACGTTTTTTTACATACTGACTCACAATAAGGCAAAAACTGCACATGTGGCTTCAAATCATAATGATATTGGATACTTCAGGGTCACATTAAGTTAGTTACGTCCCTAACCCATTAACCTAACAGCCTGTTAGAGGTTGTCAGACAGATACAGAAGCATGATGTGCTGCTTTATCAAAGTAACATGCATTTGTGCAACATGTTTACTGTGTCAAACCTCCAGCAGAAAGACAGCTTGTCCAAGGAAGATCCCTTCATTTAATCCAATTATTATTCAAGGGGATTGTTTAGACGAAATGGGGTCATTAAGAGTCGCTTTATGGCATTGACCCAATAAACAAGGAAACGCAACCCAGTCAACACTTGACTCTTAACTGCCATGGTTCTTGAGTTTTAATGCTGAGGTCAGAGTTGGAAAGTTGGACATGAGAATTAAGTTACAAACAGAAACGGTGGAGCAGACATGGACACTTCAGCAGAGTGGATACTGACAGAAGGTTTTGCAGCCTCAGTTTAAAGTTAAATTGTCCTAAAACGTCCTCACTGTACTGCCCCACTTCCCACACACAGTGTCTCCAGTAGATCCATATAGAGAATACAAGATGTTTTTATTTACCATTTGAAAATCATGACAAGGTGCAGACAGTGATCACAAATCAGCATTGAGACTATCAATTCATCTGCAGATTTTTTCCTCAATTACACAATTAATGTTTGATCTATAAAATGCTAATGTTGATCTTTTTGTCAAACTAAACTCAAGTTTGAAAAGTCAGCAATTTAAAAGGTCAAACACCCACACATCGGAAAAACAATTACAGACATCGGGGAAAGCCAACATTGCACAGAGGTGAGACATTTTCCAAAACTTCCTTGAAGGCCAGCAAAGCAAAATACAAACTGAATTCTAAGACGGTTTCATCACGGCAGTGTTTTACACAGACAACTCTGCAAGCTAAGCACGTGAAGTCTGTAACATGTTAAGCAAAATCAGACAGAATTTCATGAATCTTATCTCATTCATCAATTAAGTGACTGGATGATGCTGTCAACCACTGCATCATTAATTTTATGCCTTTTTTCCATGTGATACTGTAAAAAATAATTGTGCACCTGAGCAACTACTAAACACAATCACCTGCTAATAACAATTTTAGTAGGTGTTTGTTGTAATTGCAAAAATATTCCAAAGTTAGTTGTATTAATTCCACGGCAGAAATGTTGGATATTAGCTGAGTTTTACCAAATGCAAATGTCAAATTCTCCGCCTGACCTTAACCACAACAAATCTAAAAACAGCCAGTCTTTAGCCTGATGCCAATAAATATCACCATGTACGGGGAAGTAAGGCTTTTTAACCAGCCTGCAGTCAAGATTCAGTGTTTCTCGGATCAAAGCAAAAGCAGACGTCAGTAACACTAACATTTATAACAAGGTCTTTACTACGCACCAAAATAAAGAAACCTCCAACTAAACTGTGACACTTTCACAAAGCAGCTGACTCTTCCAGTGTTTTGGGAACTTCCTGAAATGCGGCTGCTGTGAAGTGATAAATCTAATTCATTTACATTTCCCAATTTGAAGCTTTCTGGTGTGTCTGGTTCTCCTGCATTCCTGCTTCAGCGTCAGTTCTGATGAACCCGTGTGAACAATGTGGCGTGACTTTAATAGAACAAACACACAAACATAACAACCTTTAGCATTTTCTGCCTCTCCCACATGGCTGCTAAGCTCATACATATTGTATCTTATCTGCATCTAAATGTCACTCAAAAAGCAAAAACCAGCGCACCTGACAAGTTGAAGGCACCCTGACGAGGTTAAATGTGCTGATGAAGAATTATTACTTCAGAAGGGAAATCCGGGTTTTGAACTTTGCAAGAAGTGTGAATAGATAGGATCTATCATCATGTTTACCACATTTAAAAAAACGTTTAGTTACTTCTATGAAGGTAAACTGTACAGCAGATAGGGTTAGCGTGTTCGGAGTTAGGGGGTAGCAGCTGCTGACTTTTCTACAATTCAACCAGACATCTCTGAGTCAATCTGAGGCACACGGGTCATCAGGACAGTTATCATTTTTAGATTTCTGCCAGCCAACTCCAAAATTCTTCTCAGAAAGACTTCATTAACAGCTCAACACTTGAACAGCTGACCTGTAGTTGGTGCTTCGGCACATGCTGGTCAATAGTGGATGGATTTCACTGCATCACTGACATTAATTTGTAAAAGCATTTAGTCTGCTCCATCTCTTATATTTGCTCCAGGCCATGTTGAAATACATGAAAGGGAAATTGTGCGTTGGACTTCAAAACATGCTAACCTGCAGTGACAGAGCTCTAGTCTCTGCCGGATAAAACTGCATCTAACTATTCATTGTCCAGTCTCACTGGTAGCTCCTTGTAAATGAATTATACAAAGTTGTGTGATTATTGTCATATTTTTCTGCAATTAACTGTGCAAAAACATTAACAATGGCATATATGGGGTAAGCAGAGCATCTTTAAACACTAAAAAAATCAGCTGGTTAACCTTTAGGTTCTAATGTTTTTTTCGATTGGTACATTACAGAGTTGGGATATATTAGAATTTAACTATACCGAAAAAGATTCATTATTATGATAAGTGTTGTTGACTTCCTTGCTATATGTCGAGTCTCAAACCACTGAACTTCCTGATTACAACTCAGAGGATGTGAATTAAACAGGAAAGTGAAACAAAAGATAAAAAGTAACAGCACTGTCTGAAACTTCAGGCTTTGAATCTCATGTCTTGTCTCTTCTGTATGTCAAATATGTTTGTGTGTTCCATGAAATTTCATGTTTCTCTCAAATTCCTCAGTTTTTTCTCTGTGTTATTCTTGTGTTGAATGTGAAGGATGTTCGCATAACCTTCATTTTGTTAACTCTTATTTATTTCCATTTTTCTTTTCTGTTTTAAGGGAAAATTTGCTGCAGCAATAACATAATGTTTTGCACAGGAGTCGATAAACCCTCGCAGCATTCCAAATTTTAATCATAAAAACACTTCATTCTGTCTCCTTACAGTCTTTGCTGAGTGACAGTAAATCAACAGGTCTGACGTGGCTCTAGGCAGGTTAAGTGAGGTGCAGATAAATGAGGATAGTGCGTCTCTTTACCCAAAGGCACATCAGTGTGATTTACTGCGGTCTTTAACAATTTAAACCCTGTGAAATCCTTGTTGTGCAGGCTTCACAACTCCAAAATTACCATCTTGAGGCCTCTTATCCTGCAGAAAGGAACAACACAGTCTGGTGGTAGAGCTGTTTACCAAGCTCATCGTCCTGCTTCCACTAACAAGCTGTGAGCTTCCAAGTCTCAGAGCCGCAGGAAGCAAATGGACTTCGACATGGAGACGGCGAGTGCGCAGATTGATCATCTTTGCCATCTGAACAACCAGCTTAGTGCATGATGAGAGCACAACGCACAGGGAGCAAAAACATAAAGGTCATTGCTTTAGCCGCTGCGACTCTGGTTCATCTGATAGTTTCTAAACTTCACTAACTCTTGGCTCACCAGCTGTCGATTTATGGTATTAAAACAGCACTTTGGCGGCTTTGCATGTTTTGTGGCTCCGAATGTCAGGAACTGTCCAGACAATGTGGACTTCAATACCCAGAAATCCTGTAACAAATTGTTACTGTTACGCCTCAGAGCAAAAGGAACCAGAGGATGTTAACAGCGCTGACTCAGACGTTTGCATTTCGCTCAGGTTCACATTCGTCACTGTAAAGGACTGGACATGGAAAATTACATCTTTGGGGCCAAGGGGTGAATCTTCAGTATTTCTACTGTATTATCTAACATATTAGGTTTTTTGTTGGAGGGTGGGGGGATGGGGTTATAACTTGTGTGTGTGTGTGTGTGTGTGTGTGTGTGTGTGTGTGTGTGTGTGTCTCCCTGCTAGAACTGACAACTCCTGAGAACAGCAGCATGTGGGAGAATTTATGTGCAGCTGGCCATAAAACCTATGAATGAACCTACAAATTTGACTGGAAGTGAAAAATTTGTTTTATCAGAATGAAACCGAAGGTGTCCACATGTGATAGGAACTACATAACAGACAGAAAGTCCTTCACATATGTATTTTATGGGACCTAATTGAATTCATTATCCCCAAAGGGAAACTGATTTGCAAGTGAAACGTCACCAAATAAGATACCTTCCTTGTGGAAGGCACTTATAACCAAAAAACAGTGGTGTGATAGATCCAGGTCCAGGCACTCAGGATGGTTTGCAAGTGTTGGCTTGAGCCTTCTTCAGGGTGCACCCTGAGGAAGGTGCAAGCAGGTACGCACTGGTGTGTTTTTTATTTTTCTCGCCGTATGAATTAAAGGCTGAGTGCCTGGAAATGGATTTTTATACCTTTGTTTTTTGTTATAATCCCTTCCCTTTTTTGAAGATTCCTTCCTTTTTGTGACAAAGACAACAAACAGGCAAAAACAATTAAGCACGGCAGTAACCTAAGCACACTGACTACCTCATCACCTAAAAAATACTAAACATAGCTACATCTTCTGCACTTTAAGTATTACCAATGACAGCCAACAACAGCTAATGCCCTTTTGACAGAAGACATGACATATGACACAGCATGAGCTACAACAACAGCTTCCTCTATTTAAAACTCTGCACTGTGACCAAAGGGGAAGTTCATCATGTTTGTATTTAATCCGTCTGCTGACAGCAAGAAGCAATTTGTCACTTTCTCTGTTTTTTTCTCATCATAGAGGACTCAGTATGTTATGTAATTAAGTTTCATTACAATATTAGTGGTGTTTTCATCCATGTGTCATGTGGTGTATTAAACCAGTGAACTTCCCATTTGCAGACAAAAGGATGAGAATCACAATGTAATGTTAAACAATTTCTATTCCCCAATTTGCTGTTTCAACAACTCAGTTTCTCTGTGAGAAGCCACTGAAATCTCTCTGCATCCAAAACTTCATACTCAGCTAACACCATTTGAACCTTATTGAAAGCTTCTCAGCCCGAGAAACACTGTATGACAATGAAATGAGCTCAAACATCAGTTCCCCCCCCCTGCAGGACCTGACAGTGTGACCAGCCGCCCTCAGGAACAGCACGTCATGAGGTGATTTTGGCGTTCCAACTTCCAGAAGCATCATATGACGCACAACATTCATAATCTTTGGAAAAGGAGCTGCTCTAAAATCTTGTATAAATGACTGTTTCCATTATCAGAACCTAACTTGGCGGTCCAAGAACAATAAGAAAGTTTTTAAATAAAGTAATGTTTGATTCTTTTTCATTTAAAGGGGCAGGGAACCAACAGAAGGTCAGTCCCGGACTTGCATGTTCTCAACTGGCTCGGCTAGAAAAGGACAGCGGAGGCATTTTTGGCATTAAGATAACATTAAAATAAAATAATTTCATTACTTTTGGTTAACCCCCCCCAACAAAACAAAACAAAACAAAACAAAACCCAAAACAAAAAAAGAAAAAAGAAAAAAAACAACATTAAGAAAATCACTAACTTTTGGCCTGTTCTGTTATGTGACTAATTTAATTTTTCCCCATGCATTTTTCTTTACCTTCATAATGAAAAATTCCCTTGGATTTTCTAACTTTGATTCAGAGTTAAATACTCAGTTAATCAAAAAAAAACAAAACCCAAAACATATTCATATGTATAAA
>JAQFJA010000022.1:9297260-9318152 GCA_029874485.1 Naso brachycentron
GTCATTAATTTCACCTGTGCTTTTCCTGCTCTGACAGCTCAAAATGTCTATCATGAAACCCATCAGGTTATTAGGTGGGCTTGTTTCGGTTTGGTACTGTGCATGCTCAGTCACCGACACTTAACGGAACGAAGCCAGTCACACCTGTGTTGGTCCTCAAGGTGTCTGCTGCGAAACCCATGGATACAACAATATCCAAAATCAAAGACAACATCTAATCTCATATCAGGATATAAATATAATTATGTGACATTGACCAGCTCTACTGAGAAGCCTCCCTGTTTTCTGTTTAAATTAGCTGTTGTTAATTAAAGCAGCTTCCTTACTTACCTGTTTACTTCACACTATTCTGCTGTTCTAAGTAGAGCTGCAACCACAATCATAGCCCTTGCACAGCTAAACCCTGCTCAGAGTAAGATGGGACATATGTTCCTTTTGTATGCGTGAATTGATTTTAAACATCTGGCAGCAGCTGCTTTGTCGAGCTGTCTTGGCTCTCGGAACCAAAGCTTTCACATTTATTATCCTACATTATCAGACAGCAGTGGTACCATATTCCCTACAGTGTATTGATTTTCCTCTGTTATGGTCCCAACTGCTTTGAAAATACAATATACTGTGTGGCGATTGATTGCACATTGCCACTGTCATCTCCTTTAATGCAATCCAGTCGTTTGGTGCTCGCGCTCTACTGAGCAGCTCCTGTCAGGAATTGATTTTTTTACAGCTAAATGAAAAATTCAATAACTTGCGAATTGGGAAAAGGCCATGAATACATGTGATAAGGCTCATATGTGCTCTTTCAGCATCCTCTATGGAAACGGCATGTTCCTTTTTTCGTTAGAAAGATTTTTTTTCAAATGTTGACGTGTGTCTACCAGTGAAAGTGAGAAACATAGTGAGCTTCAGCTACTTCTGCTACAGACGGATGTTGTACATTTGCTCAGAAGAAGTACATTAACACTGGTTTCAAAGACAATAAAAATTAAGCTTTCTTCTCACATAACTGATACCTTCCCTTAGCTTATTTGATAAGTGCTGAATGTTTGTCTGCAACAGTTCATCTCAAAACTAACTCCACAGATGTCAGTGGTAGACAGTTTGACCATGTTTAAAGGATGAAAAGGTTATGTAATAGTGTAGATAGCACCAGTGTTTCAAGTAAATAAAAGTGCTGCTACTCCCTTATTTACCTGTTAGCATGTGAGTTGGGTGGTCTGATAGCAAATAATCAAGTAATAGTTTATGTTCAAAATTTTTACAGTGCATAAAAGATACTAGAAGATAAGTCTGATTTTCACAACATTGATTTAGTAAACAAACTACTTTTAGTTTTGTGCCACTGTGTTTGATTTTATATATATATATATATATATATATGTGACTGTCGGAAAGCTGTGTCATCATCAAAATCCATTTCAGTTTGTGTTTTCTTTGTGCCCTTTTGGAGCTATGCCAGCATTTCTGTTTATTTTTCATTCCTCTTTTTTTCCCCTGTCTATCCAACATTGTTGTGACTCATGAGTCAGCCTTAATGTGACGTTCCACTTCAGTGAGAACAAATGAGTGAGCATCACATAGTCTGAGAGAAAAGAGAGAGGCAGGCATCATGTAGTGCACCCTAATGTGATTTAGGTGTCATTATGAATCATCAAGAGACATTCTGATATGAAGACGACAGGAAAGGGTACAACCAAGGGGTAAAATGTAGAAGTGGGGGTACTGCGTGCTGGTGTATACCTGCCCACTTAAAGCACAGGATAGCACCACCATATGGTTATTCATAAAGAGCCTTAAAGGTCCAGTGTGGAGGATTTAGAGGGATTTATTTGTAAAATACAGCAGAAATAGAAAATTATATTTATGGGTATGTCTAACCCCAACACTATGATCCAGTAAAAATCATTATATTATCATTACCTTAGAGTGAGCTTTTTATTTCTACAAAGGGATCAGGTCCTCTTCCACAGAGTCTGCAATGTTGCACCAGCATGTTTCTACAGTAGCCCACATCGGACAAATCTAATACAAGATCTCTATCTTTCACATGTTTTGTGGCCAACGTACAGCAGATTCTCCTACATACTAAGAGGGAGTGGACAGGTGGATAAATATTCAGTCCAGTGCAATATGCAACTTCACCACTAGTGTCCACTAAATTCTAAATACTGGACCTTAAATGTAATTAATGTAGTTTGTCTTTCTTTTCTTTTTTTTAATTCAAGAACAATTCAGACCCATTGATTTTTTATGAACCAGATTTTGTCAGCACTCCGACCTCAGCAATTTTGTTCATTCTGTAACAGAAGATACATTTAAAAAAGCTTTTTTGTTTGTTTGTTTGTTTGTTTGTTTGTCTCAATCGTACAGTATAATAGTTGTGGCTTACTGGATATAAACTGCCAAAATCTAGACAAAAGACTAGAGTAACATGTTAAATCAAGGGTCATGAGTTTGACATTAATTTTGCGCAATTTATCGTTTTGTAGAAAGTCCTTTTATTCCCGGGCAGCATTTATGTATTCCCTAAACATAAATGCAGTCACTCAGCATGATTCAGCATGTATGGCTATTGATAGGCGCAATTTTATGCAGATACAGAATGAAAATTTACTCAACATTTCCAGTACTGGAGTAAAGGATTTAAATGGTTTTGTGACTTTGGTGTTGGTGCTTTCTAGATAAAGCTAAAATTTGTCATCATCAACTGAGACCTTTCTTTACCTACATTATATTGCTAATCCTTTTAAATTCATTCATTTAGCAACTTTGCTTTCCCACTGCTACTATTTTAAAAACAGCTATGTAGTCATCATGACACAGAACAAGATTTCTACTCTTTTGGCTAATATGATACAACTGTCCCACTTTTATAAGAGTGTGTGTTTGTGCTTACCAACTTTGGATCTATGAATTCCAACTGCAAACATGAACTTACTGGATGTATCTTTTAAGCTCCTGTCCGCTGCACATGGACCAGTGGTATCGATGAAAGGCCGCCTGCACCAGAGGAGCCATCACGCTTCCCATCGCTGTTTCGTCCCCACAGCGGTTGCCTTGACCATCATGCTCCATGCCCAAACTGCCTCCACAGGAAGAGAAAAGCAAAAACATTTAAAGAGCTGCAGGTTATTGAGATAAATCACCAGAGTTTCAAATACATAAGCGGCTTTTACACCACTGACTCATTTGCCAGAAGTGGAAAATTACCTAATATTATATTTAAATAATTCTGTAATGGTTATTGCTTACTACTTTTTCTATTTTTTTAACACTTAAAAAGTTCAATAACTTGCACTGCTAGAGTTGCTTCACTTACAGTTGTAAACTCTAGTTATAGGAGCTATGGGAAAATCACCCACTTTCTTTGTGTCCTTCCATTGGACTTCTGTCATTTCCGTCTTCCTTGAGATTTCACGATATGAAAAAAAAGTGTTTTTGCCAAAGTGTTTCCTTAGAGACTGATATTTATTAAAACTTTATTTTGTTGGTAAAGTGATAGAGATATGTGCATGTTTTATTTAATTGAGGTAGCAACCTCTTTTCTTTTCTTCTTATCACTGGCAGAGTTTGTGACCATGATGCATTTTCAGTCCTACTACCACACAAAACTACTTTGACTAGAATTTCAAAATCTTTACTTCTTTGTTTGGCGTGACATTTCCATTTTGTTGTTTTTTTAGCAGCAGGTGGATCTTTGAGGGTTTGTCACAGTGTAGTCTCAAGACTTTGCAGCTCTAAAAGTAGACATTTTCTCCTTTTATTACTGCAGATATCTTCATCCATTTAGAAGTGTCACATTTGAACTAGAGGAAACTCTAATCAGACACTTATTAATTGCATCTATTTATAAACATGCCTGTATTAATGAGCTGACCATATAGCGCATCCCTAAAGTTTATCTCTCTCCTGATTATTGTTACAATGACAGGTCAGATATATGTTCACCAGTACACACTGACACTTAAAGTCAGTCATCTTTGCTGAAAACAGAACATTGTTCACTGGAGAACTGAAGGACAAATGTAGATTCACATCCAGTAAAACTACAACTGTGAGGTGTGATGATCTTGTTTATTGTCTTTTATCTGCCAGTAGCTCCAGTAATAGAGAAGCCAGGTGTTTTATTGGCTCAGTGTCTGAAACACTTAAGATACCAGTCCAAACGAGATATTGGAAACAGTTTATAGTACTGATGGTACTTTGAACATAATGTTTGACCAGTTTGTTTACAGCTGCAGTCTGTTAGTTGGTGCTGTTTACGTTCCTCCAGATGCATTTTCAAAGCTGCACTGCTAGAGTTGCATGAGGTCATGAGCAGCCACATGACAATACAACTGGAGGTATTTTTTTATTGTAGCAGATGATTTTAATCAAACAGACGTCATAAGTGTTTCAATCCAAATTCCATCAGTAAGTCCAAATCCCCACCAGGGATACAAATACCTTGGATCATGTTTAAGCAAACATTCCTCGAGGCCACAAAGAGGCCACAATTCCTTCCTTCTGCTGCCTATTTAGCTAATAATAAAAGGTCAAAGAATCAGAGAAAAAATTGGAGTGTGGGCAGACAAAGCTGCAGCACTGTTTTAAATGCAGACTATAGGTATGAAAATTTGAGGATGTTGTAGTAATGTCTCTAGGCTGCCCCCCCCCCCCAGCTCTGGGAAAATTCATTGTTGTGCAAAGCGCTGAGCAAGTGCAGGGTTTTCTTCTGCCATGTTTTTGTCAACATTTATACAACATTTATTTATAGGAAAGATAGAGCTCTTAGCATATTGTATTTATGTATTCAGAATGCTTTACAAAACTACCAAACTCAGCACTGCAGAAGACAGTCATAGCACCATCTGGAGATTTCAGCCTACAGTGATTTAGTATCATTGTCAACTTAAAAATGTTATTATGAAACAGAGATACAACAGTAACACTTTTTTTGGATAGTCCGTCTGTTGACACTTAGTTGCATGTCAACAGTGTGGCAGTTAATATTCAACAAGACTCTTTCAACACACGAGTAAAATGCATTCAACTAACTGCCAGTTGATGATAAGGAGCGTTTCAAGTGGTCTACAGGTTTGAGAAGGGTCCAGCTGAAGAATCAGACAACATATTACCACAAACCACCTCACTTCAGTACAAGACACGCCCCCCTTTCCCTAACCGTAACCAGGTAGTCTTGGTGCCTAAAGCTAACCATTTCATTTTGTAAAAATGGTTAATATATGTGTCACATTTAATTACTGTATGAATGTGTTCTGTTAAGAGGTTATAGACTTTCTACTGTTCTCAGCTGTTTTTCACTTCATTTGGGTAGCCCTAACATGTCTATAAATGCGTCGTGACAAATGTCTACTAGTAGTCTGTTGATAGTCAGCTATAGGTTACTGTCATGCTCTTGATCATAGGTTGACATCACACTGTTGACTTTCAACTGACAGTGGATTATAGTCAGCTAAGAAGATGATGACTCAATGTACAGATAGTTGAATATTGGTTAATAACCTGTTGCAACAAACAAACTGACAGTCAAAACCTTTATATTGAATATTAGCTGACACACTGTTGACATGCGACAGAAAATCTACTGATAACTTGTAGAGTCAACAGACGGACTATCAAAATGAAGTGTGGCCTATTTAAGTTTTGTAAGATGAATACTTGCGAACTGAACTGGATGAAAACTTTCTATGAATATCTTAATGTTCTCGCCTTTGATGAAAAAAGTGCTTCACATATTTCAGATGATCAACCAACAGAGAAGCATTTCAAACTGATTTCTGAAGAAACTAGACTGCAGCACATAAGAGTTTCTGTAGTGATGTACACAGAAATAGCTGCAAGAATACCTGCAGCTTGCAGGTTTGACAAGATTAACATGTTTTTTTTTTAAATTTTGTAAAGTAATTACACCCAAAGGACTTTGATTGTCAGGTAAATTTTAGATCATCAATGTTATTAATACTGTGCCAGAGAACTTACAGCACACTGCCTTTAACAGCTTCAAAGACTCAGTTTATGAAGAGAGCAGATGGTGCGTTCAGTAGGTTTTTGCTGCATATGGCTTCTTTGGGATTTGATTATCATTATGCATCATTCGTTTTCTTATTCTGGTCTTTCAAATAGCTGTCTCTGCTGCCATACACTTTGCTGTAATATCCTTCAAAAGCTTAAGAAGCACACTTTTATAGCTGATAGCGTGTATTTTGTTGCTCTTCTCTAACCCACAACATGTCGTACAGCCTGACTCAATAATTAGAGAAAGCTAAAACAAAAACAGCATTGCACAGAAACTGATGTGCTCATTGTACATTGTTGTGTAATCGGTGCCGTCCCTCTCTGACAGAGAGAGCAGGTTTTGCGAACAGTACAGTGAGCATCAATACTTGTGTCAGCAGATAAAAGGGACCATATTGTATGTTCCAGGGTCGCAACACAAGTTTACATTCAGTTATATTTAGAAATGTGACACGTCGAAGTGGTTGTGCAACTGCACTTATCAGCTTGTGAAATTGCTCCTCTTGTTAATGTGTTTGTTTTGCAACATGGCTGTACCCACCACAGAGGCCACCAAGGTCCAGACCTCTGTGTTTTTAAGAGGTTTTCTGTATATAAGAAAAGTAATTACCCAGAAAAAGTTGGTAAATAGACTTGAGTTGCTGAGTAGTTTTTACCTTGTATCTTGGTGGGTTTTTTTTTTTTTTCCCTTTGGGTCTTTTTTGAGCATCAAAACCCTGACAATTAATTAGACACAAAAAATGTAAATATAGTGTAATGAATCGTATTCTTTTAGTTTATGTAACTTTTACTTTTGTTTTTTTGTCACTTCAAAGGACTTTCTTGGCATGGGAGCAGACAATCACACTCCTTTCCTATAATCACATGTTGTCAACAATACTGACAGTTTTTTTAACTCAAGGAAAGGCAACACAAAGCACTTAACTTTTTTTAAGCAGGCAAATAAATATATATAAAAAAGTCTGGGTTAATAATCCAAAGCTATTCTGTACCAGAATAAATGGCAGACAATCATATATATATAGTGCCCTCAAATGGGGTTCGTGTTTACTGTGTTTACGAGAAGAGACAACGCCCCCCTCTTGTGGTATCCACATCAACGTAAGGCTAATTTTCTGAAAGCTCTGAGTCCACGAGTTGTGACGTGTATATTTATATATCTAATAAAAGGCAGCGGAGGGAAAGAAGCAATCTTTTGGCGTCCATATTTTCATGCAGTTACCAGTAGAGCCTTTCTTGTACACGACTTTACGACAGAACTTCAAGAGTTCCATCTGAAGGCTACACTATGGCCTCTGTTTTGTGCTTTGTGACATTATAGACAAGATGAGCCATAACAAGGAAAAAGGCTTCGGTATCTTAACAATGAACCCGGCCGTCCAATGTCATAACAACTACGCCTAAAGGCAAAGATGTTCTGCTGCAGCACAAGCTTTTTCCGCATTTTTGTTTTCTCAGTGTACAGCAAACATATTTTGTTTCTCATCAAACAAATACCTTTTGCCATCAAAAGAGGGTTGTATCTATGGCAACCGGACTCAGTTCTAAAGATGAACTGAAGAGGCCCCTTAGATGAGAAGTGAATTGTTGTGTATACAACCAAACTCAGCTATCCCAGATTCATCTCACTTTGGATTAGTTAGTTGCAGTTGTGTAAAGAATGGAAAAAGAGATTTTGAGAAATTTTGATTTTCTCACCCGACTCTCCTGATCAGTGGCTGAGTAAGTTGGACATGTTTGCCACATTGTAGGTTCTCTATATTACTACAGGTGTTGACATCAGCATAATCCTGTCAGAACTCATAGCAAACAAGCTTTAAAGGATAATTTTGCACAAACTTGCTGAAAATGGTCTTGAGTCAGGCTCAGGTCAGAGGCAGGATTAAAGGTGGTTGTCAACACAATGTGTAGTGTGGGTGAATGTGTCTTGTTGATGACCTCCTCTTTGCTTTTCTCTCAGTGAGTATCTGCAATGTCAAGCTGTATGTCTGATGTCTCACTGCTGATTATCCAATAAAATCTCCTTGGACTCCTCAACCCGATCACACAGAGCAGTAGCGCACCAGGTCAGCTGCTCCAAAGATGCCTTGGAAGCTCATGTGTAGGAAAACAGAGCCAGTATTAACTTCTCATTTGTATTTGCCAATATTGTATTGTGTCCATTACTGTTACTCCAAAAACAAAACAGGAAGGACGTGGTGAGTAGTATAGCCCACCCATCTACCTGATTTAATTGACTGCTTTGGCCAGAAGTGACACTGAAAAGCAGAGCGACTTTGTGAGTTGAGCTGAAAAGCTGAAATTATTTTAGCTTTTAGGTGCAGGCAAAAACCCCCCCAAAAAAAGAGGTGAGTTAAATAATTAAAAGTTTGATTATGTTGTCTTATGTTATTGGTGCAGAGAACACTTCATTTCCTTTTTTGTCTAATGTAATTAGAAAATTATATTGACTTCTATTGTTATGGTGTTTGCTATTGTAGTTGTTTATATATTGTGTACATATGCATGTATGTGTGTATACATATACATATGTATTTGTATGTGTGTGTATGTGCATATACATGTATATGACTTCTGTTTATACTTTTCTATGGGGTTAGAGGTGTCTTTATTTAAATGCTATATAATAAGATATTGTGAAGTGGGGGCAGGATTCGATAAGCATTTGCTTCTTCCTGCTTCCTCTCGAACACATCCATTATTTTATTTGATGAAAGCTAATTGATCATTTTACTTATTACTTTAAGTTTGTTCTTGCTTACTGTGTTTTTTATTCTTTACTTTTTGCATGATGTTTGTTTGAGACAAATAAATTAATAATAATCAAAATAAAAAACTTTAAGAAAGTTTATTAACATGGAGCACAGACTCTTCCAGAGAGGATTCTTTGAATGGATTCTCTCTGTGCACTGATACAAACGCAGCCGTTCTCCAGGTAACACAATGTCAAGCCACATTATTTTATATAGAGCTGTAAGCACAGAATAAGGAAGAGGGAACAGGAAGGAAAGGCAAAATGTCCTATCCATGCAGCAAAGTTCAGTCCAACAAACATGGATGGATTATGATTGGACAGTTGATGCCAGCTATGTGGGGAGTGAGCGGAAGGTAAAGCCAAGAAAGTTATCTTTTGGGTTTGAAGTTTTCTACAAGGTTTCATCTGTTTTCACTCATCACAGTAACTGTCCACATCTCAAGTTTCTTCAATAATTTACACAGGTCTGGTGTCACACTCACTGATGGATTATGGCCATCTCCCCTGCTGGGAGAAATAATCAATAAATCACAGCTCTGTAAATTAGCCGCAGAATAACATCATCTTCATATATCAGCAAATGCATGAAATTTGAAGATTGGCAGGAATATCAAGGTTGTTCTTAATTAATTTACCGCTAAGTACAACACTGTATACCACCATAGATAGTGATGACAGCTATCGGTTTGCCCTATGGCCATTGCCAGCTGCTTGTTTGTTTGTTTATTTATTTATTTGTTATTTATTTATTTATTTTAAAGCCAAAAGGGACCATATTTAGATAAAAGGCAGGGCTTAAGAGGAGATGCACAGCCACCAATTACTGTGGACAGCTAGAGGCTAAAGATTGTTCATAACTGTATGCTGATTAAGTTATAGTTCTCATTCTTCCTGAAAAACAAGACGCATGAAGAAATCAACATTTAATAACCTCAAATATCCAGTGCAAATCAATTAAACTTTGACTATGAAAAAACATTAATAAGTCAGTAAGAAATCAAAACATAGTTGTGATCAAATCAGCCACAAAGATATCTGTGCACAACCTTCCTGAACAGCTTCCCCCCCATTTTGCCTCATGCAGTCCTTAGCTTCATAAGCTTGGAAAGCATTTAAGAGTTTAAGCTGCTAATTTAGGATTTAAGCTTGAAATTGAATTCTAGGAACAGCCCCACAATCTCCCCTCTTAGCACTTGAAAGCCTTCACTGTGTGCTCAGCTCACCTGGCTTCCACATTATTTTTATATGATTTTTCTTCAGAGAAAGTGTATTGATTTCTGAAGATGAGACGGTATGCTTACTTTACCCGCAGGTCAGCCACAGAGGAACAACTGTGAAGTTCGAGGATTTTGTTTTCTTTTCCTCAGGGACATTTTAGCAGGACAGATTGTTGCTGTCCTAACCGACTGACACTGTCACAAGGCTGCTGCCTTCGCTGAATGACAGCCTCTCTTTTATCCTCACCTTTATTACTTTTTAAAATTTTTAAAATCCATCAACAACTAAAAACTCATATTATCTTTTTCTTTTAATTCCACTCACAGAAAGTGATCAAACCTGCCGAATCTGAATATATCAAAATCCATTTCAGCCTTCAGCCACATCCACCTGCTGGCACTGCCTAGTAGTGATGATGTAGGAAATACAGCAGTCCAGTCTGTCTCCAAATCATGACCCTCTATCTTTTAAAGTGCAGCTTAAATCAAAGTCATTCATGTCTTTGTATAGGCTAAAAAAATGCGTGTAAAACATATTGTTAATAGTTTTTGTGATTAAAAAGAAGAAAAAATTTTTATCAGTTCTATAAATTTCAGAAATGCTTTTTTAAGCTCAGGGCACTGGAGGACTGTGTCTGTATTTGGCTGAAGGCAACTAGCAAGCTGCCAGTGTTCCACCGTAGGGAGCAAGAGACAAAGTAAACAAACTGCTGCAAACACGTCATGGGCAGATAGATTATTGCTGAAGAGTATTGAAGAGAAGGACAACACCAGCATTTAACTGGACCAAAACCACATTTACATTTTGTGTTTGCATGCTGTTTAAAGTGAGCAGATGACTCACTATTTAACCCGCAAACTGATGACTTTTTTGTCTGAATGCCCGTTTTGGTCAACTTGGTCATTTTGCGTTATTTGTGAGAATTAATTTTTTACCAGAGTTTAGGGGTTGTAACATTGAAGCTAATTTTGACTTGTTGCACTGGTCAGTCTTTGACTGTGATCAAACTTTGTGACTTCTGTGACAATATTCATAGGTATATCATTAATCATCATCAGCACCTGAGTTACAGAAGTTGTTGTGACTACTGGTATGGGCAAGTTGGTCAAAATTTACATTTTTGTGTTTGGTTGGTTGCTTAGCAACATGACTCCACCTGGTTGTTGTGTACATTGGTCGGGCCCTAGTACACGCATGTCATGATCAGATCACTTTATTTAGCGTCCAAACAGTGAAGTTGGAATCTCTAATCACTTTAGATTTTGATTGGATTAAAGACATTTTGCACATGTAAACATAGCTATTGTCACCTCGGCAAGTGGAATGTGTGTATTAAGGAGTTTAAACACCTCCACAGACACAGGAGGAAGACTAAAGCAAGAACCTACACATGTCCGGTCTCATGAGCCACAACGAAGGCTGAGGAGAAGCCGTCTTCATGGTTGAGGGTGCAGCTCCGGACTGGGTGGCACATTCCTGTGACTGGAGCATAACCTGAGGACATCAAGAGAAAAGAACAAAATGAAAAAGTCAGTTTATATTGAGTTCTCTTTTTCATACTAAAGGAGATATTGTTACTGGACCTTTCTGAATAAAAATACGTTGAGTCCCAAAAAAAGCGCATACCACTGATCTACGTAGGAATGAAGACGAAGGCTGCACTAACAGGTGTCTCACAACCTAAATACTATTTAGGCAAGTGTATTCTCTCTGAATGCATGGAGTGTGTCTACTGAACATGTATAATATGAGCATCATGACTTGAGATGATGCGTGTGACACTGAGCTCTGTGAAACAGATCCTGCAAACACAGCAGGAAGTGGAGGCACAGCGGGAGCTTCAGCACGTTTCCATGTATGTCAGCTTTGTGATTATTAAGTACGATTGAAATGTTTGTTTTAACTGTTACCGTTAAGTTGCAAGATGTTGCATCACTCACTGCGAAACATTTTTTTGACATTAATATATCAGAGTAGGGGAGCTATAGCTGGCAGCACTGATGAATCCCAACTGTGACAAAATGAAACATTCTTCATCTAGTCCTCATTCTTTGCCGTTGTTTTGCCACTTAATGGACAGGAACAGCGAGTAGCTGCTTCATAATGAATGGAGATTATCCCTGTATGGCACCAAACCACAAATGTCAATAGATTTTACAAGAATGAACCACACACTGCAAGGCAGACATAAGGCAACACAGATTTTGGCACAGCAATGATAATATATTACGTTAGGTACAGTGCCAATAATAAGGGGCTGTCCTCTTAAAATAACTGATTATTTAGACATCCAAAATCAAGCAAGTCCGTCAATTGTTTTTCATTCTCAGTGAATTTCATGAATAAATGGATGTCACCCACCTCAAAGTGTTTTTCTTTTTGCTTAGGATTACTGCTAGATCATGAAGTAAAGATGAAAATGGAAAAAAAGGCAAGTCAAGTAACCATTTTTGAAAAAGATAAAATTATATAAAGAAGAAACTTTAGTAAGAAGAATGAAAAAACTGACCTAAAAATAAAAACAAACAACAAACTGAAACATTAAAACACTCTCTGTGCTGCCTTAGACAAAAATAATTGACTCCTCATGCATTATGCTCTCCCAAGAGTGTAATCCACTGTGGGAGTTAGGGGGTGAAATTCTCTGAAACTAGTTCTGTCTCCTTTGTATTTACAATTTGGGTGACTCACTGTGAACACTGTGATCTAGACGAGCAAATGCTCAGGAGAGTTTGTAAATATCTCGATCAGTTCATCATATGGTCCATTTCATTGTTACTATGCACCTTCACATAATAAACTGCAACAGAGAGCAACTTGAAGTCATTTATGGCCTGCAGGTTGCACAAAGGTTTGTTCTCTCTAAACCAAACTGCCCAATATTAACATTAACCACTGATCACCTAAAACCTGACAGCTAAAACTGTATTTCATGATCCTCGATTCCAGCTACACCATGCTGTGTTTTATAACTCAAGCTGCAACCTCAGCAAAAGTCCTTTTCCTTTATATAACCACCACATTGTCAGTTAAAATAAATAAGTCTTCATTTGCTTTTTTTATGTTTATTTCTGTCATTCTCCAATAAAAGCCTGTTTCTCCAACATTTTCCTCCCAAGGAAGTATGTGACATGGCTGTGGAGGGAAAAAAACAGCAACAAAAAAAAGAAAACTGAAGATAAAGAAACAAAAGGCCTTATTTTGTGTTTCATTTTTCTTTTTCTTTTTGCAGAGCACGGCTACAAGCCAAAGCCCCGCAGCACTCAATATCGGACAGTCGCCTGCGGCAAAAGGTGACGTTAGGCAGCCGTAAGTACACAGTTTTGGAAAAGCAGCAGGGTTCTTTTACCCTGGGACCCTGACTAATCTGCCGAGCTTATGATTTATGGGCTGTGGCAGATGGGTCTTTCCTCCCTCCTATTCAGACAATTCTCCCCTCATCGTGGCCCGTGCCAGGCCAATCATAACTCAATCACAACTGTTTATCTAATATGGAGCAGGATTGACATGATGACTGACAGAGGAGATTCATTGCTCCCAATCTGAAAAGTCACATTTCACATATTTCACTGCTCTGACTGATTGTACCAGTGCAAATAAAAAACAAGCAAACTAAGCAATGCTGTTCAAAAATGAATCAAGAATTTGCTCAAACATATTTCACGTTAAACTGTCATCTGAGAACATTTGTGACTAGGCTGCCATTTTGCCCTCCCTTTCAAACAACACTCCAAAATGCATGTGATCATTGAATTATTGCTGTGACTGGTTGTGGGTTGTGTCATTGCTTTATAAGGAAGTAAACCGTTGTGTAGATTCATCTTAGCCTGGTAAACCAGATCCACTTCGTGAATAAATTCACTCCATGATAAGGGTCTGGATTATTTGCAGAAATGGTAGCAGGTAAAGTGTAAAACCACGGAGCAGTCTTAAACCAATTGGCAATGACATCGACTGTGTGACATATGTTATGTTGCGAGCCCGGTTAACGTTAGACAGACGAGTTGCTCGGCTACCAGCTTGCTCAAGCTTCCCAATAGGAAAGGAGGCGGAGCCAGACTGGGTTCATCTTATATTGGCAGATTTTTTTGAAAACGTGATCATGGGTTTTGGCAGGCAGCTGCTCTTCCTTCTTCCGAGTTCTGCATACCAGCACTGAATCGTTCAGTGGTTTAGAGTTCCAACCTGTGTGGCACTACTGTGTGGCACTACTTCTAGCCTGTATAATCCCTAAAAAATATCTTAAAATCCAAAACCCAGGATTAGATGCCTCATCCAGAATACACTCAGAAGCTCATCAGATGAGCCATCATTTGCTGGATGATGTTTGGAAAAAGTGTGTGAATGAATAAAGTGTGTGTATTCTGAACAAAGTGTCTCGTTATAATTGATGAGCACTGATTATTCTCTCTTGTTCTCTACATAATGTCCAGCTCTCCCTGGAGACCATTTTTTTCTAACTTATATCTACTTTAATCTAGAGAAAAGCTTTTGAAAACTGACTCACTGTTACTAAAAATAAATTCAATAATTATATTAGAAATGCATGCTTTTTCCTTCTTTTTGTCAACACATTGCCACATATATGAGCAAAAAAAAGCAGCAACAACAACAATTTGATGTTAGTTAAAGACAATCAAAGGAGGAATTATCAGTAAAACGTTGAATTTTGCTTTTAGTTTTCACTGATTTCACAGATAAACCTGAGGCTGAATATTAATGGGGAGGACTGGGTTCATTGTGTGACGAGAAGGGAGCAAAGGTTTTAATGTACCTGTGTGTAAGGAGATTCACTGAAGGATTAGGAAATGCATATTTACATCATCTAAGGAAGTTACATGGCTGGAACTAATTGTGTTTGTTTTCGCAGGTTTCGATGAATGACAGGTAAACATGGCATTTCCTTTCTATCTTTACCATCAACTGTTTCCATCAACCTCTTATTGTCTGTTTGCTGTCCATGGGGTGATATCTGGTCAATTGCTTTGTTTATTTCAGCCTTTGAAAATGAGTCCGTTTCAAAGCATGTCACACTCAAACAGAGAGCTTAATGACATCTTGCTTACAGCGTGGCTCTGTGATGATCAAAATCTAGCAATGGCTCAAAGGGAGACCGCAGAGAAGTAATTGTAGGATGTTTTCCTCAGACATCATTAAAAACAAATCTGCCTTTGACTGGTGGATTCCCCACGGGAAGCAATGAGACATATCATGTCTCAATAATCTTGATGACAAAGAAAGCAGGGCAAAGGAAAGCAAGGAAAAAAAAAAACAACAAAAAACCAACCTGAGGCTACTTGGTGGAAATTTGATTGATATACAACAAAACGTGGCAGTTATTGTTTCTCCCAATGGATTTCAGTCAGATTGAAACTGATTAAGCGTAGTATAGAATCAAGGCATAACAATTTACCTTGTATCTCAGTAATCTGCAGGATAAATGGCTTGACAGTAAACAGCCAACAGCCAGAGCAATTCAGTTAAAAGATTTTCTCTTCTTTTGGGAAATGGGCTAACTGTTGGCTGTACTGGCCTAGACAAAAAGGAGGACAATTAGACTTTTCGTCAACCAACTAAATGTTAATTAAATAAAACTGTAACGTCAGAGACACATATTACATTACATTATTACATTAGTGACAGTCTAACCCAAATCTAGCTGAACTACTCATGGCAAACAATTTTGAAATACACAGCATGCTTCTGCAAATATGTCAAAAAGTCAATGCATGAGAAGGTAAAATACTATTTACAATACTGAGGGCCCTAATATACACCCAGGGCAAAGCTGGTGTGCTGCTGGCGCAGGTGTCATGGCTATCTTACCCTGTGCCACGTCTTTGTGCCAGTGGATGGGAGGTCTGAGTGAAGAGAGAATGAATGTGTGTCTCAGCGCTTTCGCTATCTTGTGCCCATGCAAATAAGGTAAAATGCACCTCCATTTAGAGGTGAAGAAATCTAGTCTGAATGGCGGCGCAAAGACTCTGCCTGGCATGGGTGCCTAAAATGAATAATTAATGGCTTTTGCTGTTTTTATTTTTGTTTTGTTTTTTTATCGGGACATGCTTGCGATTCTTGGCAAAAATACACCTGAAAATGACCTGTAGATAGTCATATCAACACCGCAAGTGTTAAACATTTTTAAATGTCTGTATCTGTAGAGTATTTTTCAGACATGAAAAAAAAAAAACACGACAGAAGAGGAGAGGCTCATGATTTATTTCTATCTCTTTTCCCTTCCCTCCCTCCCACCCTGTGTGTAAGTGCAATGTAAGGTCATCAGAAACAGAGAGTAAATAATCAAGGGAACACAGAGTGTATGTGTGAGTGTATATCTCTAAAATTTTTCAAAGTAATAACAAATAAGAATTTTATATTGTCACAAGGGCTATAAGCAATAAAAATACACTATTATAATTAGAGGGTCCCAAAGCAGGCCATATATGTTTCCATAACACAGATTCAACTGATTCATCACTAGTGGTTGCAATTCTGCATCAGCTTTACACCAAAACAAACCTGTGTGTCAGCCACACCTCCCATTTCCCCTGGTACTCCACCTGCCCCACCCCCTGTTCTCAGCAGCTCTCTGCTCAGGGGAGGAAAGAGGCTTGCTAGTGGTTAGCGTTAGCTTGGCTGTCTACCACATCTTCTCTATGATAATTTGATGTTATTTCAAGCAAAAAAAAACACGTCTAATTGTCTCTTTTTACAAACCATGGTGAGTTGGAATCTTAATCTCAACACAATATAACAACATATATGTAATTATTTCACAGTCTATCATATTAGCTGAGCTAATTGTTGGCACTAGCTCCACCCAGGCCTGTAGCCTCCTTCTTGGGCAGCAAGAGTGGTCAGAGCCCTGCTAGTGGTTAGCGTTAGCACGGCTGTCCCCTTTATCTACTCAGTTAAAATGCGATGTTATTTAAGAAGAAAAAATGTCCATTTGTCTCTTTCTACGAAGCATGGCAAGTCAGAATCTCAATCACAATACAAAATCACAACATTTATGTAATTATCGAACAGTTTATGACGTTAGCCAAGCTAATCATTGGCGCTAGCTCCAGTCCGGCCTTCTTTGGCAGTAAGAGAGGCCAGAGTCCTGCTAGTGGGTGGTGTTAGCTCCGCTGTCCCCCACAGCTACTTGGTGACAATGTGATGTAACTTCAAGGGAAAAAAATGTCTGGTTGTCTTTTTCCACGAAGCATGGTGGGCCAGAATCTCAGCCATAACACAATATAAGAGCGTTTATGTGACTTTTGAACAGCCTATGATGTTAGTTCTCCCACCTGTTTGTCTGTGACGTTAACGAGGCCTGAGTTCATTATAAAAATATGCTTGGCTGCTCCTCACTCGCTGTAGCATCTTATAAAGGGGGTGAAGGGAGGGGCTTCAAATGAACTAACATGAACACGCCGCCGTCCCGGGTACCAAAACAAAGAAACTGAGAAACTCGATAACAACACAGAGAAGGCGTGTGGCGGCACTCTCCGTTCTAAACGTCAATACACTGCTAGTTTTTTACAGGGCAAAATATGTTTTTCCTGAAATCTGATAAGGCTGAATTTGCATTAGCTTCTTTAATTAAAATCAGTAAGGTAAAATTTAGAAACATCAGGAAAAACAGAGTCCAGCTCGTGTGATACAACAGCTATCACCGGAGGCAGCATTAGCGTTCGCTTTTGGGTGAATGTACACAACTAAGTAAAAGGGGTGTAAGGAGATGGATAATAATTCTATGTCTGGAGTGCATATTTTCTCCCTGACAATAATGTTTTTACAGTACTGTTCATTCACATAGAAGCAGACACCTCATCCACAACTTTTCCCCGTAAGTTCAGAGGAGCTGTCCAGTCTGATAGGACAGCCGAATCCAGTCAAAGCCAAATCACTGTCCAAGTCGTTCTCTTCTAGCGACATTCCATGATTACCAGCAGACAGAACTGTTAAATTTCCCTTTCAAATTTTGCCCATATTTCCAACTCATCCACTTCACACCTTAAAGATTGCACATTGGATAGGAAACAGAGGGAAGTGGGGGTAACCAGTGGTGGTTATCAAGGCAGAGAGTTTTTTTATTTTACAACAAGAATACCTCCTCTCCTTCCTCATTTCCACCGCAAAGACTGACATGGAGTTCTTCTGTCTGAGTGGTAGGGGACAAACAGTGATTTATCCTATTGATTAGTTGCTGAACATCAGGAAGGAATGTCTTATTTGTATCTGTATTTGTGTATTTACTTTATTTAATATAAGACTATCCTTTCAGAAGATGCCAGAGAGGAAAGAGACAGAGAGAGAGGAAATAACAAACAAGCTGTTGTGTATTACAGTCCTAATCCCAGAGGCATTTTGCTTTAGTGTCTGTCTTTGTTTATATTATTTGTTTGTTTATATGTCAACCTAGATAAAATGAAACCAGCACTGAGCTATGAGCCGTCGCTGCAGAGAGGATGCCAGACCCGACTCCTGCTATCCAGCTGAGGGAGGCGATACTGTGTGAGACAGGTCAACAGTTTTTGTGAAGTGCCAATCGAAGGAAATTAAAGTTGTGAATTGTTTTCAATAAATACTTTGGGGATGGGTTTCAGTCATCTCCATGGAGACCAGACACTGCTGCTTTTTTACACTCCGAGTGTACTTCTGCTGCATTAACTGTAGAATGAATGATCAGCCCGACAGCTGCTTCGATCACAGATATACAGCCTTACATTTGTTTTTAACTGATAAGCCTAATTACCTTTGATTAGTCAAGGTTCACAGTCTGTCAAAAATTCTTGATTATTAATAAATACAAACACTTTCTTCTTGTGGAGCTGACATTAAAACTATTTTGGTTCAGTAAATGCTTGTCAGAAGCTTTCTGGTTCTCCAGAACTGCTGCTAATCTATGCTGTGACACAATCTGAACCTGCACGGTCTTATGCTGTCACATATTAGTTGGTTTGTCCATGTAACTTGGTTCTTCCCATAACTACCATAGCTGCTATACTTCAGTGTCACTGGAAGACAACTCAGCTTCAAATCTAAAATCTAAGTAGGACTCCTTAGTAAAGATGATTCTGGATGAAGGTTCAACCGTGTGTCACATTTGAGGCAGAGCGCAATGCTGTATCAGGTCACTGGTCATTTAAGCCTCAGCTGCAGCACCCTGCCTGTTTGCATACTACCTCCATTTTATGCCTGAACAACCTATGCATGCAGCCATGTTGCTCAGTTTATTCTTTGGTCCAAAAGAGTGGATGAATTTCATTTGCTGCTTTTTTTTTTTACTTTTGCATTCTGTATTCCTCCATTAAAATTGTACCCCATTTTGTTTTGTTGCTTTGTTTCTAACAAGTTAAGTGGCTCTAACACCTGTTGCTTTGACAGCACTGGTGTCCAACCTGAATATCATTTGCAAACATCTGAGGTTTGGGCAGAGCAGTAAGAGGTCTTAAAGACAGGGCTGATTAAAAATATAAGCTGCTTTGATAAGTGAACCATATAAGATACTGATGTCATGAACCCAATAAAATAAAAAACAGTTGATAAAATTCAAGTAAGGCTCTCCAATAAAAGCATGTTTAAAAAAAGTGATAGGAGGTAGCTTGTTCCATTGCTTTGGAACTCTGACGATTGCTCTCTTGTTTTCAGCCTCAGGAAAAGATATAAAATCTATTTTAAAGCTTTCAGGGAACCAGTGCAACAAGGCTGAAACACCAAGAGATGTGGTCACTTCTCATAGTTCCAGCTGACCTCTGTACCATCTGTATCATCCACTAACTAAACCTCAGGCTAAAAACAAACCAGGCTATGCTGGTGGCAGTTGAGTTGTACCAGTAGGCAACATCCAGCAGTCAACTTAAGATAATCTGTAACTTAAGATTCAAATGTCCAACGAATAAAATGCAAAGGTAAAACAGACAGGATCTAAAAGTACAGCATAAAATTGAAGCTTCAAGGGAAATTCCACAGATTTTCAACCTAATCGCTATCTAGCAAAATTTGCATTATAATTTAAAACCAATTTGAATACTTTTTTTCAATATCGTTAATATTATCCAAAAACTAGTGACGTCACTGATTCTCAAAAGAAATACAAACTGTTTACCCCTGGCCTTTCCCTTCGCACTCCAGTCAAGACAGCACCATGTTTGTTCTGAGAGGAATTTCAAGCTCGGGTGGACAAAACACCTTCATTTTTGAAAACTACCAGTGTTGGGGGTAACGAGTTACAAAGTAACGGATTACAGTAACGATATTACTTTTTTGGGTAATGAAGTAAAGCAATGCATTACACTTAAAATATCGGTAACGAAACTACTTTACTAGACTATAGGAACGCGCTTTCCTGCATTACCCAAGCCGTGTTTGCCTGTGTGTAAAGTTCTGATCTGTTTTAGTGGTGCGTGCATGCGTGCTGCCTGTGTGTGTGCTTGCCTGGGCACGTTGCCATAGAGATCGATTTGAGTGACGTAGCTGCTCGTGCGAAGGAAGGAGAGAGGGAAATGGAGATGGAGACGGAGATGGAGACAGGGGGTTTCGATCAGTGGCGATATTCTCATTACTTTCAGTTTATTGCTCGAAAGGACAAAAATATTCGTGTAAAATGCACTTTATGCGCAGGCGACAAGTGTCTTGTGTCTGTGCCAAGTCAATGAGCAACCTGTCTAAGCATTTGTCATCACAGCATGGCAATACCAAACTTGTGGCGAAAGATCCTGCTCGCCGGTCATTTGAAGGAGTCACTCAGCAGTCGACCTTGCCTAAACAAGCTAAGCTTTTCTCAACAAGTCTTGGAGCGCAGCAGGTAACACAGAAAGAAATGAACAAGCTAGTTGCAGGGTTCATTGTAGAAGACATGCTTCCCCTGTCGACTATTGAATCGCCCAGGTTTAGAAAAATACTAGATAAAA
>JAQFJA010000022.1:9348751-9359274 GCA_029874485.1 Naso brachycentron
GTCTGATGCTTCAGGAAAAGCTATGATTCCTCTACAAACAACCAGTCAGTTGTTCAAGGAGGGTCTTAAATCTTTATTTACTTTTTTGCAGCTGAATCATGTGTGCCTCTGTAATGTACAGTCAGTGTGTGTATTGCTGCTTGTATCAGAGACAGCATGGTTGGTTTTAGGCGGGGTCACATTTTGCCTAAAAAAATGCAGACATTGTTGAGCTGGGGCCACGCTAGGGCTGTACTACTGAAGGTTGATCAATAAATCATGAAATAATGCTTCAAGAATCATGAGAACAGTGAATTTCGGGGCCATAATGGAAATGACAACTATTTTTATAAGACAGTAGAAGATCTAAAGCTCACTAGTAACTAGTAACGAGTAGAAAAAAAATGAGGGAAGAAGTTAAAACAGTTCTGCATAAACAACCACGGAAACTGATACTCGAGAGTCAATAAAACAAACATCACAACAACAATCACGAGATGAAGTGTTTGGCCATATCTTTGATGTGCATGGTGTAATTTGCAGACGTAAGGCCGGCGTTATTGCAGCTCTCAGGATCTTACACCATGCAGAGACATTTAAGCTTGGCATTGAAAACCACAGTGTTGCAACACCCGAGGATGCTTGACACACAAATCGCCTTTTGTGCCCCAAAAACAGCAGTAATCCAATCTCTTCTGTCTTTAGTCGAATGAGTTTCTCTCTCCAAAGGACCCAGGAGATGTAGTATCACAACAAGCAGCAAGAATTTAAAGTATTTGGCTCTTACACGCAGGCAGACTGGATGGAAAGAAGAGATGCTCAAGAAGTGTTTCCAGCTGCTCTGTGACTTTTGGAAAGCAACGCAATGAATCACAGCAAGTCAGGAGTAAACACGACCAAACGCTTCTTGATTCAAAGTATTACTCGATGCTTCCAAGGTCTTTTCCACTCTCCCTTTAGATGCTTGGCTTGTGTTGGAGTTCTTAATTGTCACCAGGTTTCAAATGGAAAGAAATCATCAGACGCATTCTGGGTTCATACGTCAGAAGATGCCAGGCAATGCGGATAATATCTTTCCAATCTGCTGGTTCAACATGCAAATAGGGAGAGGGAGAAATATCAGATGGGGCATGATTAGCCACATTGAAAAATTATGGACTTTTTGATCAAGTATTTTCCCAATTATGTACAACACTGAAGAGAGCAGGAGGTTTGTCTGTCGTATCAGCTCAGAACTTTTCTCTTGATCCTTACTGGTTTTTGAGAGCTGAGAATCTGCATAAGACCTAAAAGCTGTTGTCGGATTGTTTTTAAGACACACAGACACGCGCACACACACTCAGAGTATGCAGAGTGTTTCCACTAACCTTGTGACATTGTGAAAATTACTTTTGTTTACAACACATTGCAGAATCCATCCTCACCTACGCCACAGAGCCAACCTGATAACCTTGAATGTCTGGCATTTCTAAACAAATTACTTTTTCTGTCACTATACACGCTTCACACATCCACATACTGAAATATAAAACACATGCTGAAAATAGAAATCCAACGGTGATGTAAATCTGTTTAAGAGATTGTCAAGCTCAATCTTGTTCAAAGGAGGAAGGAAAAGTTCACGTTTTTCATGTGTCAAGGAGCAAGTACCTGTGCAAGAAGTCAAATTAAACAAAACTACTGAAGGGGAAAAGAGAAAAGCCATTGGTTTCTTCTCAGGGATTCATTTGCTGTTATCACAAAACGGCCAAGCACAGCCATTCATTATGCTCAGCACAGCAGACACAGCAGTGAATTAGTTCAAATGCTCTTTTTTTCTGCTTGCACAGTTGAGCTTTTGGCAGAAAGTGTGCCAAGTGTTGTGAAACTACGACAAACTATATTAGACCTAAGCTCTGTCATGCTAAGTTGGTATTTCTTTGTGTTTAATCTCAAAATATCCAAATCAGACAAAAATTAGCTGCTGCTGTGGAAGTTGTGACACACCTAAAGGAACAGAAGTTTATCCAAGCAAAACAAAAACAAAACAAAACAAAAACAAACAGCTGGCATCACATTAAAAAGCCCCCCCTCCTCCGACAGACCTGGATTACCTGCAGCCTACTTTCTCTGCTTGAGGAGGATTCAAGAGGATCAATTCGATTGACTGCAACTTACTCTTACTCTTACATGGTGTTTTGAGGCTTGCCGTCAGATATCTACCCTGCCTATCATTAGGGTTAAGCATCAATACTACTTGAAAAAATAGGGGGGGAAGGGGCAAAAAGATTAAAATGTCTTTAATAAAATTGGCAGGTTCTGTGGTTAAAAAACTATTACATCAATGCTGCTTGGTTAGGTTTAGACAAAAATAATAATAATACCGGGTTAGGTTTAGGGAAAAGACACATAGTTAACTTCGAAACCTTTGCAATTTGGGCAGATTTTGATGCCAAACCTAACCGGTTAGGTTTAGGTTTCACTTCCACTTTCAAACAGGTACAGATATGCCCGTGTCTAACCCACCACTCTAACCTGATCGTCACTGGGACTTTGTCGGCCTTTCTACTACGTCAGGTGGAGGAACTGCCGTACGTTTATAATGTTGACGCAAGTGAGTTCACAGTGAAGTTTGTTTAATACTTGTTAATACTCCTTTACAAAGGATGTGACAAATCAGCAGTATTTGACGAGCTAGGAATGAGACCAGGCAACCTATTGTCTGAAGTTGTGGCTAAAGCAAGACTATTTCAGACTATATGATGATTTTTTTTCTAGGACACAAAAATGAAACAATCTGTCCCACTAATGGCCGCTGAGAAGCTCCACTTGTTGCTTTGATCAAAGGCCATTCTGACAAAGAGGGAGAGTGTTCATCCTTGCAGACCTTGCCATTCAGTTTCATGACTATAAGTGCTGAACCATCACAAGCTCTCTTCATCACTTGCTGACTTTCATCCCCATCCAGTCATCCTCTACCTTGTGACTTGTCTTGAGGTTACAATTCTCAAAATTACAGAGCGCCTCCTTTACAGCATTTCATAAGGAGATGTTCCAACTGTCCCTCTGGCACAGGCTTGGCTGACATAAAACCCTCCACAAGGAAGACGAATGAAGCAAAACATCCGTTGGCTTCATGTGGAAACAGATGCAGCATTCATCTTTCAGCGACATCACTGGTTTGACGCATACTTCGGGAAGCTTTTGTGGAGCTTTTTCTTCTGGAAATCAAAGACATCCTGAGCGCGGAGAAAAGAAGTGAATTTGTTGATGTTCTCGCAACAGAATACAGTATCTGCATTCGAAGTGAAGAGGAGAAAAAAAAAGAAAAAGGAAGGCCAGGCTTTGTGCGATCAACCTGCACATAAAAGCGTCGAGAGAGCCGAGCACACAGGCATAGTGCTAAAATCTTTTCTTGCAAGTGAGGTTTGCTGAGCACACACGCTCATGCCCTACTTTGCATTGCACACATTCATTGAGCAGCTTAGGCCATTCATTTCCCTCTGCCCAGAAAAACCACAGTTCAAAAGTAACCTCACAATGTATCAAGTAATTACCTGACATAACCTCAAACTCGGTTTCTTACCAGCAGCAGTGGGCGGGAATGCATTAAGCATGCAATTTTCTAACCTGCCTCTGGATTATGCCATGACATGAGGTCAAACGGGGAAAAATGAAAAGATTTTATGTTTAATCAGCGTTAAACAACAGTCAAATGTGTCTTTGCTTCAGCCGCACTTGTGAACTGCCTGCTGCCGTCTTAAATAGCTTAATAATTACGGCAGTAAGCAGCTTGGCAGCGATGAATGAGCACTTTACTCCAACTTCGGTTCAGTTGCCAATTACACTCACTGAGTCTGCAGTTTACTCACCCCCCTTTCCTTCATGATCACATTTTCAGGCAAATTCTAGCAGGATTACAAACTAAAGGCTTTTCCTTTTCTGTCTCTTCCTCCTAAACTGTTTTTCATTCCTGCCAGCTCGCCAAATTCCTCCACACCCAGCCAGTCCCCACTCTTCTTAACACAGCTGTGTGACAAATATAAATCACCATATTTCTTCACCGTGAGGATCCCTTTCTCCGTCTCTCAGTTTATCTTTTTGCTCATCTTTCTCTCTCAGAGCTCGCCTTATTTCCCTCGAACTTCACCTGATTGTGAACGTCACTGATACGCCTTCAGACAGGAGGCCCTTACCAGTTCCTCACTCTATTTTCACTTACATGTGAAAATAAAACCTAATATCCAAGTGCTGTGGAGGGTGAAACCCTCACCTGGGCGTCAGGCCAGATAACTGGAGATGAGATCTCAGGGGCACACTAAGGAGTCCAGACATTTGCTCTCATTGTAATTCTCATTTCCCCGGGATCAATATAAGGGTAATGTGACTGGGCTACATGTTCACATGAGATAATGTGTGATAGCCTGACTTTTAAAGGTGCTTCAGGTAGCAGTTAACATCTGTATATATTCTTAAAGCTGAAGCCTGTCTCAATTTGCAAATCAAAGGGTCTAAGAGCAAAGAGAGAGTGTTGTTCCAGTGGGTAAGGGGGAGAGAAAAACATCAGTCATCACACTGACCAGACAACGTTTAGACGCTTACTATCAAAATTAAACAAAAATGTGATCATAAACAAAGCCTTATTTATTAACATTAATATCATCATAGAGCATATCATATTAGTATCATATAAACTTTTAGGAATGTTGCGTAATTATTTTAAATAAGGAACATTGGCAGATATACTGTAACAGATGTGTACAGTAAAATGTCCATGTTGGTATTAACTTAAGTATCAGTCAGGCTTCAATGTGAAAATGTTTAAAATTTTTATCATTATGATATCAGCACACTTGTCCCCTAATTTCCTACTGTGCCAAATGTGGATTTTTATACTCGAGACAATAATATAATTTATTTTGAATCACCAAATTGATGTGCACTGAGGTCATGTTGCTTTTTACGCTTTCATTTATTTGTAATGTTCTGTAAATGTAGACTACATTTTGGTGCTGTAATGAAAATAAAGCACTGTCGGCATTATTAGCCTGTCTTCATTAAAAGAAGAAGAAGAAGAAAAACAGGTTATGTCTAGATATATTGCCACAATTCCTGGGAGCCATACAGTACTGTAGAACTTCATCAGTAAAGATACTGTAGCTGTCTTAATACACAATGATTAATGAAAAAGGTGACACAATGACAAAAAAGTGATGCAGAAATCTGAAAAAATACTCATATAAAAGGTATCTAAAACATGCTTTTATTGTTAGCATGATCAGATAGAGCAGACAGTAGGATAAAGTCTTTTCCCCAACTGAGCCATCTCTCTTTTCAAGCTTCAGAAATGAGGATTAATTTAGGCTTTTCACACTGAGGTTTGTGGGAAATTTGAGAGAATGGATAAACCACAACATGAGTCAGAAATCTAAAAATAACTAAAAGTGTGAAAATTGAAAATTGTCCTTAACGCCTCTATCTAGGACTTTTCTGGAGTCTTTTTTTATATATGTGAGCCCCTGTAGACCTGTTCTCTTGCACCTGAGAGGAGAACGATGGGTTGACACTGACAGACACACCAATTTATCACCAACATTCTCACTATGATTCCAGGCACGTTTTCTATTTTTTGGTACGTGAGTCATTTTCACTCCAGAAAACATATTCACTCAAGATGAGCAATTCCACTCCTTGGTTTGTGTGGTCCTTGAAGGTGTTCACAGGTTGGGAACATTTGACTTTAGTCAGCATAGATAGAACTTTGGTGCATAGGTGCAAACTGGGGAAATAGAATATTCACTGCTTGCATTATTCAGCTGGAATTTACTTTGTTTTGCTTTTAGCATCTGACAGACGCAAGTATCAGTAATTGGTCGCAGAGTTAACTTCAGGGTACACAAAGTTTTAGTTGCAGCCTGACTCGCCTTTTCTGGAAATATTATTGTCTTACACAACCACTTAAGTAAACATCCTTAAATCCTTTCAGAAATCCTAGAAAAAGACGGACATCAGACCTTGCCTGAGATTCATTATGTGTGGAAGCTGTTTTGAATTAAGTTATCCTTTATTGATCCCCATAAAGAAATCAATTCTCTGCATTTGACCCATCCTAAGTGAGCAGTGAGCAGCCACTGTGTTTCGCTGTGGACACACTCCTGCTTTGATTAAGAGCACTGAAACACACATACATGACATGCATGTTTTAAAACTAGGACATCTGGAGGAAAGTCATGCACATACATGTAAAAATTGCAACCTCCACACAAAAAGGTCCTTCCCCAGCTGGGATTTCCAATGATACACTGATTTTTATTTGCACATAGAGCAAACAGGAAGTGCCACTACCTAAATCAGCTTTTTTTCAGCCATCAGGCTTTTTCCAAAATTTGTTGTTTTTAAATTCAAAAGAGGATTATTTCCTAAATCTAAGTGAGAAAAACAATGGGATGGAAAAATCTACTAGTTTAACTTTTTGTTTTTGCACAATTAATACATTTACTTAAGACTATTAAGGTTCAATTTTATCCCATCAACACAGTGCTGTGGATCTACTGCAATCTAGATTTTAGAAGACAATGCTAAGTTAGCATCATTTAATGATATTGTATCACTTATCATCCTCTTAAAAATACCAGAAACTTGAGTCCTTTGAGAGAAAGAGTGATAGTAAAATACTTAACTTTTAAAACATGGAGAACACTGATGTGTAAGAGTCCCTTTCAGCTTAAAACCTCTTTCATGAATCAAAGTGTTGATCCAGTGGAGCTCTGTAAAGAAACAATGTTCTGCATGATTATTAGCTCCTTTCCAGGTGTAATCCTCTGGCTTTTGTTTGTTTTCTTTGGCATCTTATATCACAGAAATTTGTTTAATAGGAAAACAGAAACTGCTCATGGCTATTTTACTTGCAGGGGTGTCACCAGAGTTCTGTTTCTACAAACCGAGTTGTTAAAACAGAAAAATTGAGTATAAACGTTACAAATTATTTTTTCAGAATCGTGTTCCACAAACAGGATTATCTTTTGCTATAGGCACAGCCTCAAAGGCATAATTCCCACAGTCAAGGTGACCTTAACTAGAGTTGAAATCACTGATCAAAATCCCACCTACAAAATATACAATATTGACAGAAGTATGTGGGAATCCTTTACCAATTCACAGTCTTTTTAACTTTGACAATGCCCTTGTGTACAAAGACAGACCCATAGAGAAATGCTTTTCCCAGTTGGGTTTGGATGACCTTGACTGCCCTCCAAATAGCCCTGACCTCAATGCAACACCTTTGGGATGAAGCTGAGGGGGGGTTTGGTGTGTAAGGTACAATGATAAAACAATAAAGAATCAACCCAAGCCAGTCGACTCGGGAAGGTGAGATTTCTTGCTCTATGAATTTGTAGACTTAAAAATTAAAGAAAGTTAAAGTAAACCTTTTAGTTCCAATGCCTAACAGAAACAGAGATGATCTTTCTTCAAATTTAAAACCAAATGTTATGATGTGAGGTATGGTGCTTTAGTCCTGTTATGACACCTGAGCAGCTTCCACTTACTGTAGATGCTATGGGAGACATCTAAAGTGGTGTAAAGGAACTACGTGGAAATATGACGTATGGCAGCAAGAAGCAAGAAGAAGCAGAAGAAGAAGAAAACTGCTCTTCTATTGGACAGACCAGAATAACGTAAATCCATCCACTTAAAAGAATAAGAGCATTTATTTTGATAGATAAGCCATATGAGCAAACCGAGACCCCTGTTTTCAAGCGGACCAAAGTTTGCTTGTTTGAAATGCACCAGAGGTCAAATGAGCCTTCACACCACCCAAAATGGACTATCTGAGGAAACGAACCAGGGTTCATTTACAGTGGACCAAACAGCTCTGGAGTGAGAGCGAACTTTCTCTCACTGTTCACTGTAGCATGCAGCTCCTAAGAGCACTTCCGGTGCACACAGTCTGAAGCTTGTGCAGCTGCACAGGGCACTGCAGGATCAACTGGAGGGCACCTCTGCATGTCTGGTGCCCTGGTGTCTGCTACTGGCACCAGGCTTCGCGGAGCACGTAAACACCGATCTACAGATACCATGAGCTCTCCTCTGGCCTTACGCCCCAATGTGAGCTTTAAACAGTGTGTGTGGGCGTGCCTGTGAACGCAGCTCTCATCTCAGGAGTTACTTTAGTGAACAGGGAGGCTAAAAATATGGCATCAGTGATGTTTTTTAAAAACAACTTGGCATATCGAGGCATCAGGACACTTGGATGACTTTGGACAAACAGTATGGAGGCATTTCGTGGTTTTACAATGTTTTGTTTGTTAGTTGGAATCTTAGTTACTGGTTGATTACTGCCAAGTCTTTTTCCTGTGAAACTCCGGCAGTTGTGTTGTGCACTTAAAAACTTCATGGGACCTTCTATCAGCACTTTGGTGAGTAGAATTTTTTTTTTTTTTGTTGGGTGGGGGGGTAGGTTGAACTATCCGTTAAACAACCAGGATAATAGTACCAAAGTGATTAACAGCATCTACCAAGGGATTTCATCATGACAATAGAAAGAAACAGCAAGCAATCGCAGAAGAGGAGTGAAGACAGAGAGGAGCAAGAGGTTGGTCAGGCACCAATAATGGGGAATTTCCCAACTAACTCATTGATTAAGGGTTAATTAAAACCAAATCAGCATTTGTAAATGTTGGAACAGTGGGAAGACAAAACCAAAATGGTTTAAGTGAGCTTCATTTTCTTTTGTTTCTGTTAAGATTGAATGAAGTGCATTTCACGATGAGTTAATAAGGCAGCTGACCTTGAGAAAAGACAGGTCGGGGCTAGCTGGTTTTCATGCTAACTTCAGTAGATATTTCTGTAATGCAATACACAGACCTCTTTGAACTTCAAACCTTCAACATCTTCACATTCTGTTAATAATGTTCATTTTTCATAAACTCAGGCCATATTTCACACATTTCTTCTATAAGTGTCTTCATTCTTTTTGATATCTATTTCAATGCACAAATATTGAAAGTTAAAGAAGTAACTGTTGTTCTTTGACTTCAATCTTTGTAGTCCATCTTCTGTGGTGAGCTGACTGTCAGTGAAGTCAGCTTCCTCTGGATTTTTGTTTTCACAAAAATCACAGCTGCTAATAATCTGACTCTCAGGCCTCAACAGGAAAAAGAGGTGCTAAAGCAAACAGAGCATCCTAACCACACACCACCGAGATCTAGAGGATTGTAAGGAAGGAACATCAACACTTTCTAACCACCCATCTTCTGCTACATTCCTGCAAAATCCATTAACAGTGTTTCCTTATCTAACACTGCCTGCAGGATAAGAAGTCCTCTCGCTTACGGTGTAGTGGTGTCAGTTCACAGGTGCAATTTAATATCACTGACATAAAATGTTGAAATATCAAAAGCTAAATCTGTTTTATAAGTATGTATATAACCAAACCTTTCAAGTGCGAAGCCAAGTTGCTCAATAAATGAAAGAAAAATGTTTGAACAGTTACCTGAAATAAAATTTTTGAAAGGTTCCCTTCAAGTTGCCAAGTTAAAACATTCATAAAAGCAGCACAGTACACCTGCCTAGGCAATTTCACCAGCTGAGCAGCTCCTCAAAGGCAGGACGCACCTTGCAGAGAGACATCACAGCTGTTCTTTCCAGCAGAAGGCAGGTATTACTCATCCACCACCATCATCCAGAACAGGTCTGGAAAAATCAATCTTATAATCCTCCATCACTGGGCATGATAGAGCCTAGATTGTTTCACGGTATGAAATCCAATCAACACCCAAAAAAAAGACAAGACGGAAGCAAGAACCAAACAGTTGTGAAGGCCGTGCTGCACAGTGCAAACAATGTTTCACCACACCAGCTGTGATCGATCTTAACCCTTTACTCGCCAAGAGAAGAAGGTGCATTTGTTTGTCATGTCTTGGATTACGAAGTGTAATATCTCATGAAATGACCTGGTAAAAATAAAGGTAAAGCTGCACTGTGTGATAAGAGAGCACTGAATATGACTGCATGTCTTTGTTATGTGATGCTGGTCTGAATTCATGTTAAATATCAAAACCATGAGCACAAAATCCATTTTAAAACAATCTGTGCAGCTTTACAATTTGCATGCATAGCAAATAATATCATTCAAAAGAAATGTATTCATTATCATGTCAAATATAATTAAAGGCAGAAACAGAGGGAAATGTTATAGCACAGTAATCTGCCTTTGTCAATGTACAGAAAGCAGCTACGTCAGGAACAGAAGTAGGCCTACCGATAAGCCGCAACATTAAAATAAATGACAGGTGAGGTGAATAACACTAATCATCTCCTTATAATGCACTGTTCTGCAGAGAAATTTTGGATCTTGACATTTATGTGGACTTGACACAAACAACCTACTACAGGCCAAGCACACTCCCTAACACCAAGGTCATCCCCCAACAGCAGCAGCCTGCCAGCAGGACAATGCGTCCTCCTGACACACAACGAAAAAAAGCTCAGGAACAAGAACTGCTCCTTAACACAGAAACAAACGAATACCCTCGAGTATTTCTGAGAAATCCTTTTACAGTTGT
>JAQFJA010000022.1:9380835-9394633 GCA_029874485.1 Naso brachycentron
ATAATTGTGCTAACAGTGAGACACCACACAGAGAGAGAGAGGGAGAGAGAGAGAGAGAGAGAGAGAGAGAGAGAGAGAGAGAGAGAGAGAGAGAGAGAGAGCGTGTACATGTGGGAGTTTCAATGACAAAATATAACATCTGATGGGAATCAGTGCTAACTTTCTTCCACTTTCTTAAATGGACTCCAAAAATTAACAGCACAATTGATCAAAACAGACAGGCACATTTGGGAATCAGTGCTAACATTAGCAACTTAGGCTAACTAGCTTCCACTATCCAAACTTGAGAGTTGTCTGCTGCCACACTTGGTTCAATGCGTTTCAATGTAAGCTTGCTTCATTACCTTGTTCATAGGAACGCAGTTACAGAAAAAATAAGTCTTTTCCATTTGATATCCAGAGATAAAATAAATATGCTGATTGATATTCAGTGGCCTATGTTAATAGCATTTCTCACAGGCAGAGCTGCGGCCTTTTGGGTCAAGACAAAATAGATTTAATACTGGAATTAAATCTACACATTACGTGAGTGCAGCGAAGCTTAATTCATATTCTAATTCATTTGTCTCTCCCATATGCCATCTCTAGAGATATAATTTGGAAATACAAAATGACCTTTAATTGCTTCTCTGCAGAACCAGCTGTCTCACCTCAGTAGTTAAATGTCACAAAGCTATTTTTTAGAAGAAGAATGGCGAGTCAGAATTACAATAAAAATGAGATTCAAAGTATTCAGGGCTCACTAATATCCTGTAATTCAGCTTCTTGAGTCAGTTTACATCCACATATATAGTGATGGGCATGAATTCCGAGGCTTCAAACTGTAGATCACAAAACGATGAAAGGCCCTGTCCATGATTTAATACACTGTCTATGAACTGGACAAAACAAGTACAAGCATGACAGTGTGAATGGGATTCTGGGAAACTTTGATGAGTATTTCTCTTTTCTGTTATGACATTTGATAGACCAAATGATTCATCTACTGAGGAAGCATGAGGTCACCATTGAAGATGAATTGTTTGCCAGGAAGTTCAAGAGCCTGATTCATGGAATTTTAACAGACAGGAAAATGGTCATTAACCATTTCAGTCATCTCTGATTTAGATTGACACCACATTGTTTATTCTTGCCCCACTTGCAAACTGTTTTCATACCTCGAGCCTCAAAAAATGCTCCTGATGTATTTTTTATATTCAGTTTTAGTTAGAGGTTGCAGAAAAGTGTCATCTCGTTATTTTCACAGCTAATTTTGTGACCAGAGGCGACTTAAGTTTTGCAGTTGGTCTATGATGAAAAGATTTTCTGGAAGAACTTAAAATAGCAACAGCTTCATAAGTCCCTTATCATTATAGACACTGTAGTCCTTATTAACAAAGAAAGCCTATTATTTAAGATTAAAACAACAGATTTTCCTTTTTTTAAGTCAAAAAATGACTTCAGATCTTCTGTTTTTTAGAAATATTATGTTGCATTCATATGTTACTCTCATCACTATTAAAGTTATTTCAAATTCCAGGAGGGTTTGTAGTTATGTAAAAATGTTTTGCTTTTTTTTTATTTTTGGGAGCTCATATTTCAGTTCAACTACTGTAAGATTTAACCTGTCTGTTTGCAGTACTGTTTGCTGACATCATGTGATGGTACCACCCAGTTTAATGCAAAGCCAAAATCAACACCTGTCAGCCTTTTTCTTGTGAATCAACCTGTTCCAATTTTCCATTCAAGTCAGCCCATTTTTCCATGAATATCTCCTCCCACCACCTTGAAAACAATGCAGGTCACTATCACACACATGCGCCAGTTTCTCTTGACCGACAACAAGGTCAAAACCTCACACTCCCTCGCCTGCCTGTGAGAATCTTTCTTTACATGTGCCCCCTTGTTTCAAGTGCTGATATGTGGAGAGAATAAAGAAAACTCCTGCACAGCACCTTCTGGCTTTCTCCTGAGAATCAAATCCTGAGAGGAAATTCACACGTACACACACACACACACACACACATACACGACCTTAAGAAAATACAGATTGCCAGGCCTTGCATTCAAGTCCTGCTGGCTCTCATGCTCATAGTCGTCGCATCCATGTATCACTTTTTAAGTGATCCTAAAGAGAAGTGCTGCCTTTTGATAAGCGGACATAAAGACTGCACTTGAAGTTGTTGAAATTGAACATATTCAACCTTTTCAAAAGCAGCCTCAGTATTACTTAATTTCTCTATGATCTATTACAGTTTAGTCGAACAAATTAATTGGCAAGACACACTGAGCTACAGAAAATTCAGATACATATTACCAAAGACATGTCTTTCCCAAAGAGTAAGGCTCCAATGAGGCACCACTTGCTTTCCAAATGGAGTCAAAACTTGCTTCGAGTGTTTTACAAAAGTTTACACATACATGAACTCTGTGATGCTCTAGTTTGTAATATTTATGCTTTAAGCGAAATACTAACCACAGCATAGTGACATGCACTTGTTTGGCAGGTATTTAGCAATTATTTAAGCATGCTTAAATAGCTAATTGTCGCAAAACTAAACACAAAACACCAAGTCCAACAAAGAGTTATTAAGAATGTCATTGAAGTTGGAAGTGTTGGTCAAAAAATATTCTCCAAAAAACTGAGATATTTTTCCACTAATGGAACTTGATTATAGGGTTAGACGATTGGAGGATTTTCTCACAATTCATCCTGCAGGAAGAGTGAATGTGTGTATCAAACTTTGTGGCAATCGAACAAATAGATGTGTTGTTTATTTTTCATAAATGATGAGTTGGGTCTGTTGGTGGTGCAACATTCTAAACGTATCAAGATATCAGTATGTGGAAACCATGTAGGCCTATGTCAGTCCAAAAGCAATCCATCCAACAGTTGCTCGTTTTAGTCAGCTCCAAAGTAGTGTAACGACTGACAGAATGACAGATGGATAATTCGACCGGATGGACCATTATTCCGTCAACCAAACCAGTTGGGCTGCACCAACTCCCACTACAAACACATAAAAGAGCTATATTTGATTGTGATAATAAGTGAGAAATTTTAGTTTACTCTAAAACATTCTGCAGGTTAATTTTTTATTGCTGACGTCTTTCTACCATACCTTTTTCAGTGTTTATATTGCATTGGAGAGGAATAACCTGCAGGGTTTAATTCAGCAATCAATAAATGATCAAGACATAAAATTATTACTTTACTTTTCATTACCACTTCCCTTTATTAGAGAAAATAAAGGCACCGCTGTGCGAGAGAAGCTAATGCAAGAGTAGCACACCTGTTTCCTCTCAGAGAATAAACGACACTTGAGCACTTCAGGCTACAGACAGAACTCGTTAGTAAGATAAATTAATTGGTTTAGTTTCCTCAGCAGAATTGCTGTTAAAAATAGGAAGATAAAGCAACACTTGCTTTATGTTCTTAATATGTTGATTAATGCCATCTGGAGTTATAAGTTATAGGGTGTTTTCTTAACGTCTGCAGGATTTTAGCAGACAACATCATTTGAAAGTCGATGTGCTCAACTAGCTGAGACTTGAATGCAGCCATGTTTCGTTGGCCTACTCTGACAGATTTTGGCCCAGGTCACTCCCCAATTACTGCTCAAGTGTTTTATAAGGGGTTATTTGGAGGATAGGACTGCAGACTTTTGTGAAGCACAATGGGAACTTGTGTTTTATGTTGGGAAGAGGTTGAGGGGGGAAATGCGTCAGGTTTGTGGGCGCTATGGTTGGCCACTCACCCGTGACAAACCTCTGTACAAAAAGCTACTCCGTCCACCCTCCTGAAGAATATCTTCAAGAACAATGTGCTGTAAAAATGCCGAGTGCTGACGTAAAGAAAGGCTAAAGTCAGGAGTTACGGACATCTTAAATCTATTAGTGTCAGTTGATAAGGTCATGGAACTTTTGTAATGAAAGCACAGGGTTTGAAGGGGTGGGAGAGTTTTGGAGCTTTATGGATGAGAAGGACTTACCAGTCCGTCACAGTTGTTAATGGCAACTGAGGCCCCAGGGACATCTGTGATGTCACCGATAAAGGTGCAGTCTGTCTTAAGCAGCTCACGGCGCAGTATCCTCTCCGTCCCGTTGGTAAATTCAGTCTGGTTGGCAACTGCGCTGAATTCACCACCAGTGCTGTTGATGAAATTCCCGACCCCTTCGACCTCATCGTGCCACTCCACCATCGCACCTGGAGCCACCAACCTGTTGTTTGGGTGCAGGCGGAGGTGGAACTCTTTCCCGAAGGCAGAGATGTTGAAGAAAAGTTTCTGGTCTAATTCACCTGAGGAAAACACCTCCCTCTTGACACGTTGCTTGTGAGTGGCTGAGAGCAGATGTGACAGGTAGTGTCCGTGGGAGTCGGTACTGAAGGGAGTGACGAGGCCGTATTCCTTCAGCCGGCTCCTCAGCTGGTCTGTGAAACAACGACAATAAGACTTTTTTGTAAAGGCAGCAGAGAAAATTTAAAAAAAAAAACTTCTCCATGTCTATAAAAATATGTGCGAAAACTTTCTCAGTCTCTTTTAGTCCAAATTTTCATGTGATGTGATGAGGCTGAATTTAATGCTGAGCTCTTCAGCTTCTTGCCACAGTGTGCTTGCATCTTCTGTCAAAAGTTTCCAGAAGCTGAGGTAATGTCTTTCTTTGGTATGTTTGGTATTTTTGCCACATTTCAAGGTATTCTGCCAGTAGTTTGAGCTTGAATGTGTTTGACTGGCCACTACATGTTGGACAGGACTGCTTATTTTGTCTGTCGTCCGGCTTGTCTGTCAGTGGTACCAATGTTGTGGCAATCAATATGTCTTTGAAATGAAAGAGGTGGCTCTAGTGGTTCTGCGCTGTCATGCTTTGTTCTCCATTTCAGAGGGACACTGCCAGACTTTCTTAATTCTGATGCCAGTAAGTGTGTAGGCCATGATGCTTTTAGACCTGACACAGCAACTGCAGGCTGAAACATCGGAGAGAAGAAGTGCTGTCTAAAACTTCTTGATAAGCGGTTGCTGCCTTTTTCATGTCCAAAGCAAATACCTAGCACTAAAAGTATGCATCCTATAATGGCTGGTAATCAATGTCATATTGGTATAGTTATTAATTTGCCCGCAGGCTGTTGTTCATTGGCTAATATGTGGTCAACTCAATTGTACAAGGAAATCTGTGGGCTTTCAAACACTCTCGGTTTACACAAAATTTCCACCCAGACTTGGTTTGCTTTTTCAAATATGTGCGATGGCAGACACATTAACATTTTTTGGTTAGTTTTGGTCGGAAAAAATGTAACATGGATATCGAATCCTTGTAATTATCTTGTAGGTTTTGACTAGAGGACATTTAAACAGGTGTCAGTGGTGGAACTCAAATTACACGTCTGGGGAAAAGACATGCCTTAGAAATCATAGTGTGCATGCTCCGGACAAATGTGATTTTAAAAACAAGCTTTTGAGGAAGAAAAGTGTACATATTACGCAGCCAGTTTGATGATACACATTGAGCTGAGAGGAATGAAAGCAGCTTGATCACAGTGACTTTGCGATGCAGATAAGGAAACACTGAGCACTTCTGTCATCACTCCACGAGCAAAGCAAACTAAAGGCACGTGCCCAGTTTTAAACATGCAGAGACATCAAAGGCCTTTTTTACAGGGCAAATACCTCCAAGTTACATCCAGTTAACTTTCTGCAAACACGAATGACGCAGAGCTAGTTGTTTGATACTGATACGTGGGAAGGTTTTGCAACATGTGTCGACTGATGTAAGTTTAGATAGAGCACTGCACAGTTTGCTTTTTGTGATAAAGCCACTGTGACGAATCTCTTAAGGATAAAAAAAAGTTACAGAGTCAAAGGGGTCAAAGAGGAGTCAAGACTTTGTGGTGTTCATTAGTGAGCGCCTAAAGAGTGGAGTTTCAATGCTTAATCCTCAGGGGGCCCAGAGGCCAAGTTCAAGAGCCTCTTTTCCTGCTTAGAGGAAGAACAAGAGCACATGTCTGTATGTTCTGCTGTTTTACTCAGGCCGACAAAGCAGGTGCATTTTGATGATTTCTTTAAAGCTCATGAAAACTTCAAATGTTAGTCAACTCCTTAATATTTTAATGAAAGTCAACCCCATTTTGATACTATTTTAAGGTGACAGTTTTTCAGCAGTCGATACTGAAGGTGTTTATATTTGAAAATTATCTATTCATATAAAATTGTTTTTAGTGCTATTACAGTCCATTCTGATTTTCTGACAATGGGGGATTCAGGGAAAGGAATGCATGCATCAGTGGTGTATTAACTTATTTCTTAACTGTTATCATGATAAATTATCATATAAAAACCATTTAAAGTTGCAGTTGGTAACTTCCGCTAAAGGGCTAATGAGCTAACAAGCTAACATTAGCTGTAGCATGAGCCTCAATGGGAAGTAACTCTGCAGGAGCCATTGCCTCTGGCTTGTGTTTTATTTCTTGTGCTGTCGCTCTCTCTTTTAAATCCAGTGGTTTGAACCGAGACAAAACAGTTGCAGGGAAAGTTGCAGCAAAGTAAACTGGTCTGTCTCAGCTTGAGCTCGAGCTCAAGGCGACTGACGGCGTCACTTGCGGACACTCTGTTGTCAGCAGAGGTGAGTCAGAGCGTAAGGAACGAATAACTAATCAGTGCGTACCCACGTCACCTGTTGCTAAGAAGTGCAGTGTAGACCAGCCAGTCAGGACAGAGAGCATCACTGATTTGGCAAAATTTAGAACAGAAGCAATAGAATCTTTACCGATCCTGAATACAGAGGCATTTGAAAACACTTTTTGCAATACTCTTAGACTGAGTTACTCACTAATAGCTGTCTAAGTGGTATTATGATATTTTTTTCCAAATAGAATACAAAAAAGTTATTGATATTTATCCTGAAGTTACCAACTGCAGCTCTCTCGATTTTTATCGTGTCTGTCATTATGGTTACCAGAGACAGCGATCATTTGTCAAAAATGTATCTCCAAAACAAAACAAAGTTATTTTCATTAGTGGATCATTTGAAATTTTTTGCAGAGGAGTAATGCTGCAAGAAGGAGCAGCCTCAATGAGCTGTCAGCTGAAGAGTTAAAGATGACAAGCTGCACACTGACTTCTCAGCAAGTTTACTTACTTCACTGTGTCCTGCTGTTGTGTGGAAAATTACTTTTGCCATGTGCAGCATTAAATCAGATGGATTGCAGTTACTTTTAACATCTGCTTTACTTAAACAACGTAAGTTCGTCTGTCTCACTTTTGAAACGCGACACAGCAGCTGAGACTCTATTGTATTTCCAACAATGTAGAGTGTTTACTGTATGTTAACACTTCGCAACTTCTAGAAAAAAGATTTGAAAGTTGATTTTTGAGTCTCATGATCAGATCTTCAAAAGTTTTGGCTAGGTGGCTCAGTTCACGCATCCAACCCAAAATGCTGATATTTCTTGACCTGGAATGAAACTTAACTACTAACTATCTTTCTGCAGAAGAAACATTGCGTCCTTCAGACCACACTCGATGTTACCACGGTAATCACAGGTGTCTCCTTGAACAAGAAGATCAAATTTTTTAAATATTTATGAGTCAAAAACTCTGATCTGAGCTGTAGCTTCATCAGGGCTGTTGTGGTTTGATCAAATTTAACTGACAGTAGCAACATACATCCAAAACGCACAGGCTGAGATGAGATTAGAGTAGATTTGGAGAAATTTTACTGCATAGAATTAATTTGCACAGCCGCTAAGGGTATTCTTCTCAGGGCTGATATTTACAGAAATATTTATTTTAAACAGATCTAAGAGGCTTTGTATTATAGGGCCATGTGGGAGGTTTGCTGTCAGGGGAATATGTAAGATTTACTGAACTGAGCTGCAAATATTGAGTCACTGATTGGAATCCATTTATATTTGAAAAAGAAGAAATAAAACACCTGCTCTCTGAGAAGTGTAATCATTCTGAGGAGCTGAAAAACACCAAAATAAGGCGTTTAAAAGAACATGATTTAGCTCTGAAGTGACAGATGTTCTAAAAAGAAACAAAATTGCTCAAAATTTGAGTGAAGGATGAATCACATTCAGTGAATAGCAAGACCTGACAGCACTTTAAATCTACAGGATGGTTATTCTAAAAGTTCATCCACTCCAAGGTCCATCCTTCATTGTTTCATTTTCTTACCAAAAAAATTGAGAGTGCTGCAAAGTAATTCCAGAACACTTACAATATATCTCAATTTATCTGAAAGTTTTCAGACTACATGCTGTCAAAATAAAAGGGCAAGGCCAGAAAGGTTTATGTATATATTTTCTCCATTTACTTCCATGGAAACAGAGGTCAATACAATTCATCTCAAAGCAGTGTAGTATCAAATATTCAGCACTGAGGATACACTTACGAAATGTATTAAATTACATTGTTGTAAAGATTAGGGTTAAGGTTAGTTATGGTTAAGGAGTTTTTCTATAAAAACTGAACTCATGATTCAATAGTTGGCAAACTGTTTAATCTTTCTGTCCCGATCAAACACCAGTAAAATGCCAAATAAATACTGTGTGTGAAAAATTTGCTTGGGTGTCTTATTTCACTGTAGCAGCTTTAACACATTCCCTTCACCGCCAGAAGAGACAGAAGCATCAGAAACACATTACAAGAAGTTATGCCTTAGACCATAAGTCATAAGACTTTTCTTCATATGGCGCCACCACCTGGTTATTTATGAAGCCCATACAGGAAGCTCATAACTGCTATACTGTGAGGTTTCAATGGATCATTAGTACAAGATGATTTTAGGCTCATCAAATGCTTTTCTAACTGAAACACAATGTGTCACATGACCACCTCTAAAGTGGCTGTTTTCAACAGCTTTAAGGAAGGGTAAAAAGTCTGAGAGAGCGGCAAGATACGATGAATTGTACAAATAGGAATAACTGGCATTTATGGTGTGGCAGTCGACTGCTTGTGATGGAAATGGTTGTGTGCAATATTAAAAAAGTACACTTGCAAAACAGCAAACCAGCATGCTTTTATACCTCGGTATAACTGGCGAGTCACTGCCTGCAGTGGGACTGATTTTAAGATAGTCAGTTTTAAGAAGTTGCTGGATGCAGTTCTGAGGTCAGAAAGCTGTGAGGTGAGCTGCTTTTAGAGGCGACTGGATTTTTGGATCATTACTTGGGTTGAAGCATACTGACGCACTCAGCCGCCCTCAAAGAAAGAAGTGATGCATCACCACAACTTGAAAGCTTGTGAACTTGAACAAACCACTCTGACCAACAATTAGCTGCCTGCCTAGAATGATGAAGATACTTGTACGTGCTTACATGAGAGGAAAAAACAACAGTAGCCTGTGTTTCCAACCTACAGTTGTGGAAGAAAAACTTGTCAAAATTACCAACTCTTACACATCCATGAACCTGGCTAATCAACACATAAAATGGACACGATTGCAAGACTTTCTGATGCCAATTCTACAGCTGAAAGGAGGTTTCAGACTGCTGTAAAATCCAACAAACAGTTGGTGGAATAACACATTCCACAAAGTGTTTAAGTCCAATTAAGAGTAAGACAAAAAAGCAGTATAACCAGTATGTATTTTTTATCCCAAACCACTTTTACTTCTATCTGTAAGGTTTGCTTGGCCGAGTGTTTAAACTATGTTCGCCAAACTCTCTTGTTCATTTGAACCTGATTATTGTCACCTGTTCGCGTGTAGATGCACATTCATGAGACGTGACATTAGAATAATAAGCGCCTCTAAGACTGCTACATAAGTGTGCATGTTCCCTTCTATAAGTGAGAATGTTTTGTTCCAAAAATTCTGACTCTATCTTTAAGGTCCCCCAGCATTCACAGAGATAGATGAGTGAGTATTACATTAGCTGATGGTGCAACACTGAGTATCCTACAACATACAGCAATTTGTGCCTTACGTGAAATTTTTCATGCCATAATATGCCGATAAAGATTCAGTTTGTGTGAAGAAAGGCAGACTGTTCATGATTCGTACTACAGGTCTTTAAGAACTTTTGAGGAAACTCTCAATATGAGAAAATTGCCGAATATAACAAGTCTTAAACACTTAGGGAACAAAATCTGTTTGCACAAGAACTTCCTGCGTGAGGCCCTCTGACTGTAACTTTTAGAAGGAGAAAAGTCAGAGGTGAAAATTGAAGCGAAACCACAGCAAACGGGTGGAATAACTGTTTTACAAGGCTGATAATGGCCGAGAAGCACCAACAGTGGCCAAGTACGGGCGACCGCAAACGCAAACGGTGGTCCGACTGACAGCTGTCATCGTGCTGTGTGAGGGCCTTTGAGGTGTTCAGAAGATGCCAGCGAGTGTAAAAGGATCCTACGTGGACACTGTTGCAGCTCACTTGTTTCTTAACCTCAGAATGGATAACAGATGTGCGGGATTTAGAAGTGGAATTTTCTTTCCTGTATGACAAAGCCCTTGAAGCAGTTCGCTCTTGTAATATAAGTGTGTGTGTGTGCATGTGTGTGTGTGATGTAGGCCTGTGTGTATGTGTGTGTGTGTGTGTGTGTTATGGGGGATTGGTGGGATGGTAGCAGAGGGAAGTGGAAGGGGTGCATTAAAGAGCTCCTCACACACAAACTCCCCTCCCACTCTGATCTCAATGCACCGAGGTTGTTCTCCCCAGAGTTTCTATGACTGGAGGAAAATCATCTGTACTTCCAACAACTTTACATCTACTTCTTAACAAGATAAAACCAAAACGATGAATACTCACCCTCTCTATCTACTCCACCAGCCTGTGGGAGGAAAGAGAAGCTCGTTAAAAGCGGCACAAGCCAGAAGGAAATCATAATGTGAGAGTCTGAGATGTCCAGCAGCAGCATGAACGCTACCGCCCTGCAGCACTGCACTACACTGCACTGCAGGCTGTAAAAAAATTCACAAAAATGCCTCTATTTTACATGTCTTATGTAACAGGCTAAACTCATGCGTGTGCAGTGTCAACATGTATTTCACAGAGGAAGCAGTGTGCGCATTCACAGAGGCAAACGGGAAAGTCTGGGCACTTTAAAACCTGTTGCTGCGTCGGCCCACTTTCTGCTTTAAAGCGAGATTTCTTTCATATGAACGGGGTTCGGTTTGAGAGGCAACACTGCGCACACTTGAGAGCAAAATGAGGCAACCGTGAAGCGATACAGGCACTTACCTTGTCAGCTGAAGTCAATACAAATCCTACAAGTAGTAACGCTAGTGATAGGACAGCCATCACGAGTCTTTAAATGATAAAGAAAAACTTTATCCCAACGTGTAAAAAAATGTGATTTAAAAAAAAAAAAATGAAAATCGGGAAAAGAAAAAATTTCTCTACGCAAGCGTGAGCCGACTCATTCAAAAAGTGATCAAAGTGGACGTGCAAACTGTGTCTCTGTTTGAGTTTAAAAGCGGAAAAACACACCAAGTAGGCTGGTTAACGTTTCATTAAAGCATGAGTGAGGCCAGTTGCGACACTTTGGTCAGTCAGTCAGTGTTTTTCTGTTGACTGAGTTTCTAGAAAGTTTGGTTGGTGGAGTTAGGAGGACATCCCCTCTGCCGCTGGCCGGGACAGAGCTGCAGTGTGAAGCTCTTGCAACCTGGCACTTGGCTCCCGTGCCTAATAAACGGCAAGACCAGCCCTGCGTGACGTCACGCTGCCCTTTCTTCAGGCCTGAACACATGGAGGGACAGAGGAGGAGGAGGAGGAGGAGGAGGAAGAACAACCCCCTCCTGAGCCTCATCCCAGGACAGGACAGAATAAGACAGAGGGCTCAACATTAGTGCAGCCTATGGTAAAAAGTAGATCCTGTGCTTAAGTAGAACTACACTGTAGAACTCCTCTAGTACAAGTAAATGTCCTGCTGTCCAAACCTGGTTTAACTGAAAGTATGTGAGTATTATCAACAAAAATACCTGTCAGTGTTTCACTATCAGGCTAATAAGATGTGGTTATATTAATTAGCTGCTGCTGCATTTTGGGGTGTGTCGCATTTTATTTCCAAACATGTTCAATGCTGGGTTGATTCCAACTGCTTTTTATGTTTGATAGTGTAATATTGCAACATATTCTGTAAAATCATCATATATGTGTATAGCGTCTCTGTCCCTTGAGAACCACATCATCTCTAAGTCAACTTAAAAAAAAGGACATTCCTGTTTTCAGCTTTGTGGCGATGCATTTCCAGGTAATCCAAGAGAGTGTTTACAACATTTATTTATTTTAAGATGTAGAATAATTTCTTCAACCCATAAAGGAATACTCATTCTTCAATTTATCAGAAATAAGTTGCAAAACGTACACAGTGTTAACTTATCAGCAAGAAAAATGATGAAAAATGATAATTTAACTAATATGCTGTCTGAAGCTGTCAGACAAACGTGGAGTAAAAGGACAATATTTCCCTTTGAGGATTTAAAGTATAAAATGAAACTGCTCGTCACTTATAAGGACCTTAATTTTAAATTCAAGTCTCTTAAGCACCGAACTTGAGTCAAAGTACTATTTAAGTACTATTTATAGCACATACAAATAACTAACATTCATTTAAGTGGTAAACAGTTACTACTATTGCCACTATTACTACTACTGCTGCTACTACCACCACTGCTATTACTACTACTACTACTACTACTAATAGACTAATAAGAATAATAATAATGATAATAATAATGATCAAATATGAATCCAAGCACACTGTATATGGGCACACTGTGTTCACCTGCATGTATTGTAGCCTACATAACCTTCTTCTTAGTGACCTACATTACCTACTGTACATCTATTTGCACAAATGGTGCTTGTATTCTCTTTACTGTTGCTCTTCATTTATCTTTTTTTTCCTTCTTATATGTACGTACAGTTAAATGTTCATGATTACTCCTCTGTTTAGCTTTTTCTGTCCTTGTTTTTAGCTGTAGGTCTTCTTCAATTGTCCTGAAAGTTGAGAGCAACAAGTGCCTGCCAGTTTAATAATCAGTTTGTCCTTTCATTTCACATCAGTATTGCCAGTGGGATGATTGTATCTGAGTACATTTACTCAAGTACTATACTTATATTACTGTATGTAAAGTGCATACCCTTCCTGTCCAGTGAAGACCATGTCCATTAGACATGAGACTTTTTTTTTTTTTGCTAAACTGAAGGATTAAGTGTTCCTTTGTGCTTTGAGAGAATGTGTCCTGCCTCTAAAGCTAAATAAGCCAATTAAAATCCCTCCTGGATTTGCTGTAAAATGCATCGTCACAAAGCTGACAACACAGCTGTTTTTCTCATGAAAAGGCGACTTTTTATAGAGACACGTGGTTCTCACAGGACAGAGACACTACAAACATAAGACAGTCTTACGTAATATGATGCATTGCTGTAAATTAAATTGTATTCTGAGGTCAATGTATTTGTTGTTTTATGAGAAGCTCAAAGAGTTGAGAGTATTTAATATTTCACCAGTAAATGCAAATAAACAAATACAAGTCAGAAAAGTAAACATAATTTTGCTCAACAAATCATTCTTCTCGTATTTCTTTAATAATCTTGTGACTCCTGGGTGAGGTCCTAACCTGCATGCTGGAAACTGTTAATAGTGATACAAGCCATAATGATTATATCAGCTACCTTTCCTCAACTGAACACATGGTGGGACACGAGAACAGAGAGAGACGCTGAACTTCTGCTACCCAAACTGTTGAGAGAAAGTGGAAGAGAAGCACATACTAATACTAAAAGGAAATACATATACACTATGAGGTTTACTTGAATCTCCATTAAATCAAATTGATCAATACTTTTATAAAAATAATAAAAATTACTTTAGAA
>JAQFJA010000022.1:9407121-9417385 GCA_029874485.1 Naso brachycentron
CAAAATGACAAACAGAAAAAACTGAACTTAAGAACTGAAAACAATACAGATTTTTTTTCATGTTATTTTTCACCTTTTTTTTTTTAATGAATTGGGGTCTTTTGGGGGGGTGGGGGGGTGTTGTTGTTGTCTTTTTTTAAATTAAATCTTTGGTGCCATTTGTGAAAAATAATTTCAGGCCATTGTTGTGTTAATCAGCACAGAAACTCTTGTCAGAATACATTTCCTGATGATTTTTTGATTTGCGGACACACACATTCAAGACCTACCTCCCGCTGTCAATCAGTTGTTGTTTCTTTGCAGTGCACAGTAGTTTCTAACTTCCTCTGCTGAGTCACACAAACCACTGAAACAATGGTGAATAATGAGAGTGGAGCGGTGCTCTCTCACCCCCTGTCTCTCTCTGCTTTCATGGGTCTCACTTGAACAGAGGAAGCCCAGCAGAAACGGCTGTAAATGGTGCCCAAACTGTGAAAGAGGTGAATTAGTGGCCCCCATACGGAGTTAGAACTGGGTCACTTTGACCTGTCTGATCGTTTTACACGTCACCTTGTAAACAGAAGATGAAGCAGACTACCACCCAAGAGCAAGTCGTCTCCTGACGCTGCTGTGTTGTACATTTTTTCTGCTACTGTGCGACACGTCTACAGATGATGTTGACAAGGTGTTTAAACGCTGATTATAAAGCCTGTGTGTATGGATGGGTGGGTGTGTTTGTTTTTTCTGTATATGTGGGGTCCGAAACTTAAATTTTCACTTGTGGTGTGGGGTCCGACAATCTTTGTGGGGACAAGATCCTGGACCCCACAACTTTAACAATAAATTTTAGGGTGAAGACTTAAGTTTATGGGTAAGGTATGAATTGAGGTTAGGTTAAGGTTAGGGTTAAGCATAAATTGGTTAGGGTTAGGGTAAGGGTAAGGGTTTGGGCTAGGATGTACAAATGGAAAAAAGTCAATGTAAAAGCCCCACAAGGATAACTGTACAAACGTGTGTGTGTGTGTGTGTGTGTGTGTGTGTGTGTGTGTGTGTGTGTGTGTGTGTGTGTGCGTGAGTGAGTGAGTGATTGCCTCGAATGAGTGCCCTTTTAAGTTCTACCAGTACAACAGTCTTTCTTTAACTGCTCCTGTGCAGTATAATAGCACAGTAATCCCCTAAAAGACTTTTTCATGGTGTATTTATGTGAATAATCAGATGTGACTAATGAACACCTGAATGAAAGTTGTGTTTGTCAGTGTTTCTGAGTAAAGATGAAGCCTAATGCAAAGCAAAAGTTTTGACACCAATATTTAGCATTTTACTGGGTGATTATTATTCCATTATTGATTCAAATGATTCATTGTTTAGTGCGAGGTAAGTCAGAGAACTGTTTAAAAAAGTAATTTAAATGGCAGAGTAAAAGAATGCTTATTTTTCTGATACAAGAGTCAAAAACCCTCAATATATTCAAATTACAGTGATTTAAAACAGAGAAAAGTGGCATTTGAGAGGCTTCTTTTTTGATAATTGGAGCAATCATTTGCAATTGTGTGGCATTATAAACTGGATAACAATGTGTACCTGTGCAGCAAATACAAACAGGATGATTTAAAAACACAGCTACTAACTTTGTGGAAGCAACTTTTATTGAAGAAAAACAGATAAAATCTCAGGGTTAATTTCTTTAGTATAGGGTGCAAACACATACATGACTTCCAGACAGGGCCACCCCTCCCTAAACGCAGAACATGCGCTGTGCCTAGGGCCTCATGTTGCGCTGGGGGCCTCGTTTTATGCGCAAATGCGGTGTTAGTCCCCTGCATTAGCAGTTTGCGAAGCCCCAAACTGGCACACACACGCCAAGTCAAATCAGCTGAGTTTGTGAGGAGAGACAGGAGGTCCGTCATCTACCACAGGCCCTGCTTCAATGATGATTGACAGTCAACATCTGACCAATCACAGATCAGACAGATACAAGGGTCTGGCTGCATTTTTCTTTTCCATTTCAGGTTAAGATTACTTTTTTAAGAAAAACGTTTTGCTGAAATAGTGTGGTTGTTAATTGATAACCTTTTTGACGACAGGTTTATGTATTTTAAATTTATTTATTTATTTATTTCAGATTAAAATTGAAAGACAAGTTAGTGATTTTTTTCTATTTCAGGTTGAAGTTATTTTTTGGGGAGTACATACCCAATAATTATTGTTAAATAATAATTCTTATTGTTTGCTTTTCCGTAATAATAATTTTACTTTACAGTAGTTTCTTGTAATACTTGAACACTTAAAACAAAAATGCCATATTGCTTTAGTTTCTGTACATTTCTAGTGCATTAGATGCAGGGCAAGATCCAAAATCAGAACTTTCCCAATACATTCTAATCACAGCTCGTCAAACATTGCTGCTTTTGTCACCCCCACTGGCGTCTGATACAACACACGGGGTACCTTTACTACTACGACTATTTGGTTAAGTTTAGGGGGAAAAAAGGTTTACACAAAGTTATCTTTGTGAAATCCACACAATTTTTTTAGGTTTACACACATAAGAGTTTGTTGAAAGTCTGGTGTGTCTCATACAGATACTGAGAGCTTCTGCGTCTGTATTTGAGACACAAAGGGCATGGCAAGGGGTCAGTATTTGACGAGCTGGGAATGAGATTGAAATTAAATACTGGTCTGAAATTCTAGAATGTTTTTAATCCCAGATTATCAAACACTTGTGGTTTCTTCTGTCTTTCTCCTCAGTGTATAGTCCCACAATAATTCTTCATATTGTGATTACTGTCCACTAAATTCCATCAAAAAAATCTCATGCAATGTCTCTGATACATCATGTTGAAAAACAGAAAAACACAACAAAAATAACAACAGCCTGTACACATAAGAAGAAAAGCTGTGATAGAGCCTGTGAAAGAGATTACTGTTCATACTGTAAAGTGGAGGTGGTTGGTCTCACGAGGACGGGGGTCTTCAACCTTTTTCAGCCAAGGGACCCCTTGATCGATAGAGAAACAGAGTAGGGAACCCCAGGTTAAAAAATAAATAAATAAATAAAAATTAGAAAAATTAGGCTATTGTGTTTTAAGACGAGCCAACTGTTTTTAACCTATTTTATACTCAGTCATTATCATATTTGTAAAAGGTAGCTTATTATTGCCCATTAATATTAGAGTTTACTTCTAATTACTGTCCAAATTTTTAAAAATTCCCACATATAAATTATTTTGATGAAAAAGTTTAACTATTTTACCCCCTGCAGCACCTCCACAGACCCCCTGGTTGAAGACCACTGCACAAGGATACATATTCACTGCTTAAATAAACAAACAAAAAAAGTCAATGACATTACAGTGATTTGGTTTTATGACTCATCTGCTTCCCTGTTGGCGTCAGTGTTTCACAATTTTCTTTAGTATTCACATGTTGCATCACGGTCTCTGTGATATTGTTGTCTGTGTTGCATTTCACATTAATAATTATCCCTGGTCAGGAAAACTTCCCACACAGTTAACCTTTCAGAATCAACCACCTCGAGCATGCCTACCCACCTTCCACCTCAAACAGCACATTCACCAAAAGCAAGGAACATTTTTACATATAACTTCCCCAGGGCCACTCATTCGGACCAATGTTTATGCTTACGTTAATAATGTCCAAGAAAAAAGGACACTATTCATTATGAAACTCGAGGACAGTGCAAATGCAAAACAAGTCTCCTGTCATGAAAGGCTAAATAAGTAAAGGCCACAGCTTTAATACATAAACATTCCACATAATCACACACATGACAGGAAATGCAGGCTGCAGTGAGATGGAAAGGGCAGGCGAGAAGGCCAGAAACCTGAGTTATTAAGGCGTGAGTTGAACTTTTGAATAATTGTTACAGTTTTAGGTTTATGTTTTACTTTCAGTTCAGTGTCACTTCAGTCGTAGGTAATTTTAGTTTTCATTTCAATTTGCTTTTAATGGCAAAGTAAGGTGACAATAATAAAAGAAGTCCTTTACAATGTGGGTCAATCCAGTACAACTATGTTTTTTTTCAGTCTTAGCTTTCTGTTTAGACTGTAACAGCTTGGTGTTGTTTCAACCCTGTAATTTATGCCACTGTCCTAGGTGCCTCACCCCACTAGGACAAGGAACTGTGTCAGTTATGAAACCAACCAGAAGAAAACTGACAGATCATCCTGGAAATAGACCCCTGCCTGTCCCTGGTCAACGAGACCTGAATCTCCACAAAAAGATCCGTATTGCCACTTGGAACGTTCAAACACTACTTCCCCCAGGCCATGCAGCATTTCTTTCCTGCAAGCTCACCAACTACAACACCTCCTTAGCGGGAGTGGCCCAAATGATGGAAGAGGCCTCTATGGTGTAGCTCTAGCCATCCCACTGTGCCTGAAAAAGTCACTCATTAACCGGAAACCAGTTAATGATAGGCTGCTCTCTGCCTGCCTCCAACATCAACACGGGAAAATGACAATCATTGTTGCATACAGCCCAATGGATGTCACTCTAGACCATTCAAAAGACACAATCTATGACCAGATGCAAGCTGTCATCCAGGCAGCCCCCCCATGACTTTGTCACTGTCCACACTGATGCCAATGCCCCAGTCTCTGCAGACTGTCAAGACATTACCCTCCAGGCTGTAACAGGTCCTGTCTTTATCGATGACACCACCGACGATAATGGCAGCTGATTAATCTGCCTCTGCAGAGCCACTAGCCTCTGCACGGCCTACACATGGTTCCCTCGCAAGAGAATCCATCACTGGACCTGGTACAGCCCTGATGGAAGAACCAAAAAAGCAATCGACCGCACATCAATAACCAACTGCCGTGTCTTCAGAGGTGTACAGCTCAGCAACACTGACCATCGGATGCTGACAGCCGACATGCGGTTGAGCTGCTCACGGCGGCCAAGGAAACAGCAAAGAACAGCAAAGGCCCCAGTACATGCAGCATCACAGCTGAGATGCTAAAGGCCAGGGGTGACAACATCATTCTCTGGCTCACGCAGATAATTAATCATGTGTGGGTCTCTAAGAGACTGCCTGAAGACTGAAGACGGGGCATCATCCTACCCTTCTGGAAAAGGAAGGGAGACCAGCTGACCTGTAGTAAACACAGAGGCATCACACTCCTCTCCATCCATGGCAAAGTCTTCACCCGTATCCTACTCACCCGAGCACTACCTGCCACCAGAAGCAGACGCCACCAACAACAAGCTGGATTTATGCCCAACAGATCCACCACAGGTGACATCTCTGTCCTCCACCTGATCATAGAAAAGTCACGAGAATTCAGGAAGGACTGCACCTCTACATTGCCTTCATCAACCTCAAGGCCGCCTTTGACACCGTGGACCATGGCTCGCTCTGGAATATCCTGAAGACCCTCGGAGTTCACTGCCCTCTTTAGGCAACTGTACCACAGCACCAAAAGCTGTGTGCATGTGAATGGAAGAGACTTAGAATGGTTCCACATCAACAGTGGAGTAAGGCAGGGCTGTGTCGCTGCCCCAGAGCTCTACAGCTCACCTTACAGACTACAGACCACCTTATGAGGAGGGTATGCGAGCATGTCCCAGGAATGTCACTAGGTGAATACACACTGTTGGACCTCGAATACGTTGATGACACCACCCTGTTCAGTGAGACGGCCAACCAACCCCTGGATGCTCTCAGCATGTTTGTCAAGGAGACCACAAAGCTTGGTCTGAAGATTAACTGGTCCAAGACCAAGCTCATGCATGTGGGTGACAGTCCTGATCCACCGCCTTTTCAGTTCCACGACACCCTGGTCCATTTTGTCTCAACATTCAAATACCTTGGCTCCCTAGTGTCCAGAACAGGCGACCTAAAACAAGAGGTTGACCAACGCGGAGCCCTTGCAGCCTCCATCATTGAGTCCCTCTGGAGACCTCTGTGGCAACATCAACATGTCTCCAGAGGGACCACGCTCTGTGTCTATAATGCCTCTGTCATATCAGTCCTCCTGTACGGCTCTGAAACCTGGCCACTGAACAACACCTTGGCAGCCAGACTAGACGGCTTTGACATCAGGGCCCTCAGATCGAAGGAGTTAAACGGTTCCAACATGTTACCAACACGGCAATATGCAAGCAGACACAACAGCCCCCCACATCTCGCCTCGCAGCAATGCGGAGTGCGGTGGTATGGCCACGTCATTCACCTGCCCCCAGAACACCCTACATGCGCCATTCTGGACTTTGACCCCCAGCGAGCTGGGTGGAGATGACCCAGAGGTGCCCAATCCCACCCACTGGCTTGACATAATAGCGCAGGACCTCAAAGCCTGCAATGTGACTCTGCCACAAGCCCAGCACCTAGACCTAGAAAGAGAAGTCTGGTAACCATGGTTGGCTCTACACGCCCTAAAGTGCAAGAGGACTAAAGAAAGAAAGAAAGAATGTATTATATTAAAGTTGTGAAAAGAAGCTAAGTGCATTATTAGAAAATGAAATAAGTTTCTGGTGCAAAAGATATCATGTTTACCCATTACTGCAATCAGGAGAGACAAGTGAATTAAGTAAAGATAATTGTTTGTTAAAAAAGTCAGTATGTGGTAATTCAGTTTTTGGCACCAGCAGGGAGATTTTGTAATGGAGGGCTGCCTGCCCTGAGCTCCAAAAGGACAAATTCCCCCATGGAGTCCAGACACCGGTGATGGTTGTGGCTGATGATTCTGCTAACACTGGAAAACGAGTGAAATCATAAAACTGATGAAATTACAGAGACCGGTGGTGATGGGGATGAGAAAGGCCGCCTACAACAACAGCATGAATGAAAGGCAAATAATGTAGGTATGTCACTGACGCTTTTGGACAGATGTAACCAGCTGAGGACAACAGCTTATATCTTAACTGACGGCGTCAAATCATGACAGCAATAACAATATGAAGTAGCATGTTTGAGAGGATTCACTGGCAGATGGTTGGAGAATATCTACAGGTTTACCGACAGACAGTGTGGGCTGAATTTATTTTCACAACTGTTAGTGTTAAGACTCTAAAAATACCAATCAATCAAATCAGCAAATTATAATCTGTTGTTTCTAATTGCAGTTTAAAGATAAATGGCGATTGTTTTATGAATGCATTTACTGTGACTACATTGATTGATATTCACAACACCTCTCGTGTTTGTGCTTTGTATGAAGATGCCGGTGAACTCACAAAAGCCCTCTGTACCAACTGAGACTGAGCTTGACTGTGCAAGTAAAAAATATCTACCAGCTCAAGTGAGGATGGTAGAAACACCTGAATAAAGGGAATCAGAGAATCAGGGAATCTGGTTTGTTGCGGATTTATCATAATGTTTTATCCTAATTTTTGGTCTTATCCTATATCAACCTTCAAAGGTACCCATTCGTCTATGTTGTATTACAGACCGTTTCTACTGCCCCCAAGAGGGATTTAAAAAAAAAAAAAAAAAAAAAAAGTTAAAGTTAGTTAAAGCAGTTTATCCAAGTTAGGTGTTCCCCCAGTCTCCATCCCAACTTCCTCCACATAAGCATGTGCAAACATTATAACTGTACCTGAAACACACATGATGCATGGACCTATTAATAATCTGTAAAGAGGAGCACAGTTTGTGGTGGAGGAATTAAACTCATTTGTGAGTGCATAGGGACGAGCACTATCTTTACCTGTATTTTTTCAACCAACTAAATTATCTGTATCTGTATTCAGAAATGGCGAGGTTTCAACTTTAGTTTAAACAACAAACAACACACAAACAACAAAATAATCACATTGCTCCTCACTCTCAGTATCTCTGTTTTCTTTGAACTGAAAGTAGGCTACATGTAGGCCTACTGTACACATTTTTCATCAGTGGAAAAGATTAGCCTGCATGCATCTTGAAATGTCAATGACATGTCAAATTTAACACAATCGAGGGAATGTCAAATTAGATTATGAGATTTTTTTCCTTAACCGAGTCACACTTGGTGAGCCGTTTTTTTTTTTTATCATTGTGCTCAAATTTCACTGCCTAGCGCCTGGCGCCCAATTCATACTCCCTTGCTTTACCCTCAGTAACAGCCCAACAGCAAGTTCAAGTGAGCCAAAGCTAACTCATACTACAATCAAAGGTTCGATTCACATTTTAAATCCAGGGGAAAAAATAAGGAAAACAACTCAGGCCACGCTTTTTCCCCTCTCATTACAACCACTTCCTGTTCTTTTGTTTACTGCTGGTGGGCCACCCAGTGCTCCAGAGTGTGTACACCCTCTTTTTTTTTTTTTTCAAAATAGGATTTACACAGGCTGTGTAGTACAACACAGTGCTTAAAAAAAAAAAAAAAAAAAAACTTTAAGAAAGGAATGGAGCAATAAGACCCAGCTTCCTGCAAAGAGTTGTAATTCCCATCACTAATTCTTTTGTCTATTCGTGTTTATAGTATATTAGATTTTTGTAGCTATCGCAGGATCAATAATAAGTATCAAGTCAGCGAGGCACTGTGCTCTGTTACAATGGAAATAGTCTATAAACAGACTCTACATTCACAGAACGTAGAATCCGTAAGCAAGATAGACCGGAAAAGCCCTGGTTTCCAGTTGTAGTCTTTTGTAGTCCAAGTAATTAATGGCAGACTGTTAACTGTTAACGGCACGTAAACTGGCTACTTGTGGAAAGATCCACTTGTAGATGTGGTCTCTCAACTCCAACTCCATTCTAGCGTCGGACTGTAACAGTGAGCGGCAAGTGGAGAAGGAAGTCGGAAATGAAAATTCGCCTCCTCCAACGGAAGCTCAAGAATAATGAGGCTTGCCCCAGAGGCTGTATTGCTGTCTACGGGAATTCAAACGGCGAATGCAGCTGATGGGTTCCGAAACTGCAATAGAAATTTACTGTGAACATTTTTCATAATTTTTTTTGAGCAAAATAAGTTTCCTTTCCTTAAAGGTTCTTGACAACTTCAAACCATCACATCAAATAAACCACCTGGTACCAACATTGCTGTACTATTGGCTCACAAGTCTTAGGCCATCCTAAACAGAGGTAAACAAATAATCATTTTGGACTAGACAAGGTTTATGATAATTAAATCACAATCACAATAATTCTTGAAAGCAAAGGTTTTTGTTTTTTTTTAATTTGTCTCCATATACATGTTACCAATATTTCCTGACTCATTTTAACATGAGAGTCTCATAAAAAGGGGTCTTAAATATGCACTTTGTCATTATAAGTACATATCTCGTTAAAAAAAAAAGAAAAAAGAAAAACAAAGAAAAAGCCCTATAAGCTACAGCAAAGCTATTTAAGTGATTTCAGGCGAAATTAGCAACCTCTCCAGTAACAATCACTTTCGGAGAGATGTAAATAAAGAAAAAGCATTAATTTTTTCGAATGGATAGACTCATGTTTACCAACCCAAACCGATGGCTTGATTGTGATCGTTAGCTACATTAGCTGATGATGATGATGGCGACATTAAAGCTCCAGTAGGTAACTTTGCGAAAGTGAAAGTAAACTCGCAACTTGATCCGAAATATCAACACAATACACCGCCACATCCCTTTATGAACCTCTGCCAAGCACCCCCCACACACACAGACACATGCACACACACACACACACACACACACACACACACACACAAACGCGCAGGCACACACACACAAAGCAGCCATAACGCACCCACAGAAGTCGTACCGTGTCCGTAGCAACCGGAGACTCCAAAACAATATCACGTCTCTCTCACCATGAAATACACTCTTCTTGTGTGTGTCTGCGTGTGTGGAGGGAGGGAGGGGGGTTGACAGAGGTGAAAAGAGGGACCTGACAGTGTATAGTCTTGAAATTCCCAACCAAGTCGTGGACTTTAGTTTCAGTTTCGAGGACGTGTACGAGCTGCTATTGGCTGCTCCTCCTGCTCCCTCTAGTGATTGGTGGAGAGCGTTCAGATCAGTTGGATTTTGGCAAGTACGATTATAGGCTGTAGATGGAGCCAGAGGAGTTGGATTTTGTCCTAAATCACCCATTTAATGTCCTACTATCAGAATATAGTGACAGTTCGAGTGTAAATGTGACTGAATAATTGTTAATAATTCCTACCTACTGCAGCTTTAATGTAATGCTGACTAATGTTATAGTAATCATTCAAATCAAAGTTGTGAATAGACACCTTGATGGAGACAGTAGGTGAGTATGTTTTACTTGTCTCCATCAAGGTGTCGGTTCACAGCATTGATCTGAAAGATTAACGTTTACCACTATACCTATTATAACGTTATTGTAGCGTCAGCAGCT
>JAQFJA010000022.1:9457399-9467509 GCA_029874485.1 Naso brachycentron
TAATGTGTGTTTCTGTGCTTAACTGGCTTTGAGAACAAATCTCCCACTAGGACAACAAAGTCCAAATCTTAAATCAACTCTATCTTCAAAAAAATTCAGACTCGAGTGGACTTTTAAATGTGTTAGTTTTGCCAGTCTGCATATAATAATGCAAACTCCTGCAGGGAGGGAGTAAGTGAATGCTCCATTAAATATGTTATGCAAAAACACTTTGATCTCATGGCATTTTATTATTCAAGTGATTCAGGCTTGGTAAAAACATAAATAAATAAATAAATAAAGATCAAAAGTGTTACCAAGAGGACAACTTGCCTCTGGCCTTGGGAAAACTATCAGCAATTGACAGTGTGAAGAAAGACGATAGGGCACAAGGGCACTGGCTGCAGAAAATTAAGAATCAATTACCAACTGCATGGTAGTGAAAATATCTCACAGCATCGCTTATATGCCAGCTACAAAAACAATTGGTAAGGGTAAGCATAGTTTCTGTAAACTCCTTTTAACAACGGTTTGTTTACAGGGACACAGCAGACAATCGATCCAATTGTAGTACAGCTGAAACTTCTCCAATTTCCCCCAAGAAGCTGTCACAATACTTCATTTAAAGCCTGGCACACCATAAATCAGAAAGGTGCTAGCACTGCTACCTCTCTGAAGGAAGGATAAATGTTAGCACCATCCAGTTGCAAATTCCCTATCTCTGTCCTTCACTGCCACTGAAACTCACAAAAGTAGAGACACAATTTTATGACTTAACACTGGAAAACAAGGTGGTAGCATGATAATGAACAGATAGCTGTTTTCAAAGTTAACTCAGGTGACTCTTTATTCAGTTGCCTAGCAGCAGAAACATTACATCACAACTTCCACCCATGACCAAACCCCTGTTTCAGCAGCCTCACGCCTGGTACGCACATCCTGCGTCTGTGCCCCGTCAGCACGTGTGCTTATTTTTTCGGCGCCCGTTGTGACAGATTAGAGCAGCCACACAACACGCGTGAGAAGCACGCGAAACGTGCAGCGACACTACACATCAGCTCAGGAGGCTCGCCTATTTGTTTCCACAAGCCGTGCCTGGTTTTCTAATAAAATAGATAAAGAAATAATTTGTTCACAGTCATACTGACATCATACCAGCAACATTCACAGTAGTTTCAACATTTTCGGCGTTGTCTTTCGAAATAAAACCTCTCACAAGCCTGTATGTGCAGTTAATCCCTTCATTTAATGATTTAATTGTGAACCATTTGAAGGATCTTGTTGTGTAAAATAGACCATACTTCAACTTGGTTCTTGCTTTTATTATAGAATAAATAACAGTCAAACCAGAGACCCAACGTAGTGAACTAGATTATGTTAAATAAAAAAGAAGATCATGTGGAAAGCTGTAGTTTTCCATTGGTCTGTCTCTGTAGGCTATGCTCTCCCATTTACCCCACCCACAGTTTTTAATTAAATGTAATTAAATGATCATATAATGACATGAAACATTTTCATATTAGTGGGAATTATCAAACAAAAATTCTATGTAGAAAGACAGGGCTGGCAGAAGCCGCTCTACAGCAGACGCAGCGGTGACGCAGTATGGATAGGAGGAACAATAATAGCAACCAATAATATATTGGCATCTGACTATTCTTCTCATGTTACTGTGAACAGTCATTTAACAAGGAACATTCTTACTTCAGACAATTTTTTTTAATGGAAACTATTTTTATTAGTATTTTTATTTTTCGTTCATTTTTGCACATCTACTACAATCAACTCTGTTTTCTTTTTGTTGTTGTTGTTGTTGTTTTTGGTTAAAAAATCCAGCTAGCTTAAAAATCCTCCTTTGTGATTGGTTCAAAGACAAGGCCAAGAAAACAAATGACAAATAAGAAATGATAAGTGAAATTCAAATGTGAATTTGTTTGGTAGACATTCACATTTGATCAAAAAAATAATAATAATGACAAATAATAATTTAACAAAAAATATATTAAAAAAATCACTGTTTTAAAGGAGAGCAATAAATAAAAAGGGCAAAAAGTCAACAAAGTCTGAGGTAATGCAGTATACGCGTGTGCATGTGTGTACCTGGTAATGTTTGAGTGTGCCGTTGATCAGCAGAGACGACTGCTTCTCCACCCTCTCAATGACAGCATGAGCCACGCCGTAGTAAGACTGAGAGCTGGTCTGTCCAGTAGGAACGCTGTACTCATCATCCACATCGTGCTTGGGAGAACTGAGGGTGTGCGTGATGCAAAAAAAAGAGAGAGTTGCTTGAGACCTCTTTAATCTTGACTGAATGTTCTCTTTAGAACTGATTTTGATTATTGGTTTCAAGGCTGAGCTGGTTCTGGCGCCAGGAGCTCAGCTGGAAAACAGCCAGAGTTCCTCGCTGAGAGACTCTGTGGAAATGTAATATAAGATCAGATCTAACAGAGCTTAACTTATTTATGTGTTCATTCTATTTCATGTTTTCTTTAATCTCAGGGTATACAATCACTGACTGATACACACTGAAGTGAGGCTCCTGCTGCAAAAAAAAAAGTTTCTTTGAAATCTTTTGAAAAACAAAAAAGAATGTAAACTTTTAAAAGTTTAATGTGTCTTTATAAAATGCTGCATAGTGAAATATATTTTGTCAGTCATCTTTTTTCTTACTGATGAAGTTCCTGGATGGAAAAAAGTGCTATTCCAAGTTGATCTAAGATAGTGGGATAATAGGAAGCAATACAATACTCGATGATGTGCTTGGCAGCCGTCGAAAACGTGTCTCCACTGGGATCCATTATCTTCTCCTCTGCCTGGTCTGCTTTGGTCACCTCATCTTCCTCCTTATAGGTAAAATGGACAGCACATAAATGAGGGCATACATATAATACTAACAGACAGGTAACAAAAGTAGCTCTGAAGTGAATGAAACAAAATCACCAGAAAAAGCATTACTGAAGTGCATACAGCTAAAACATCCTAATGGATTTTGATGAGTGTATTTAGCGTGTGTAAGTTCTACAAAGGTTACAATGGTCTGACTGAGAAGGGCACTAAAGCCCATGATTTGATGAACAGGAGAGGGAGCCTGATCTAAACCCCTCTACTGTGGAAGTAAGAGTCACCTACCTCCTCCTCAAACTCAGAGCCGCTCTCCTCGCTGTCTGACCGCGGGGCCACTTCATATCTGGTTTTAAGAGGAGGAACCAAAATGAAAAAAAAAGGAAATACAAAGAACAGTTGAGATACTGGTCACACATCACAAAAACACCGTGAGCACAACAGTGGCAGTCCTCAATATTAGATGAGGGGGGCTGCAACTTGATGTGGGATGGCATTTTGTTAAATCCTCACTCAACCTTGACAAACTACTAGTCCTGTCAATCGCTTAAAAAATTTAACTGAGTTAATCACTCTAAAATTCTGTGATTAATCACGATTAATCGCATATTGATTGCACATCTTTTTATTCAGTTCTCAGTGTACCTTGAAGGAATATTTTTCAAGTTTTTAATATTCTTATCAACACGAGAGTGGACGAATATGCTTGTTTTATGCAGGTGTATGTTTATTATTATTATTACTGCAGCAATCCAACTCAATTAAAAATACTGCGATATATGTTCTGATTGAGCACTCGGTGCTCTGCTCTGTTTAGTCTGTCGTGATCAGGGCTTGACTGCTCACATCTGTTCTTAAAGCAGCAACAACAACAGCTCCTTCAGTCTCATCTCTGTGTCTTATTAACTATTAGTCATAAGTGTCATATTAAACACTCACCCTACATTTGGGAGTCAGACCACACTGTAATAGTGTCCCAGTATAATACAGACTACAACATGGAGTCAGAAAATAGAGTTACAGAGTGATTCGCGTGATGTACAATGTGCTTCGAGCTAGCCTGGAAGCTAACAGCTGACTGCAACCAACCAGCATGAACATGGCGCATTTCAAGCCGCCGTCACCGCTAATACTCACTGGTAACCTTATAATAGTGTCCCAGTATATTTTGTTTAGACCACGACAAATGCTGTCCAGAATATATACTTGCTCCTCCACTCTGGCTTTCCTGTCTTTAGTTGTGTATCTTGTATATCCTAAATTTCCCATAATATGGGGTAGGCCACAGGCCAGAACGTGTGCGTGTTACTCGCGCATTAAAAAAAATCAACGGCATTAAAATGAATTTGCGCTAACGCATTATTAAGGCGTTAACAAACTACATATCCTTTAAAAGCCCAAAGCCTCACAATTTTATCCTTTTCATAGCATGCCAGCAAATCAATTTCTTACTTACTCTGATCTGGGTCTTAGTTTTGCCTCAGGCACAGAAGGGGCTCAATGTTAAGTGTTTGATTTAAGATTTCAATACAAGAAGATTTCTCTAGGTAAGGGATCTTTTGGCTTTTGTTCCTAGCATTACCAACAGTGATTTGTTATTCATTAGAAAAATAAAGGCACAAATACAGAAACTTACTTATATATATTTTCCAAAAGACAAAAACATCATAACTTCCATTTCAGAGGGCTGTCAGAGGCTGACAGCAGCTTTTAGAACTAATGTGCCTCCTCACCCAGGGTTCATCTCGAGCCAGGCCTCCAGCTGGCTGGATTTGGGAGCGTCCGTCCCCTGCAAAACTTTTCCAGTCTCAGTCTGAATCACTTTGACTGGCAGCTCACTCATTTGGCTGCTCTCATCCATAGGCTGCAAGATTGGAAAAATGTTCATTATAGCCATTTTTAACAGAGAGTTACGAAATAGTTCTGACACAAAAAGAAACAACAACAAAAAGGCAAATAAAACAACGTAAGGCACCACAGCTCACCTCTCCATCAGGTCCGATGGCACTGGTGCCTTCACCATCTCCATCCACCTTCTAGTCATCAAACAAATACACCCAGTCAGCTGAAACATCAATACTAGCAGCAGGGTATGTTTACAGTAATAGTTACACAAGCATTATTTAATCTCTTATTCATGGTGGCTCGTATTTCCATAGTGTCCTCTGCAGAAATAGTCTCACTAAAATGGCTAGCATCTCTGTCAGGGATTTCAGACTCTGTATCATGAGTGGCTGAGAGTCTGCAGGTGTTTGTTCCAGTTAAACACACAGAATGGGCTGACTGATTAGCTCTGCCTCTAAGACAGAAGGCATGAAGTGATGAGGGGAATCATGTGGCCCATTGTGTCACAGAGTTTAAGACCCTCTTAATGATTCCAATGACAAGGAGGCAATTTGATCCCTGACAATAACCACATTTCAGTCTAGAAGATGCTTGAAATGAAGGAAATAATGAACCACGGGATTACAGTCAATACAAGGCATAATTCATTTAACTGTGGTCGGTGCTCCTACAGTGAGCTGTATTGACTTTACAAGACTCATAACATGCATCATGGATGATTAGATCTCAGGTGGACAGCTCTAGATTCGTCAGTTCACAGCTGACATTACAAAGCTTCCTCAAATGCGTCTTGACTGACTACTTGTGATCTTACTTGCCCGCTCTAAATGCTTAATAAACACCTTAATCTTTCTGTGTGCAAAGACCCAATACGCTGTTGTCTTTAACCATCATGTTGGGTTCAAAAAGACACGTTCACACAAAGAAGGAAATAACTTATTTAACATTTGCCACGTTTACAAGAAGGTCAAAGTAATTATTTGTTCAAGAAAGATGCACAAAAGTGCTGATGTTTTTTTCTATCACATTTCCAAGCACAAACTAGTAAAAGACAAATCTTTCATCCATCAGTATAAAACAACATCCTGTCAATAACTACCACTTGACCATCTCTCGTCCCACCTTCTTTTTCTTTTTCTTCTTCTTCTTCTCCTTGGCAGCTTGGGCAGCTTTGTGCTCGTACACCAGGGTGGTGAGGTTGGCAACATATTCATCCGTCTGCTGCAGCAAGTAGGCCAGACGCTTGTCTTTCTTTTGGTCAATTAGTTTTCGGTAGCCTTCTTCATCTTCTGCCTGAATGTGGGATGGTGACAAGAGATTAACGGTGGAGGAGAACCAGAAGCTTTTAAGGATTACAAACTGCCAAAATATTATCTAGAGTTTGATAATATTTATTCAAAGTGAGTTATTCTACACGTTTTAGACTAACAGACTTTGAATAAATATTTAAAATCAGCTTGTGTGCTAATGCATCAGTCCGATATACTTGATCAGTGCTGGTAGAACATGAACTCTGTGAAAGAAAACAGAGATATGTGCATAGTACTTATTGACAGATACATTTGAATTTAGCTGCACACAATAGTAATTACTCACATACAGACTTTACCAGGGCAGGTCAATTAGGCATATTAATGGCCACCGAAGTTTATTTGGCGACCCACTTTATTACTTTTTTTTGTTTAGCTTTTTTATCTGTCTGACAGAATGAAAGATTGATTAATGAGTGGACAATTTCCTTTCGCGCAACCCCTCACATACAAGCTCAGCAGAGCAACAGGGACAGAGACAGAGCGCACTGACAGCAGTGCGTGCGACCACTCCTCTTTCACAGAGGCCCCCTCATACTGTTATACTGCCGTGAAACTGCACTCCAGTCGGCTCATTCCTTTATTTCTTTAACACATCTTAGTTTGACTCAACACTAAAGTTTGAGAGAACGGTTTGTTCATGCCATCTCCTTCACCACAACCTCCCTCTGTCTGGTTTCAACAAAACAAGTCCGTGATTCAGATTATTTTACGTCCTCAGCACATGATGAGGAAAGAGCCGCAATGGTCGATGGTCTCTGGAGTTCCCAGTTCCCTCCACTCTGCTTCACTGCGACTGTAACAAAACTACACTTTCTGTCCAGAAGACCTATCATTTTATACCGTCACATGTCCACGACAGTACCGAGGCACTTTTGCTATCACGAAATCACTAAATTCACAATACAGTTACATGCCTACTGACAGCATATATTACTTCAAAACAAGAGGATAAAATAAACCAAGAGTTAAAACTAATGTCTGATGATAAGGGTTTTGTTTGATACAATTTTAATAAAGCAGAGACTCTTTAAAGGCACGAATCATGATATGCATGTACATGTTTTAACTTTCGGGTCCTTACCATAAGTCTCCTCATTCTCTCCTTCTCGATTCTCTCAGTCTCCTTCTTCTGTTCTCGCTCTGTGTTGGTGTGCCAGTTGGCGACAGCTCTAGTAAGTTTCTGGATTTTGCCGGACACTGAGCGGTGATACTCTTTGAAGTCCTTGGCATGCTGAAGGATGCTGTTGAGATATTCCTGAAAAACAAGTCATAAAACTAGTCTAAACACTATTTTCACAATATGGCACACGAGAACAACGATATCATTGAGCGCTGGGTTCTAAACGTCACTTTCTTTGTCAGTTTTGTCATCCACATTAGATTGATTCTCTTCAGCGTGCAGTGAGTGCTTGATTATGCCGCCTTGCAGGCCTGCAGCTGTGTGAGAGTGTCCAATTGTGTTTTGATGATGTCAGATGCAAAGAAATCAACTGTTTTTGTCTTTTTCCAGGTTTTCTCTTTCTCGTCTTAGCTTTCCCAGTTGCAACTTGTAGAAAACATTTGAAAGGGGGAAGTATTGAAGTTTCTTTAAACTTTAAAGTCAACAGTAATTCCCACCTGCATTTTGTATCAACATCTGAGCGCTTGTTCCTGCAGCATTCATGACAAACTCTCTGCTTTAGTTTAAAAACTTTTGGTTGTGTTGTCAACTTGACAGGCAGAAATAAGATTCTCCTTTTAAATGGTGTTGCAGGCGCTCATGTTCTTTTCCTGATTGGGTCGTCACGCCCACATCATGTGACCCTTTACGAAGAATAAAAAATAAAAATAAAGAATCAACCTAGATATATCAATAACCCATGACGACTAGGAGTTACTACTATGGTTCTCAAACAAAAAAGGGGCATGAAGCCACTGCAGGTGTCACATCCACTACCAGGAGAAAATATGGAGTAAAACTAAGCTAAATGTAATTTATTAGGAGAAAATAAACTAGAGTTTGCTCATGCTATCAGGCTGACCATAATAAATAATTTAACTTGAACTCAATTTTTGATTTTTTTTTATTTAGCTGCTCCAATCACAGATATCTGTTTTTTCTTTCCACCATCACTTTCTTCCTGAGTAGTTTTTTTTCTGCAACTAACCAAACAACCATCTGCTTCATGTTTACACCGATAGCTGCATGTCCAGTGTGCAGAAAAGGTCATGTGATATCAGTTATCAGACGTGTTGGGATGGAGCAGATTCTTTCTGACTAACTGATAAAATGCTCCAAGATTTTTTTTAGCTGTTTTAAAATTAAAACATAGTAGCACGGATTTAGCCTCAGATGATAATGGATCAATTCTGATCTTAAACCTTCAAACCAGCTTTGTCACTGCTCTTTTCTGAATACTATTTACATTCTGGGGTGGATCACCTGATGTTTCTGCCTGCGCTTCTTCTCCTGCTCAAGCTTCTGTTGTTTCTCCAACTTCTCAGTCATGCGCGCTTCCCTCAACGTCTGCCGCTTGCTTCGTCTGTAGGCCTTTGAGTTGAGAGCCGTCTCCAGGGTCGTGTCTCTCCTCATGCACGCCACCACATCCTGCCTCAGCTGGAGATATGTAGAGGATACATTTAAAATTCAAATTCAATGTTAACACTAGCAAGCAGAACTGAAAATAATACATAAAACTACAGCTCAGAAGGTATTATTAATTTTTTTTAAGCATCTGAATCCAATTTACTGCACTACATTGAGTGCTGCTCTGAAAATAAAGCGCAGTCCCAATAATGAGAAAAGACTATTTGTTACTGAAAATGGAGAGCCTTAAAGCATCGACTGGCACAACTTTGATGTTTTAAAAACTACTTTCAAATAACCCTTTCAACCTCTTGGCTTCTGAGGAATTTAAAATGGTTCATGAAGGTTAAACCCAGGGCAAAAACCTAACGCTGTGTGGATTCAATGAGGAAGTTAACAGGGTGGCCTGATGCTGTGTCAATGATTGAAGAACTCATTCCAGGTGAAACAAAATTCTTTGCAGTCGCACTGAACATGAAACATGGCAACTGCTGCATACCTGTCGCTGGAAGTTGAGTAGACGCAGTGCCTTGAGCTCCACTGTGGCTTTAGTCCTCAGGTCAGGGGGCAGAGAGCCTGGCAAACTTTCCAGTTCCTGGATTCGATGTGCAATCCGAGCCTGCAATCTGAAAAACATCACAAAGATGGTACGTCAGACTTTAGGCACACACTACTGATTCTTTTTTCTACTGTTTCTCCTTTTATATTGGAATTTGTCTCGCATTTTTGCATGTATTAAATAGGTCAACACAGAGATAGACAGAAAAAACGGGAACAGAGAGAAGTAGGACATGCAACAGGCTCCCTTGCTGGAATTCAACCAGGGATGTTGTGGTTGTGTGTACAGTATACACCTTAATTATTTGCCTATTGGAACTGTTTAAGTTAGGGTAGGCAGTTTATAATTGGTGTCACTGGGCAGAAGTTTCATAATAAGCTCTCACCATATTTTAATTCAGAAGGTCAGAAAAAACAATAGACTTCTGCATCTTTCCTGGGCTCTGTATTCAGACTGCGACAGGACTTTGTCCAGTCACACGTCACTTCAGAGAACACGTGTTCCTGTTGGCTGATTTATCAGTTGACTGGCTTTTGAAACAAGTGAAGTGGGTTACGCTCTAAAACTGGCCTCTGGCTACAATACTGTCTGCAGGCGACGCCATCAGCTGGCTTGAGTCGAGCTGAGATGGACCAGTTTACTCCGCTTTCCCTGCAACAGTTTCATCTCATCACGAATCTTTGGTGCAAACTGGCCTCCCGCTGGGGAGGTTGCAGCGGAGTTGCTTCCTTAGGTGTCTCATGCTACAGCTAGCTTGATTTAAAGACGTTGCCTACCTCAGCTTTAGATATTAGTTAATAAAAAAAAATCACGACCATCTAGAATCACAATGTAAAATGTACCGTTTTGTCCGACTGACAGTCCAAGACCAAAAGATATTTAACTTGAAAAACAAAGAAAAAAAGCAAATCCTCACATTTGAATAACGTGAGCCTCCAGATATCACCGTCGATTTAAGCATTTTAAAAAATCCAGTGTCTGAGAGCATACAGAAATATTAAACACTT
>JAQFJA010000022.1:9495309-9508139 GCA_029874485.1 Naso brachycentron
GCGTATTAATGTGGGTGGAAAACCGCAAGTTAAGAGTTATATTGTGATATTTAGTGTTCTAATCATTTACAAAATGACCAAAACTTTAACTCAAGGTCCCCTACTTGCTTTTAATTGCAGACTTTCAGCCACATCTCAGACCTTGCTGCTGTCCAGCAAGAGACAGGGAGGCTGCTAATGTGCCACCAAACTCAAGGGGAGCTTCAAACCTAAAGTAAGGTGCACTCAAATATAAAATTTATTTTTACTTACATTATCTTTGAATTATTGGCAAACTCATTTATTTTGCTGATTTTTATTTTTTCCTGAAGCATAGGGGCGCTGAAACAGCATTTCATAGTATTGTTTTTTTTGCTTTTTGCAGATGCTCCATTGTGTCAGTCTGTCTGCTGATGAAGGCTTGAGCTATTACCACCTTCATCAGCCACCGATAAAGAGTGATAGACATTGTTAAAAGGAATAAAATCTAGAAGGTGGAATCTTTTGAAAAACTATAATTCAAAATCCACAAACTTAAAAAAAATAAATAATTCTGGTACAGCAGGTAATCCCTCAACTGATCTAAAATGCTGAATCTTTTGAGAACACTTTTACTGCCACATTTCGTCGCTGGTTACTTGATATTATTACTTGTACTTTTAATATTGAGGCCTTTTTTTCTAAAGAAGCATGTTTCACGGTGATGTTTGGGTTGTGCCTCTGAGATGTACAATTTGTCTTATCTTTTATGTTTCTTTAATCTTTTCATTTGTTTTTAAATGTCATTTTCACTTTGAGTTACTTATTTATTCATATTTAATGTTGTCAATACTGAGTTTCTCTTTGTAATGAAAAGGTTGTACAAAATACTGAGGAAGGGAGGTTTTGCTTTTTTTTCTGGAAAATCGATGCAACACCTAAACAAAAATTCCATCACTCTTTGTAGAGTTAAACATTTGAAATACAAATGTAGGTCTGTGTTTGAATTGATTTACTCTTCTTATCAGCTTCAACAGGGAGCTTTTATCCTGCATTAAATGTTACTTACTGTGCAGCAGCAGAGAACACCTCACACATATTCCTGGAAAGCTTGAACACATATTTACATAACACACACAGGCAGCATTTGACCGCAACAGCCACCTCTGCCTCTTGTTTGATGTCAAATAGGAATTTCTGACGGAAGAAACGGTACCCTTTATAAAAAAGCTGTTGTATAAATACAAGTGAAAGCTGCACAATGTGGATTTTATTTTATGAATAAACAAGTGTATACATTATTAAAACAAAAATGGAAGAATAAAAAGAGCACGATGTATCGAGCCAACAATGAGAAACTTGCCAAAAAACTGAAATATTTGTCTGCATAAAGAATTTATTTCTTTATATGAGCTAAATGAAAAATTATGAGGTCATTAAACCAAGTTTTAAAAAAAAAAAGCTCAGTCTATGCAGCCATGCCAAATAACAAACTCAGAGTTTTTCCAGAATACTTTTCTTGTTTCTGGTCTTGCAGACGTCCTCTATGAGGCGAAGAGAGGGACAAACGACAAACGGAGGTGAGAGAGAGAGAGAGAGAGAGAGAGAGAGAGAGATTACATCTTGTCAGTTGCAAAACCAAACTGTCTGTCTGACATGACATATAACAACAGTCAAGACACAACACCAATGAGTCACGCTCATGAACCCAGAGGGCAAAAATATGAACAGGTGTTATTCTTAAAGCAATGCAAATCAAGCCAATATGATACATGCTGAAAGGCTGACAAGAAATGTTTCTTTGCTTTGATCAGCAGGCAGGACAGGAGATGAGCACAGAAAATACCTTGATGTTCTCGTGTGTTTATCTTCCATATGCAGAAAAATTAACTAAAGTCTAAAATGATGTGTGTCTGACAAAATGTGTGTATCCTGGACTAACCCTGATTTAAGTTAACCTGATATCAGTCAGCAGTTTCCTCTGCTCAGAAAAGGTTAAGAATCAGCAGTGCTGCTTAATGACACTGGATCCCCCTTTATTGGTAATGTTGAGTACTAATATGAAGCCAGGAGCCCAGAAATGACCCCCTGGGGAAGGAAGCACTTTGGTGACCAGGGAAGATCATAAAATATAAAAGTGCTCTAGCAGCTGCCGCGCACTCTTGACAAATGCTCCTCTGATGCTTTCTGCGTAGCAAGTCTTCATTAAGTTGTGCTGCTGTGTACAAATTAATCCAAAAAGTTAGTTTCATGCATTTGCATAAAAATGTCACCTTCTGTTATACACACATCCTTCATTTTTATCACACTTTTTGCATAAAACTTTGCATAAAACAGTGCATAATGGAGCTGGGTCCTTATAGGAAATATTATAATTTTTTGTTAAGAAGTAAATAGAAATATAACGGTTTGTGTGGTGAATAAGAAGCTAGTGTAAGTTTGAAGGATGGATTTTTCAGGACATAGCACCGTAAGCTTTGGTCATGGGAGTGTCTCAGCCTTTGCTCTGCATGTTATTTTCCTGTAAACTGTATGTTTGTTCTCACAGCAATCTATGTGGACATGGAAATCGATCGTCTGCTTTTTAAGGCCATTTGGACGGTTATGAGAGAAGTTTGCCTTCAGAGCTTTTTGCCAGAGAGTTTTTCATCACTGAAAGCCCTTGGGAAGTCAGTTGACATACAAGAAGAATAAAGAGGGGTAAAGTCTGCAGGTCATTTTGGATAAATAAATCAGAAAATGTTGGCTTTCCATGTGAAACAAAGTTAATTTCTATTTTTATCTCAGTTCGCATATTATTTTCTTCTTTTTAATTGTCAGTTGTAGTCAAAGGTTGTTTACGTTTATGCATCAAAGCTTCTTCGGTTGGGTTTAAGAAAGATCCCAAAAGTTAACTCTTTTGCATCATTTGGGACATTATTAGTGTATGTCAGAAAGGACAGCGTAAAGACTTCCTGACAAATCCTGAAATTCAGTCACCCAACTCACTCACTCAGCGACATGCGCTACTTGGACTGCCCGCTTCTGCAGTTCAGCCAAAAACTAATCTCTGTTTGAGGTTACAATTAGTTTTGAGGTCTCCTGAAGGTTTGATCTTGGGGTTAGGGTAAAAAAATGTTGGTTTTTTTTAGGTAAGGTTAAGATTTGCCATAATGTCTGTATTGTGACAGTTTGAGCTGATAAGACTGAGCATCAGGCATACAACAGTCTCTGTAAAACAAAAACAGTATTTTTCAGTTTTCATATGCTGCATTTTGTTAAGATCAAACAAACAATTTGTGAGGTGTCATTTAGTGAGATTTAGAGGTGCTGGTGGGCAGAAAGGGTTACTGTTTGACAGAGCCATTAAAGCAGAAACCTCTTAGGGCCACAACACGGAAGACAACATGGAAGCGTCAAAAACTGCAATTCCTCAACTGACCACTTGAGGCTTGCTCCAAAAGCGAGTCACTCCTCATGGAGCCCCACGCTAATATTGATACTTAAATATACTACACTACATATAATATGCCATAGAACTCTACTGTGCTGACATGAAAGCAGCTTCAATCCTCTCATCTAATTCTTTGTAGGGCAGAAAAACAAGTGTCTTTTCCATGAATTATATTATATAATTCACTTTATATAATGTGGAATTTGTGAACTTGTAGCCTAAAGAAGTCACAATAATGACATTTTCGCAATTTCTTTTGAAAATTTAAAAAAAAAAAAAAAACCATAATGTGAGGGTAGGGATGTGGAGAGAGAATCTGTAACCACTGTACAAACTGTCACAGTACACAAGCATACAAAAAAAAAAAAACAAACAAACCAAGAACACTGAAATTTTATGGCAGGAGGTCACCATCATTAAGGTGAATTATCTATTGAGAAAGAAAGAAGAAACAGAAATTATTTAAGGGGCTCAGTATTATTTACAGGTTGAAATCATTGGTATAATTAAAAATATGAAGAGATCTTAAAGTATGACGGTCTTTAACAGAAAATAATCTTATGATAATATATTATAATAATATATTGATAATATTTTATCAGGTAAACACACCTTATTCGCAGGATCCTTGCCACTTTAGGACTAATGTTATATTGTCTCCACATAGACAGCGTCTCCTGTACGTGTTTTTCCCACAGGTTAGTTGGTCATTTATCCTGCAGGCAGACCTTGGCAGTACAGTATATCAGCCTTCGTGTTGATGGACAGCCAATGGAGCGTGCCAAACAACATGGACGCAGGTGTTGGTGCTGCACATCTAAGATCTGAGGAGCCATCTTGCTGAGGTCGTGATCAAAGCAAAGACCCTGACTGGGGGATTTTTCCCATCTGCAAATCAACGAGCCAGTTTATCGTTCATGCTAAAATTGATAGTATGATGGCATTTGGATAGTTTGCAAGTCAGATAAAGATCGTGGTCGTCCATCAAGATGTTAACACAGTTCTACTCACGTAAGCGTGTAAAATAGAGTATTGTATCTCCCTAAAAAGTGGCTGCATCTGTGTGATCTTCTCTGTGTGAGCTGGGTGTTTTGTTTGGGAGCGTTATCAGCGCCGGTCAAAGCCAACCATTTTCCACCTCAATCATATCTACCTTGGTGGTGGTTTGTCACGATCGTTTATCATATATAATCCAAATACCTGCATGCCCGTAGTGAAGAGCACAGTAACACCAAGAGGACTGCAGTACTGACTTCTTCAGTTAGTTCAGCAGGTTCATGAAGGAAAAGATCCTCTGTGGATGTACCTTCTCTGGCATGAATCCTTAAACAACAAAGTCAGCATTAAATAATTTCTGGACAAACAAAAGAGTGTTTAGTAAATATTAAGCTCAAGAATATTAAAATGTAAAAAACTGAAAATGTCAAAGTCAAAAATTTAGTCTACAAGCACTGTGAGAGTATCCTGTCCCAATTTTTTGTTCATGAAATATTAAAAACACATCAATGAGCCACATTGCTGCACTGGTGACATGGTGCTTTATTACCATCAACACACACACACAAACACACACATACACACACATACAAAATCCCATATGTTGTCCTGCTGCACACAATACTCATCAGAGCACCCAATATAGCCTACATTAATATGCAGATGAAAATAGTCCCATTAAAGTAACATTTGCTTCAAACAGTCACTGTCTGTTTTTGAAATTAACAGGGATATTTATTAACAAAACAAAATAAATAATTGTGGCCTGTTTTATATAAATTCCATCTTTGGTATAAATGAATATAGGATTTCTTTGGGAAAGTAATGCTGTGTTTTGTGTGACTGTAATCTGCATACACGTACTTGATACATTAGTGGTCTTCAAATTAAATGTTGTCATGGCTAGTTTAAAACTACACTTAGTAGAAACATCAATGTTATATTCTGTCTAAAGTGAGGTTTAACTCTGACACTTCAGCCAGGATATATTTTCATAATAACCTCAGCTTTTAACAACTTGAAAACTCTTTTTACTGCTCTGTTATCAGGCAAATGTATATCTAAACAAAAACCTGAAACAAAGTAAACTGCAAAAGAGGATTTATTTTTCTTTGAAAAAATGCATGCAGAGCATGAGGATTTATTGGACATGAGACGTAGTGAGGCTTTTGAGTCTGTAGACCTGCTGGAGCACCTGATACAACAGCAGAGTCCACTACGCTGTTTGTCTTTTGTTTGTTTGTTTGTGATCTGCAAGTAAAGTGACATGAAAGTCTCAGAAAAAGGCTAAATTCTGAAGTTTTTAAGCATCCAGTCAAAATAATCAGAATCAGAAAAAGCTTTTGAATGCACAAGGTTTTTACACACAGGGAATTTTAATTTGCTGTTGCGGTGTAAACAGAAGCATCTCTACTGCAGCCAAGAAGCAAAAGAAATAGAAAATATAATACAGAAATTTAAAGATTACATATTTAAAAAAATCTAATAAAATGTTTACAATATTATTTAATGTATTAAGGCGAAGGAGCTACACGGCATGCGCAGGGATGTGCAAAGTCTTCACTAGGAAATGTGCAAAGGTTTACAAATACAGAAATGTTAAAAGGTGCAAAAAATGCTTTATTAATCCCTGAAGGGGAAATCAAATGAAAGCAGCACAAGGCAGACCAGAGAAAAATAAATAAAAATGATGACTGCTAAGTTAACAGCCCAATGAAAAGAACTAATAGGGAGAGCTAAAAAATAAAAATTTTATTGAATCAAAAATATATTTAAAAAGATAAAATAACTACTGCTGAGTAAACAGTATGAAAACAAAAAATAAAAACAACTGTTCTTTAAGTGCATTAATGTAGTATACTGTACAAAAACCACTTAAACTCATGCAGTTTCTTTTTTTTTAGATTACTTGGAACCTGCATTTTCATGCCGATAACATTTTATTGGTTCTGCAAAATCTCCTGAGCATATTTCTTCACATAAGCCTTACAAAAATGTTTAAAAAGCAAAATCTTTTGACTGTGGTGTGATTTCACTGGAGTATATGCCAGATGCTACCACAGTTAGACTCTACTTTTTCTTGGTCTGCTATCCAAAAGTTGCCTCTGTGTAACTCAAAAAAAACAAAATCGCTGACCTTTTAAGATGAATTCAAGTCGTGTTTTTATCTGCTGTAGACATCTTCAAAATTTGGCCAACAATCCCCTAAATCACTGTTCAGCGGGCAGCCTGAGTCAGAGTAGCAGCTGAGTTAAAAAGACTTTGTTTGAAGTATAACGTATAAAAGAGGTCGGTTAAATATGATTTATAGTCTGCACAAACAGCACTTCCAATCAGGGGTGTGAATGAGAGAAAGGTGGCACACATTTTGAGCGCACATGTTCAGAGAGGATGTGAGATCAAGTGCAGAGGAGTCTGTGCACTTGGCCCTGCTGCCTGCTGTGTGACTGATAGTTTGGTATTTCTACATGTGAAAGACGAACACTTTATTGATGTGCTGAGCCTGTTTCGCTCTCCTCTGGCGGTCAGAGACTGTGCCATGTGCACATTTGCTCACGCCTTGCTCTCCATATGGCCACCCAAGGAAAGCATCTTTTTTCACTTTCTTCAAATGCCAAGGTCAGAACGCAGAGAGAAGCCAATGAAAAATAAAACAAAAACAGCAGTGGAAAGAAATAAATTAGCTTAAATAAAGTAGTCCATGTGATTTTTTCAATTTTTAAGTACTTGCAAAATTTCTATTTTGAGCTAGTTTATACTTTACTCGTGGCAAATTACTGAGGGAAATACTGCACTTTTTTCTCCACTACATTTACACTACAACTGTAGTCACTACTTACCTTTCAATTACAATTTTGCTGTATAAAAACAAATGCTGCATGTAAATCAATGTATGAAATATAATTTATTAAAGGCTAAACTAATGGCTGGTTTGCCCCCATCATTCCGTCTCAGATGTCTGTGATGCGTTAATCTGATTTTTTGCTTCAAAATCTTACAGATGTGTAAGAAGTGTAAAACCTAAAGAGGTCAAATTATTCCGAGTTTCAATAAAAATTAAAGAAGAAGTACAAAGTACAAAAAAAAAACAACAACAACAACAAAGTATTAGTAGAAATTTGTGCGGCAGAGCTTTTTACTTTTCTTCATTATAACTTCACCATAAAACGTAGTTAAAACAATCACTGACCACTATTAATTTATCAGTATTGATAATATATTTAATAAAATGATTTATTGTTCTTAGAAAATTACTGTACGTAATACTTAAAAGCTGAGATGTTAACAAGGCCTCTATTGTTTTTACATACATGCCTAATGTGCTTTTATGTGCAGTTCTGGGTTTTCTTTAAGCAGAGACACCAAGCAGAGCACTGTGTGTGTCCGTGTGTGTGTGTGTGTGTGTGTGTGTGTGTGTGTGTGTGTGTGTGTTTCCACTTAGGAGAATAACTGACTGAGGTCAAAGGTCAAGCAAAGGGTTTCAGAATCAGCCTGGGGGGCGTTTCTACTGTTTACTCTCAGCACAAAGGATCACTGCAGGAGAAGACAAGCACCACTGTTTTCCTTTCGTCTAAACAATTTGCATAAATGCTTTTATCAGGTTTCTCTCCTGTCACTGAGGATGATGACAGGGGAGGGATAATAAATTATCTTGGTTACCAGAAATGTTGAGGCAAACTGACATTTTCAAGAAAAGCACAGTGTTGCCCTTTCTATACCTGATCTTGTTGAGTCAGCCTGAGACAAATGCTGTTGTGTGTGTAATTCTGTTTAAATTAACAGGCCAACTGTACACACTATATCACATATTAAGACTATGTAATAAATGCTACAAAGCAACCAGTCTGCACTCATGATGTCTTTATACAACCAAGTAAAAATTGTTTAAAAATGTATCATTTTAATCCTTAAATCCAATATATTTAAACGACAATAATAAGTTTATCTTTTTAGATATTTTATTGAGTTGTGTACTGACATTATCTCTAATTTTTACAATGTTCAAAATCAGAGAAATCTGTAATTTTATTTGTGTTTCAGTTTGTTGCCTGCTGCTGGCGTCAGGGGTAACGCCAGTCAGAGAGTGAGGAAGGAGATCAAACAAACATGACTAAATGTAAACTGATCAGAGCGTTCATACATCACCCCGTCTGTGAGCACTCCAGCCTGAATCAGTCAGGCAGATTCTCATCTGCAATGGTGACTGTTTGACAAGCAAATGAACAAATCCCACGATTTAACGTTCCTTCATGACACCATCAGACTACGTCTTTTGTTTTCAGTGCTTTAACTGAGGGACCTCCAGCAACATATTTTACATTTAACTCTTTATGAAATTCAAAGCACAGGCATTAAAATTTACTTGAAGCATGAAAATGACAGCATTCATTATGCAGAGTGGTCCATTTCAATTTATTCATAACAAAACATATTTTTTATTAGTTGACTTTTTTTTTTTCATTACTGTAATATTGTGTCTCTGCAAAGAAACTAGTAACTTAATCTATCAAAATAAAAGTATTGTGAAAAGTACAACTTCTAATACTAAAATGTAATGGAGAAGTATAGGTCTATTTAATATTTAAGAAAAGTGGCTCAGAACTCTAAAGCACGGTACCTGAGTAAATGCTTTTAGTTGCATACATAAAATCTCCTTCCATGTCAAGCATGAAATTTTTAACCTCTTTATAAATAATATACAGTTGTTTCAAACACTGACCTGCTGGAAGTTGCACTGATCGGGGTCTACAGCTTATTGGCAAAATAAATTTCCTGATTGTTCGCGGACTTCCCATCACAGTGCTGTAACCTGTTGATGTTCTACTTCGCCTCTTTTCTCTTTCATTAGTGTGAGAGGTTGAGAAGGAGGAAAGTCAGGCTCTCACACCTGGATATATGAACTGTTTCCTATAGTTTAAAGTATAAGGAGGTGATGTTTTAAGGCTGCCGGCTCATCCTCCAATGTGTGTGTCTATCTCCTGGCCTCACTGAGTTACATGACCTGGTGATGAGGGAGGAAGAGGGGGAGGAAACACCTGCCTCACCCCTCTGTCCAACAAAGAGGTTATGTTCCAGTGAAGAGTCACCATAAACCTGGACACGGGCACGCAAGCCCTAATCGACCTGATCCCAAGGTGTCCCGTCTTCTGTGAAGTTGCAGCCAAAAACAATGCATCTCCCCTGCACACCCTCTCCATGTACCCGCTCCCCCACTGAGCCCAGGCCTACTCAGGTCTCGGCCCATCATCTGCAGGGTCCAAAAAAATACAAATTCAAGGTTGCACAAAAGCAGAGGTATTTTGGTGCACATGCTGTCAGATTTGCAGCTTGTTCATGTTTGGATATAATATGAGATTCTTCCGGACGAGGTCTCTTCTTTCCAGAAATATCTTTGAAAATTAAATGAAATAGTGTGAGGCTGTCAAGTGCACACCAGCAGGCGTCTCTGTTGATGGAAAAAAAAAAAAAGAAGAGGATTGTAGCTACTCAGACGGAAAGAAGAGCAATACTCTCCAGGGAGCGATCCGTCTTGTACTAGAGCTCTTGTGAAGTGCTTTTTAGTATCAGGTGCATCATCTTGAGAACACATCTGACATTCCAGGCTGAATTAGTCTGAAATTCCCACATAAAAAAGGCCAGCAGAGCCAGGTGGCTGACAATTATGTGCACATGCTGTGTAGAACTAAAACGTTTTGCATGTCTCTGTAGGAGGAATGTTTGGGCAATTTTAAAGTGAGGTCGTTTTTTACTCTCCGCCACAGATACTTTTAACTGGGCTGTCAGGAAAGGTGCTATTTTTTATCGGCCCGCTTGCTGCTTCAAAAGATAAATGTTTTATCCTTATAAGCAACTTTTTTTTTTTTTTCCAGAACATTTGGAGGCACAGTTTAAACTAACATCAGTTTCAGCAGCTTCGAGTCAGATTTGGTTAACTTGTGTTTAACAGGTGAAATTTGCTCGGTAGCTTTAATAACACAAGGTATTCTTTTTGATTTTTTTTCAGATTGCTGAAAGTAACAATGTTTAAGATTAAAATATAGAAAATTATTTATTAGGCTATAACCAATACAGTATTGGTTTTAGGTTAAATCTGCATGAGTTTTTAGAGAAACAGGACAAAATTAACATTTTTCAAAGATAATATTTAAGTCTGCAACTAATCTTCACTAGATTTCAACAAGGAAAATTTCCATTACAGTGTTCAGCAGCTCACATGTGCTCTGTTGTGTGAATTTGATAGAATTTGACTGTCAGCAGAGGTTCTGTGTGATCACCTTCTACAGTGTTACAGAGGATGAAAGTGAGTTAACAGTGGAACAACACGAAAAACTCAAATTGTTTGGATTATTCTTGTATTTATTAAAAAACATCTGACAAAAAAATCAGTCTTTTCAAATATGTTATGGCAAACATGTCCTTCAGTTTGAGAATAAAAAATAGAATTTCATTTTGAATTTCATCAAATGTTTCAAAGGTAACATAATGCTCAGTGACTGGGATTGTTTAAATTATTCTTGTTTTAATTTTTTTTTTTTTAAATGATCTTACAATTTATTGTAAATATGCAATTGCAAACACAATGGGTTCTTTATTTTAATAAAACTGTTAAAATAAATCTCATTTTCAATTTCTATTTTCAATCTCACCAAATTTTTTTGATCCTTTTTGAAGGACACCAGACTTCTCTGACACGCTGTAGAGGAACTAAAGAAACATCTGTTAAAATGAGCCCGGTCCGATCCTTTCCTGCTGTCTGAGCTTATGTTTTGCTGATTCCTGATGTTTTAGTCTTTGTGTCTTGTACAATTTGTAATCTCATCCATTGTCTAGTTTCAGTAACCTCACTTTCTGTCCAGATGTTTGTTGCTCAAGTGATTACCTGCCCTGCCTTAATGTGATTCACCTTTGTCTGTTTAGTCTCTCTCGTCTAGTCAGTATTTTTGTTTCTTCCCTTCTGTGTCGTTGTGTGTGTAGCGTTCCAGCCTTTGTTTCCTTGTGTATCTTAGTGTTTATGACCAGGCTTTCTGTAGTTTTCAGACCCTGCTTTTCTGAAACTTTTGTCTTAATACTGGTCTGAATGCCTGTGTACCAAACTTGAAATTCCAAATAATAGTCTTTTGATTTAACTGACCTGTGTTTAAGCTGTGCATTTGAGTCCTCTGTTTGTGCCTCTGACAAGTAAAGCTGACTTTCTTCCATACTGAAAAACTCTGACACGGCAAACTTTAAGTGTTAACGTACTAAATATTCTGACCATTCCACTGACACATGAAACACATTTTACCCTTAACATAACTTAACATAACAGTTTGAGTGAATTCACATACCATGATCCAAAATAGCTTTTCTAGTACGATTTTGCAAAAAGCATGACGAAGACTTGTGACTTTTTGTGGTTCTGATAAGTGTTGCAGGCTTGAAACAATTTGCTGTGTTACTTTTGTTCCTGTTCTGCCCCATATTTCATGTATCTGTATTGAACAAACTGACATCAGTTCAGCCCTTTGAACTTATATAACTTATATCTCACAGCCCGACAGATTTGAACTCACCTAAATCACTCCAATATCTACTACTACTAGATTCAATAGTCGCATTCAACGTCTTTCTCTCAGTAATAAATAAAAGGAAATAAGTTTGGCATGTTGCAACTAGGAAATTTTAGGGGCCTGATTCTGAAGAGTTTAAAAAGTTTCCAATAATGCCTTTTTTTGTTGTGGTTTTTTTTACAACCTATTGGAATATTAAAGCAGAAATATTGGCATGAGCTTTAATTTAACGACCTGTCAGAGAGGACTTAGGCAGGCAGGATCAAAAGCAACACTCTTTACTATAAATAAAAGAGGCAGACACAGACAGACAAGTCTACAAATGTTGAACTGAAAACTAGATTTAAAGGGATATGCCAACATTTTTAAATTTTTTGTTTCTTACGTCATTCCTGAGTTCAAGATGAGAAGAAAGATATCATAATTTCGACTGTGTGTGCAGTAATGAGGAAGAGACGGGCAGAGCCCACCTACCGCTAATTAACTTAGCACAAACACTGGTAGTCAACGGGTAGCATTAGCCTGCCTCCACCTACAGTCATTGGTTAAACTTTCCAACACCTCAAATGGTTCTGTGTGCTTGTTGTGACTTGTTTATTTACCAAATTATCCTATTTTTAGGCTCAGATTAGCACTTTATGTAAATTTAGCATCAAAAACATACCGAAAGTATGTATGTTAGAAAGCATACACTCCAGTAAACGCTTAAAGAAGAGAACAAGAACAAGGAGCTTGCTCTTTACAAAAATTTGTGCCCCATGCACCATTATCATTTTAATAGTCACTTACTCTTCGGAGAACTGTCTGTTAGGTTCCGATGGCTTGGGCCTTTTTTTCCAATTTATTTTGGGTAGATAGAAGAAAAATGTCGACAAAGCTGGAAAATCGTCATT
>JAQFJA010000022.1:9543536-9555954 GCA_029874485.1 Naso brachycentron
TTCTCAGAATTTTTGCATTTCTTTTTGTACTGCTCCCTGAGATCAGACAGTTTTTCACGAGACAAGTTGTCAAGGTTTATTCGCATCCATTTCAGGAAGTAGCACCTCTCTGTCCCTGGGCTTGATATTGCATTGATGAAACATGTCATTGCATTTGACATGTCATAAGAGTTCTGTTCTTGTCGAAGTTTTCTTTTCTGTTCCTGAAGATCACTTTTGTACGTTTCTATGTCTTTAGACCCAACTTTTCGAGGCCGAAATTCTTCCTTCTCTAAGTCAGTCAGTTCTTTCCATATTTTGCCATGCAAAGGTAGCTGAGCTTCTTTGTATTTCAGGATGTCTTCAATTTCTGCAGTGATGGCATCTGCATCTTTTTTGGCAGCCTGGCACTCCTGACGGTCTTCATCAACCAAAATTCTCAGTTTTCGAGCGTGATCAACCATCTGCTCTATTTTCATCTTAGAGTTTTCAACCACACTGTTGACTGTTTTCCGCAAATTTTTGACAAAGTCTGCATCATTAATTTGTCTTGTCTTCAAAAGGATGTTTTGTTTAGTCAAGCCCAACTTGGTTGATACGGCTTGAAGAGCATCTATACTGAAGCGATTACTTTGACAATTACCCACCAAGAAGATTTGAGCTTTGTGGTGTTTGTTTGTAAGCAGCTCACAGGCTGAGTCCAGAGTGTCAAAGAACACAAAAACTGCTGCAGATGTCTGACACAAAAAAGAAAATTGTGTCTCAAATGAAGCAATGTCCCCACGAAGGTTAGCTATAGCCACTGGCTCATTGAAAACATCCATGTTTCTGTTTCCACATGGAAAATACCATGTCATTTCAACCAATCCATTGGATATTCTCCTCGGACTGTCACCGCCCTCCATGTTACGATGAATAAAGGTGTCATGGTACTGCTGAGAATTGCTCAGAAGCTTATTGAGGATCTCTGACTTGGACAAGGAGCACTCACCCAGTCTCACAAAAGATATCATTGGAAGTTTAGAGAGAACAATTCTCTCTTCAATAAAGCCCTTGGACTCTGAAAGTGACTGAGGTCTGTACTTTTTAACAATGTCTCTCATGGCCCAAAGCATGAGTGTACACTGCTGTGTACCACAGTTAGGAAGCAGAAGAGGAACAGAAAATTGACACATAGACATTTTGAGTGCCATTTCCTGCTGCACAAAACCATCAGAACACAGAAACAGAGCAGTGATAATGTCAAGGGGGTTCAACATGTCACCTGAATGCCGACTGTCAAACAGGTCATCAAGATAGTCATAATTTGATTCACATACAGCTCTACATTTCACATTCCTAGCTGTGACATTACCCATCATCAGTTTCTTTAGAAAATACCATGGAAGATCTGAATTACACTTGGCTGGTTCATCACTGATGGTCTTCTCATCAATCTGTAGCAGTCTGCTCAGGGACAGCTTGTCTTTGTAGTAGCGTATGAACCCCAGATCCTCCAATAAACTCTCCAGTTGTGTCTCTGTAGACGAGAAAACAATGATTATAAAGTGCTGAACTGTTATTCCAATAATTTAAGAAGAATCGATTTTAAAAAAAATAAAAAAATGGAGGACGCACTCTGCTGACAGTTAATTAGATTAGATACTGTAAGGTACATTAATTATCACGTTACTGCTGATGCTAAAGAAGAACCCAGGGAGATGTGCACAAGGAAGCAGGATACGTAAACAACAATATTAAAATGGCTTCAGCAGTAATATTAGCAAGCATAGAAATTAGGACAGTTCAGTATGGCAAAGAGTCTTTGTATTCAAACTGCCAGCACAAAATATATTAATGTAGTAGGGCAACTGAGCAGGTAAAAGTGTCTAAATACAGTAGCAGGACAGGCAGGTAGAGTATATAGATCTGTAAAGCCAGCAGAGCAATGTGTGCAAACACAGTCTATCACGTGAATAATCCAGGCAAAGCAACAGTAAAGTCTTACTGAAACGTTGAGGCAGGAATGTCTAAAACTCACTAAGGACAAAAAGAAATCACAAAGAACCAAAATCAGAGACTGAAAGGTGTTTACTGGGGATAAAACGAAAAGAGTGAAAAGTAAGTAGGCAAGGTCTGCAACAGGTGATTCAAAACAGTAATGCAGGAAAGTTATGAATCAGCAACAACAAATGGCAATCTAGCAAAGACTGACTGAGCAGAGAAGGCTTAAACAGTGCCAGTGACAATGAGAGACAGGTGTGAGCAGGCTGACCTAATTACAGGTTGAGCAGAGTGGCAGGTGTGTGTGATTGTCCTGATTGCAGCAGATCACAGTGGAGCAGGGCGGTGTTAGCCTAAATTCAGACGGTGATCTGAAGCCGTGCAGAACTTAATTACAATTAGGTGTGGCAAAGTGCGACTGTAGTCACAGCAGATGAACTCATTCATTTCAAACGGTAAACTTGGGATGCCATCATCTTGTCAATGAGAAGACAACCATGAAGGTTGCGTTCAATAGCTTACTCGTCATTGCTCTGCATATCATTTTACCTCATTAACATAAATTACCATTAAGTCCAGATCGGCTGTGGAGCTGCATATGAAATGAATGAGCTCTGCAGACGCGCTTTATCAATAGCACGGCAGCGGGACCTGATGTAACGTCAGAAGCGCGGCCAGGTGAACTCAATGATTTCGATCAGCTGTGCCACTGCCGGGCTGATTTTGGAAATGGTACACATTTACGTGTTTTTGAGTTCGGTGCGGCTCTGGCACAGCATCTGAACTTAGCCTCAGAGTTTGTGAGTGAGTGCATGAGTACAAGAAGGGATGCTGGCGTGACAGAAACTTACTAAAGAAGATAGGACACCTTGAACAGCAAATAAAGACAATTATTACTCTGTGAATAATAACTTTGTAAACCTTCTATGTTTCATATTTAAACCCAGACCCGAACACAGCTGTTATATGTGTGACATCATCTCAGTGTAAAGTCTATGGGGCAGACTGGGATGAAGTAAGGCAGCTAATGCGTCACATAATGAGGAAACAAAGGCAGAAAGACATTTTTTGGCACTTTGGCCAAGGAGCTTTCATTAGAGTAGGACTGTTACATTATTAGATTTTCACTACACAATTATTATAGCCTAAAGAATTCATCATAACGTTTATTATCGTGATATCTAGAACATTTGAAAATTCAACTCTGTTTTCATAAAATGAATTACACTCAACATACAAGTGAAAGTGGAGTTAAAAGTCTGTAACCGTATCACACTGTATCAAAGTGTTCAAGAAGAACATTCACGGTTAATGAATTTGTCTGTTTCATAACAGTGTTATGGTGCATTACTGCCATCTACATTGACAAGGCAAGAGCGGAAAGAACCAGAAGTGATTTAAGAGGCTCGCATGTTTATTATTAACACAACATCAATATTTCTTTGCCTTCATTAGTTTGAATGATCTTTAGGTTTGGTATCATGTTTGGTTTTGCTTTTCAGATTCCTGTCTTCATTTTTATTCAGGACCTTTCTGAAACAATCTGAATGACGATGACATCCAATGTATCGGAAACCTGGAAAACTCTAAAAGCATTTATTAATACACATATTTTACCTTAACGACAGCCCATCCGCTCAAGAGGTACAAGCAGTGAAACCGTCTGTTCACATGACGACTGCGGAGACTTCAGCTGTCGACGCTCCCCTCTCAGGCCCAAAGGAAGTGGTTATTTTTCCTGCCGCGGTTTGTTCAACCACTCGGGTCATTCTTTACACACATTACTTATGACGGAGGACAAGCAAAGAGAGCCCGTTGCACCACGGCAGCAAGTTTCTGAGAGACGCTACCTGAGAGGTTTAGGACTTTGGGAAGTAGTTCCACATGCAAACCACAGGAGTCATTAGTATCACAGATATATACTGTTACATCATTGAATATAATACACTCCCTTGAATGGGAGCAATAATCACCCCATAGGAGATGTGGCTTGGAGGGTAAATTTTTTTTGCGGGGCGTGGTGGTGTAAATCTTGCCTTCCATTATTGTAACGTGTGGAGGTTTTCTCCTCTGAGAGGCAGAGCTGGGCTCTGCAGCGAGCAGCTGAGTAGCACATGTTAAGAGACCCCCTGCTGTCTTCCAAAGACCCTCTTGATAAATTTCCTACAGGTGGAGCAGATGCACAAATGTACACTATATAGTATTTTACAGAGCAAACATAAACCTGATGTTTACCCTGACCTCTGTTCGTGTTCCACCCTGGTGTACTCGAGGAAAATAATGATGGTTTCCCTGTAACGTTGTTTCTTCATCTCTCTGCGTCTAATGTTCATTTTCACAAGGGTGATATAAGTTTTCACTCCAAAAGGAAAAAGCTCAAGTCACTTGTGCTGCAGAAAAACGACTCAAAATTGGACCATTTTCCGAAAAGTGAGAGTATTTTAAGCCTCATTGGTTGTTAATAATGAGTTCAGCAGTATAAATCCTATCAGAGGCCGATTCAAACCCCTGTTAAACGTCACGCTGGAAGGAAACAGAAGATCCTGTTTCAGCGTTAACGTTCTGCTCTGTGGTGAGTATTTAATGCAGGGCTGAGAGATGTGTGAAGCTGAAGTCAGAAACAGGCAGCCGAGTGAGTGTGTGTGTTTCTTGTCTTTCTTTTATTTGGTGTTTTGCTTGAATCTTCAAGTGAAATTTAATATTCAATGACACTTTCAGCTACACAAGGCTTCAACTAAAGCAGCCACTTCAGTAACTTGTACAGAAAACAAATGTGATAGAAACAAATTACCACTGGAATGTAACTAAATCAACATTTTAGCCCTTTTATACCTACATTTACAGTTTCAACTAAAGAAAAGTATATATACTAGTTAGGGTTACTTTACATTGAGTCGCTACAACATCAATGCTTCTCACATTTTAATGCCTCAATAATTATAATTGTACTAACAAAAGGCAAACCTGAACAATTTTCAAATTTGATAGTTGAGAATATTTTCTTGGATAACATTTTTCAGGCAGGGATTTTATTCATGAATGAGTATTTTTATATTGTGTTGTTGATATTCTTAATTAAAGAATTTGACAGCTTCTTCCTCCAACACAAATGCTTTTAAAACGAAAGATAATAAAAGTCGACTCTTCAAGGTCCATTGATAGAATTTAGTGGCATCTCTTAGCATATGAGAGAACCTATAGTGGCCTTGAAACTCAAAACACCAAAAAAACAAACAAACAAAAAAAAGTGATTAAACACTAATGAAAACATATCTGTGAATTTTACATTCAATTTTTTTTTTTAGGCCTACCATATTTTACAAATACACACCCTTAATCTTAAATTTGACTTTTACTGAGAGTGATACAAAATTGACCCCTAATATTTAACTATTGTTATTGGTTTATGAATATTTTTCAAAGCTATACATTTTGCACAAAACCTTGAGAAGAATTATCAACAGACTGAAATAACACTGGAGTTTTTTGGTTTATACAGAATCCTTGTCAACTCTTGTCAATGACCTAAAGAAAAGGCAGAAAACTGTGAAAATTATAACATTCAGAAGGTTTATAACCATCAATTATTGCTTCTGCACAGTAAGGCCATATTGGCTAACATGTGACACATGTGATTTGTGTTGTACAGTACAGTCAGCTATGGAAGTATAAACCACACCCCACACCCCTGAAACTGAAGGCACTGACAACTCTGCAATTTCCCAGATCAAAGGCAGGTTGTCTGTCTTTCCCAAAGATAGACTTACAGGTGATGTATTAGATGAGCCGAGTGTCCAAACTCGTACTTTAGAGGTGGTATCCCCCTGTGTCACGCAGGTTCCCCATAAAACACTTTCATGTAGCTCAGTAAAAAAAAAAAAAAAGAAAGAAAGAAAAGAAAAGAAAGTTAAAAAAGAAAAGTCCAGTAAAAATTTAAAGGTGGAGTAAAATACGGGGGGCTTATTTTTCGTCTACGGGGGTTGGATTTCATTTCTGACCCCAAGTCCGACTTGCTCAGTTCCCCTCTCGAGACAGACCTGAGGACAGGTATCACTGACAAAAATTCCGTATAAACGTAAAATACATAATAATTCATTTCCACGACCGGTAAAACACAGTATCTTCAGCCTGGCTGGATCACGCTACAGCTTATATTTCTTTTTTCATTTTGTAACAGCTTAACAGATTGATGGAGGAGCAGGTATTTTGAGCAACGAGACCTCACTAACGTTTCAAACAAATTTCAACAGATGGAAGTGCAATTGATGCTGATGGTAACAGGTGTCAATTTAACCCATAATATTTTCAGAACGTTCTCTATTGACCAAGAGCTGAAATCTCCTGCTCGCAGTGCCTACATGTCCCAGGATGCATTGTATGTGAGCTTGTGATACCCATGCCCACTGAGCAAAGTAGCAAGCTCCCCACGCTACGCAGGCTGAAATAGTTCTTCTGACATTCACGTTTTCTAGTGCAACTGAGCTTTCTCTGTCAGCAAAGCATCACTGCGGAATTGTTTTGCTTCAGTTTACAACATTTTTTATTAATTCTGACTGGACATCCACGTAAAATGCAGCAGATTTTCCCTTTAATTCATCATTCACAATGAACCTACGTAAATAAATGATCCCATGCCTATAATGTGAAAGACACAATGCCACTCTATATGATATATTTACCTCTTTCACCTTGTAATGGTTTTACGACACATTTCTAGCCAGGACTTATCAGTTCTATGATGCAATGCAGAAACAATTCTGTTTCTTTATCATCATGTCTTCGTCATGGATGGTTAGCTAGTTAGACTGAGTTTTTGCCAGAGCCCGTCAGCTCAGTCTTTTTTAGCTTGTAGCTATGTGGTGCACACATAACTGCTGTTACAAGAGTCTCGTTTTAAAAAGCTAAGAAACATTTAAATTTCAGCCAGAAGGGCATTTTTCAACCAATTTGTCCTGCTACCATTAGCTTACTTGGCCAGCATGCTACAGGTGATAAACTGTGACACCACCTATCTCCCATTTATAATGTCGCCCTTTCATCTATACCCAGGAGAATAAACAACTCAACCTCAGATGACTCTCAACGATCGTGGTCCACCAGGGGTACATGTGACTCTAACGACTGTTGTTCTCCAGGGGTCACTAGACCCTAACGACTGTCGTTCACATGAGACCACAACAATGGTCAAGTGAAACCAGTACTTTCACAGGTACTTTGGTTGAACACACCCACAGAGGATAAATACCTGGGTCTTACTCCACTGTCTTGGTCAGACTAGTGCAGACTAGTGAGACCGATGCATACGAAACTGATGAAGCCCCTTGAATAAGAAGCGAAACGTCTTCCTAGACAAATACAAGTCCAGTTGCCTACGATTCAATTTGCAGAGAGAGAACAATGACCTGGATGAATGAGAATATTCACAGACATTACCCAACAAGACTGGAATTTGTAAATCCGTAATTTTCATTTCTATGTCGTTCCACCTCTCTTCACACTCAGGTATGCACCAACAGGCTAGCGGTCTCAGCTGTGCTACGTAGAAATATTCTTGCAAATTTGGCAGGGACATTCCCCCCTTACTCCTTGTAAGTTGAAGAGTTTTATATCTTATTCTAGATTTTTTGCCATTCCAAATGAACCTTGATATGTTTTTGTCCCAGGAGATAAATTTGTTTTGAGGTATCATTATCGGTAAAAAGTTACAGCAACCTCGGTACAATATTCATCTTAACCACATTAACTCTGGAGCTAGAGTCTAGGGCAAAAGTTGACCACCTTTGTATATCTTTTGGAATGTTTTGGTCAATCAGATTATAGTTGGCTTCCTATAGATTGTTAAGTCTCTTTGTTATTGTAACTCCAAGATATTTCATGGTTTTGCAGTTCCAATTTAGGCTGTATGTATCCTGAATTTGTTGTGAAGGGGAGTAGTTAAATGTAAGCACCTGAGTTTTTGCAATATTAACTTTATATCCTGAATAGTTACCATAAACCTTAGGAAAATTCATCAGCAAGGGGAATCCTTTATCTGGGTGTTTTAAGAAAATTACCACATCGTCGGCAAAGAGGCCAATTATGTGTTTTTTATTCCTAATCTCTAATCCCTCCAGATTGATATTCTGACGAATTGCCTGTGCAAAGGGTTCGATATAAAGGGCAAAGAGCATAGGGCTCGATCTACAGCCTTGTCTAGTGCCCCTTTCTAACGTTATCCTTTTTGATAGCTGTCCATTTACCTCAATTCTAGCTGTTGGTTCTTGATGTATGGTTTTAATGTTCTGGATTGATTTTTTGTTTAAGACAAATTTTTTCGAATACTAGATATAAAAATGCCCAACTGACACTATCAGAAGCCTTTTTGGCATCTAGGCTGATTAATGTTGCTTTAGTCCCCTTTTTTTGTACATGGTCTATAATATATAGAGTTCTCCTAATATTATCTTGGGTTTGGTGCCCTTTAATAAACCCAGTTTGGTCCTCTTCAATGATATTTGGTATGAATGTCTCAAATCTTTTACTGAGTATCGAAGTATAAATTTTATAGTCCACATTTAGGATTGAGATTGGTCTAAAGTTATTGCATTGTTCTGTATCTTTGCCCTCTTTTGGGATAAGCGATATAATTGCCTCTCGCCAGGATGGCGGGGCCCTTCCCTCCTTCAGCGTCCAATTATAAGATGACATAAGTTAAGGGGTTAATTCATTTTTAAATATTCTATACCATTTGAATGGAAACCCATCATTACCTGGCGATTTATTAGCCTTCAGTCTACTGATTGCATCCTGTATTTCTTCTTTTGTTATGTCAGCGGTAAGGCTGTTATTCTGCATTTCACCAATAGACGGCAGATCAAGTGTGTTGAGAAAATTTCTAATAGTGCCTTCATCTGCTGAGGAGGTTTTGAATACAGCTTTTTGTAATAATCCTCAAACATATTTAATATTTATTCTGGATCGTGCAGGAATTGTTGGTTTTAGGATTTCTTATCTTACTGATTGTATGAGTAGATTGTTGTTTACGCAGCATTCATAATATGTCTGTTTTAAAAATCTAGCTCTCTTTTCAATCTCATCTCTGAGAATGTCATCTATTTCCTCCCTTATTTTTTTAATTTGTTGAAGGACTTCAGGGTCTTGAGATTTTTTATGTTGTCTTTTCAATTCCTCCAGGATTCCCACTTGCTGATTATATCTGGCTTTCTTGGTCTTCTTCTGTATTGAAGTTAAGGCTATCAGTTTTCCACGCAGGACTGCTTTTAAAGCATCCCACAATATGGCAGGATCCACTTCCCCATTGTTATTTTCCTCTAGATATTTTTTAATCTCTGCCCTTATTTGTTCCACTACTGTCTTATTGTTTAGAATACCAACATTTAACCTCCATAGGGTATTTTGTTTTCTTTTGTTTAAGTGTATTGTCACAGATATGGGACTATGGTCTATGACTATGGTCTGCGCTCACCACCCCAATTTCAAATTTTCTACCACATGTCCTGCAATAGTTTTCATGAAATAATAATCAATTCTAGAATAAACCAAGTGAGCTCCTGAATAATGTGTATAATCTCTTTCTAGAGGATGTAGATCCCTCCAAACATCATACATTCCCATTTCCTGCAATGTGGTATTGATAAACCTTGATAAGTGTATTTGTGATTACGACTGCTTGTAGAGTCAAATCCATGTTGCAGTATGACATTAAAGTTACCTCCACATATCAAGATGCCTTCGGTTTCTACTGCAGATCATATAAGGTCTTGAAAAAACATTTCCTACTCTCTGGGGGTGCATATACATTAACTAGTGTTACCATCTCATTTTGTATTTTTCCTTTGACTAGGATATATCTTCCATCTTTATCGCTTATTTCTCTGCAGCTTTCAAATTGTACAGAATTTGGTATGAGTATTGCTACCCCCCTTTTATTATCAGGTTTGTTGAAGCTATAAAAAGTTTTTTTGTAACCCAGTTGCTTCAGTTTCTCATGTTCTTGTTGATTTAACTTTGTTTCCTGTACAAATAATATTTGAGGCTTTTCTTTTTTAAGCTCGGAAAGTACCTTATTTCTCTTAGTCACATTATTCAGACCATTTACATTGAGTGATACCACTTTCACACTGTTAGGTGCCATTATTCATGTTCAATACCCAGAGATGTAAACCCTGAAAACAACAACCAGAACAGACCTGAACATATGGCCTACTAACACAAAACAAAGAAACAGAAGGTGTTAACTTCCAATAAAGGGTGCTTTTGAGCCACCCCAAATCCCTGTTGGTGGGAGTTCCTCAAAAAAGATGAGGGCCCCTCAGCAGTGGTGAAATAAATAATTTCACACATTCTACTTGTCCAAATGTCTTAAACTTTCCCGATAGACAGAAAGTATAATTCTGGTGAAGTCTTGACAGTATATAGGACTCAATCTTATATGCAGCCTCATTGTTGATAAGAGTAGAGCAGATCTAAAAATAAAGACACTGCCTTAGAGTCTGCTGTGTTGTTACCTTTCAAATTCCTGCAACTTTTCCTTTGCGCGTTGAGCTGCTCCGTCTCCTCCTCTCTGTCCCAGCGCCGCAGCACTGCTCTGGCGACGCGTTGCCATGGCAGCCCCTGTTGCAGCCACTCCAGCGTTGCGTCCTGGTCTGTGGGGGGTCCGGGCAGCTCCGCGGTGAGTCCCCGCTCCCTTAGGTCATGTGCTGCTTCTCGTGCGGATTCACACAGCTTCGGTCCGGTGTCCCGGTGGATTCTCATTTTGGCGAGAGGGGTCTGGAAACGGATCCCTCTCTCCTTTAATATCTTCTTGATCTCGCTGTACGCTTTCCTCCTCTGAACCACCTCTGTTGCATATTCATGGTCAAATATCAACTGCCGCCCCTCCACAACAATTTTCTTTTGCCAAGCTTTTTTCAGGACCCTCTTTGATGGTAAATTCAAGAAAGTTAACAACCATGGACCTTGGTGGCGAGTTGTGGTTCGGCTTTTGGGTCAGCGCTCTGTGCACGCGTTGGCTTTGCAGGCTGACATCAGACGGCAATGAGAGCTCTGCTGAGAGCAGTTTTTGGGTATTCCAAAAATGCTAATATAATTTCTTCTACTCCTCCTATCAATATCCGTCAGCCTCTCTTGTAGAATTTTCTGTTGTTTCAAAGATTTACACAGCGCATCCTTCACCTCCATATCCCACGTCTCCATTTCCGTGATGCGATCCTCTGCCTCAGCGATTTGGACTCCGTGTGTTTGTAAAGTTTTAGTGTTGGCAGAGAGTTGCTGGTATATTTCTCGCTTTAGCTCGTTGATTCCAGACTTAACGTCCTTCGTGACTTGTTCTTTGATTGTGGTCAAGTCTTTTTTCATCTGGGTTTTGAGGTCGTGTATCACTTTACCAATTGCATCCAGCCCCGAGCGAATCATCTCGGTTAGCGGGTTAGCATTAGCAAGATTCTCGCGGTCATCCTGGTTCATTGTCTTTGGATTAGGTCCGTTCTTGTTGTCACGTTTCTTCTTACTTCTAGTTTCAACTACCCCGCTCATTGAATCCGACTGATAGTGTTCTTTTGTGGATTGTGGGGAGTAAATTTTAAGCTAGCTATCGGAAGAAAGAACTCACGCCGCCGTCCTCTTCTCCGACTGGAAGTCCTTTAAGAAACTTTTTTTAAATGGTCATGTTACTCTAATCACTCAGTCTTGACTAATGAGGAATACAACACATGAAAGACTTGTACTAATATTCGGCTGTAAATTCCATATGACAAACATCATTTTGTCGCTGATGGTGTCTCTAAAGTTTGTTTTGTCCTTGTTGATGTGTGCGCGGCTGTTTACAGAACGTTACCGTCTTTCACAGTGTGAATGCTCACATCGTTATGGTGATAGTTCAAGTGCTTGGTGTGGACGGCCCTTTTGGCAGAATGATGGATGTTCAAACTTGTGATCCAGTGTTTGAGGCAGCAGCTCATTGATTCCTAAATGTTTGGGGTGAAGTTTTCCTTTCAGCCACCCTGCTGGTTCAGGAGTGGTATTCCAGTAGAACATGAAATCTCTGAATACAGAGCTGAGGATTCACCTTTGTAGCCAGACTGTCCTGGTCCCTTGAACAATTTGTGAAGAATTTCTTTCAGTAAAAGTCTTTGAAAATCCACATGTAGTCCTGTTCAAAGTATTGTTGCTTGAATTTAAGGTTGATTGATTTTACTGTGTAATGCTTATGAGTTGTTCATTTGTAGACTTTTAGTAAATAAACTCCATATCAGTAATGCATGGCTATTTTTCACTTGTTGCTATCATGTCGTAACAAAATGTTCAATTCTCTTCACAGTTTCTCTGACTGGTTTAGAGGCTCAGATGAAGTCGAGTTCTTTGGGAATCTGCTGTGTGCTGCAGCAAAGAGAGAACAGCAGACAGGAGAGAAGATACTGGAGCTGTTAACATCAGTGTGCAGATATGAAAATGTGCC